>CM071643.1:0-72500 GCA_036419045.1 Scirpophaga incertulas
ACTGCCAATTTGGATTCCGGTGGGGACGATCAACGCTGGACGCCGTCCAGCGTGTTCGTTCCCTGTCGGAGTCCGCAGTCCGATCGGGGGGGGGGGATGCGTTGGCGGTGTCGTTAGACATCGTCAACGCCTCGGCACCCTCCCCTGGCAGGCCATTAGGGAGGCGCTCGTATACCACGAGCTGCCTCCCTACCTGCGGGCCGTGGTCGGGACTATCTGCGCGACAGGACGATCAGCGTGATGGGACGGGACGGGATGGAAACGTCGAGGAGGGTCGAATGCGGCGTTCCGCAGGGGTCGGTGTTGGGACCCCTGCTATGGAACCTCGCATACGACGCGCTCCTTCGCACCAGCCTGACGGCGTGAGGCGCCTGCTACGCTGACGACACTCTCGTCGTTACGACTGGGGCCGACTTCGGCCGGTGCTTACGCTTGCCGAGCTTGGGGTGGCATGTGTCGTGCGGGCGATCCGCCGGCTGGGTTTAGAAATAGCGCCTCACAAAACCGAGGCGCTATGGTTCCACGGCCTTCGAGGCGCCGGGGAACCACCCAGCTGCCGGATCCGGTGGGTGACTCGGTGGTCCCGGTGGGGCCGTACATCAAGTACCTGGCCTCACCCTGGACCGCCGCTAGAGCTTCGAGGAGCATTTCGTGCGGTTGGTCCCCCGAGCAAAAGGGTGGCGGGCGCATTGCATCGCCTGCTGCCCAATCTCGGTGGACCGAGGGATGGAGTTCGCCGCCTGTACGAGGGCGTCGTGCGATCCGTGGCCATGTATGGGGCTCCCGTGTGGTCGCAAGACTGCGTGAGGTCCCCCGCCTGAGAGCTCTGCTACGGAGCCTGCAGCGGATAATGGCCATACGGATCGTGCGGCTACCGTACAATCTCGTACGAGGCGGCGACGGTTACGGTTACGGTTACGGCCGGGAGGGCGATGGGGGGAGCGGCCTGGAACCCGCGCACGAAGTGCCTAAGCGGGAGTGGCACCGACGGATTGTGGCGGCCTGGCGTGCGCAGCTCGAATTACGGATCTGCGCACGCCAGCGGGCCGTCGGTGCCGTACTCCCGCACCTCGAAGCTTGGCTCCACGGGAAGGAGGAGGTCACCTACCGATTGACTCAGATACTCACCGGCACGGCTGCTTCGGTGAGTATCTGTGTCGAATAGGACGGGAGGGATCGACACATTGTCACACTGCGCATCCGACCTCGACTCGGCCCAGCACACGCTGGCGGAGTGCTCCGCGTGGGCCTCCGAGCGCCGAGTCTTGGTCGCAGAGATCGGGCGAGATCTGTCTCCGCCAGCATTGATTGCGGCAATGCTGGCGGACGAGGGAGGTTGGAGGGCTGTGGCCTCCTTCTGTGAAGCAGTGATGCTCCAGAAGGAAGCCGCCGAGCGGGGTCGGGAGATGGCCGAACCCGCTCGAAGAAGGCGGCGCCGGGCTCGGTAGCACAACTTGCGGCGCCGCCGCGGGTCGCCGGCAGGCGCGCGGAATTCGCGACTGCTACGGCGACCCGGGATGGACCACGCCCCTTCCGTGGCGGGGGGCGTCGTCGGTAGAGGAGACCGGGGAGGTAGTAGCCTCCCCCGAGGAGGGCTCCCCTCTAGGCAGGGGAGCGGAGGCCGGGGTTCCCGGAGGTGGCTTGGTTCCTGGGGGCTCCTTACATGCCTGAGGAAGGCCATCCCTGAGGTTTTTAGTGGGTAGGCCTCCCCTTCTGGGGAGGAGAGCCCCACATAACCCCGGCCCGCCACAGCCGGGTATGCAATTTAATGCATTTTCCTCAGGGAAACAAAAAAAAAAAAAAAGAATCCAGTCCCGACATGTCCGTTCTCGTTCGTATAACGTTTATATTGGCATAGATAGGGCTCTCGAAGGGCGACAGGCTATAAAACACTATTACTGTACTGTAAGATTGGCCGAAGAACCATTGGCTGCTGCTCACACGGCATGTGCATTGTGTGGTACATGGGGTTTGCCAGACACGAGCCAACGATACACATTGCTGCCGAGATTTAGAAGATATTATTGTAAGGCCAGGAGAGTTGTAAATATTAAATAAAAATATATGAAATAAAATAATATGCATTATAATTAATAAAAAACCTGTACATAAACGCCTGCATGGAGAACTAACTAATTCTTGCCTCTTGTTGCCGACACAATGTTCTTTTATACATATATTTGTACTTTTATACGTCTATTGCGTTTTTCTACTTTTATTTTGGTTGTTAATTGTCAATTGTATTAATTCTTTTATTATTCTACGTTGTCAAACTATAATAAATGTGTGAAATATTTAAAATCTTTAATTAATATTTGCAACGTCCACAAAATTGGTGTCAGAAGTATTTGGAGTGAGTAAGTAGCTACGCGAGAACTGTAAGTACCCAATTTATTAATTAAATAATAATAAAAATGATCACTCGCTCAATGGCTAAGGAAAATCAGCGAAGGGCTGCCACCAACGCTGACTCCACTAGTTCGTCTACACGAGCAGCGCAAAAACTGGCGCTTGAGGCAGAGCACGCTAGAAGACTTGTCGAAATTGAGCGTTCTTTGGCCGCCGCGGAACGCGCAGCCTCTGAAAAAGAGCTCGAAGCTCAAATCGCCGCTCTTTCTAGTCGTGACTCGCATTCTAGCCGTCGCTCTACAATAGATAAATGGTTGGACGCCGCCATAGTTAACCCGTTAAACGATCAGAATTCTAACGAAGCTAGCCATACTTTAATTCGAGAGTGTTCTAACTTACCTGTTTCGCAGGCTGGTAACACGACGTCGTACTCAGCGGCACCAGAAGTCCGCACGGCGTCCTCTGAAGTTTTATCTCCCTTCGTATCCGACTTGTCGAGGCCTTGTGCTGTTCAGGCTGACATGAACTCATTAGGTCAACCTTCTGAGCTACTTTCGATGCAGTCCCTTATAAAGCCAGCTCCTCTGTCAAAATCGGAGCACCATGGCCCTCCTTATGCTGCACCGAACTTCAACTTGGCTGCCTCTCACGCACGGAGTCCGTACTATATACAAGCGCATACTTACTCGGAGTTTGAAGACCACAGCCACCACTTCGCGCCCCATCAAAGGAACGCCATGGTACTATAGATTCTTTGCCTACTGTAATTAACGTGCCTAAATCAGTTTGTTTTTCTTGCAGTTTCGCCCAAGAGCCTGCACCTCTGAGACCGGAGGTCGCTTATAGTCAACGCCCTATAGCTGCACCGCTCGCGCAGCCGGCGTCATCGACCGCGCACCTGTCCTACCTCAGTGGCGCTACTGGCGCACCTGCACCTCCGAGGATTGAAGGAGTCTGTGGCCCGCACCATATAGCTGTCTCGCAGCCGGTGCAGTCGGCGACGGCCCCACCTCATATTTCACACTCATTAGGCACTCACCACACTCATTATTGTAACAAAAATAATAAAGATATATCAAAAACAGACACACTACTTCTCGCGGAGGCCGTCGCCCAAATTGCTGCGACCGCAGCCACCAAAACCATGAGAAGTTCTAAGGTCAGTTCATTACCATTTTTTTGATGGCCGCCCTAGAGATTTTCTTATTTTCAAGAGGATTTACGATGAGACATGTAAGGCGTACTCGCCCTCAGAAAATCTGGCGCGCCTAAACGCCGCCTTGGGCGGCGCTGCACGCGATGCTGTTTCTGTCCTTCTGGCCGCTGCGCGGGACCCCTTGGAGGTCATTCATAGTTTAGAGATAGGATTTGGTCGACCAGAACAAATAATTTTGGCAGAGCTGGCTTCACTGCGCGCGCTGCCTAAGCTCTCCAATCATGAGAGCGTTAAGGAACTTAATTCTTTTGCGCTAAAAGTTTCTAATTGCCTGCAAATAGTAAGACTACTTGATCGTTCAGAATATTTAGCCTCGCCCGAGCTCTGTAACGAGATTCTGCTTAAAATGACGCCGCTACTTAGAACATTTTGGGGCCATTTTGCAGAGCAGTCCAGTCAGCGCGGCAAATATAAATTAGAAATTTTAGTAGATTTTCTTATGTGTGAGGCAAACCAACGAATAAAACATGGTGTGTTCGATGAGCAATTTAAACCGGCACATAAGGTATCATGTCATGCTACTATTTCTTGTCCAGCCAACAACGCTGTCTTACGTCACACACGCGTCCAAAGCAAAGATTCTAAAGATGTTAGCCCTCAATGTCTGTTTTGCTCACAGGGACACTATGTAAGAGACTGTAAGAATTTCCAGGCTCTCTCTATAGAAAAAAGGCAAGAGTGGGTTTTTAACAATAAAGTCTGCCATAAGTGCCTTGAGAAAGGTTCCCACCAATATAAGAGGTGCAGAAAATTTTCTTGTAAAGAGAATCTTTGTAAAATATCCGCGGTCCCATCACACTCTCTTGCATAGAGCCCTCTCAGCAGTAGACGTAGCTCATGTCGGTAAAGAAGCGGCACCTACTTCCTCATCGCATACCGACACCTCAGTCGTAGTGGCCCATAGCTGGTCAACTGGTGCGAGAAGGCCGCTGCTGAAGGTGGTACCGGTCACGCTAACTGGACCTAAAGGTGACTTTAATACATATGCGTTATTAGATGATGGATCTACTGCCACGCTCTTAGACTCCTCCGTTGCTGAAATACTCGGGGTGGAGGGTTGCAAGAGCAAAGTAAAAGTGGTTGGTGTAGGCGGTATGACAACGGAAGTCGATGTAAGTTTCGTGGATGTGAATATCAAAGGCCGCCATACGTCAGACTCGTACCATCTCAAAGGAGTCAGGATGATCCCTAATCTCGGACTAAAGACCCAATCCATTATGCACCACGAGGTTATGCAACTGACTTATCTGTCTGATATATGCGACGTGGTCTGTTACGAAAGCGCGCATCCTACTATTCTCATCGGCATAGATAACTGGGAGCTCACCTTACCCCAAATTATTCGGCGAGGGGCGCGCACACAACCCATAGCGGCTCTGACGTCATTAGGCTGGGTCCTGTATGGTTCCCTCAAAGGTAAGTCTTCCCCCACGACCTATGTAAATTGTTCCGTAATAGAAACCGACGTAGCTTCTTGCGATGTGTCGTTAGACAGTCAGCTCCGGGAGTATTTTCGAATAGACTCAATTGGTATTACAAAAAAAACGTACCACTCTCCCATGGATGAGCTTGCGATCCGTACTCTAGAAAATACTACTCGCAGGCTTCCTTCAGGTAGATTCGAGACAGGTTTGATATGGAAGCCAAACTTAAGCTGTATACCTGAGAGCTACGGATTGGCTCACTCACGGTTTCTCAGCCTCGAATTGCAAGCCGCGTTAATTGCGGCCCGTTACGCGTGCTATATATTAGAAGCCCATGTTAGAAAGCCAGAAAAAGTATTCTTCTGGTCCGACAGTCTAACAGTTTTAAAATGGCTACGGCAATGCTCGTTCCTATAAAACCTACGTAGCGCACCGATTAGGAGAGATCTCGGAAACTACTAATGTCGCGGATTGGAGATACGTGCCTTCTGCACTGAACGTCGCTGACGACGCAACGCGAGTGTCTCACAAGCTTACGAGCTCTTCTCGGTGGTTTTTGGGGCCGTCCTTCTCCTCTCCTCGAGCTACCGCCAACTGAATGGCCCCAGGAACCATCGATAGTACCGACACCAGTTTCAGAGGAGATCAAGCGCACTTATTCTGCGTCTCACTTGGAATCGGTGGCGTGTACAAGCTTGCAACCGCCAGGGTTACCGACTCCAATAGTAGCGGACGCGCATCGGTTTAGTGAGTGGCTTCGCCTTCTGCGCGCCACAGCGCGTACCTTACAATGCGCTTACATTTTTAAAAGGTTCAGACGTAGATTACAGTTGCCTCTAAGTCGAAGTTCCCAAACCCCGTTAGACCTATCGACTCTCGCTCCGCTAGCGCCCGAAGACTTGGAAAAAGCCGAACACCATCTGCTTCTCTGCTCCCAGCTCAACTCATTTCACAATGAATACGCTCACGTATCACGCGCACAGCCTATACCCAAGGGAAGTCGCTTGAAACGCCTATCTGTGATGCTGAACCAAGACGGTCTTCTCTGTCTTTCTGGAAGAATCATGGCCGCTGAAATTCAAAACATTTCTAATCGACCACCCATATTAGACGGAAGAGAAAGAATCATCCAGCTCCTAATTGCGTATCATCACAAAAAAGCAGCACACGGCTTCAATGAACTGGTTGTGAACGAGCTGAAGCAGAAGTACTATATTGTTGGACTCAGGCCAGCAGTAAGAAGCGTGGCAAGCAAATGCCTAACGTGCAGATTCACTAAAAGCAAACCAGAAGTACCTCCTGTGGCCGACCTTCCCGCTGAAAGATTGGCCTCGAGCTGCAGACCATTTACGCATACTGGCCTGGATTACTTCGGACCCCTCACTATCACCGTAGCACGCCACACGGAAAAGAGATATGTAGCTCTTTTTACCTGTCTCACAGTACGTGCAGTCCACTTGGAGATGGTCAACGATCTGTCTGCCGACTGCGCCATAATGGCACTACGGCGATTTATCGCTAGAAGAGGAGTCCCAAATTCGATCTGGAGCGACAACGGAACGGCTTTCGTAGGCGCTAATCGTCTTCTGGCTACTGAGCTGGCGAATTTCACGGCGGAACGCAAAATTAGATGGAAATTTATTACCCCAGCGTCACCATTTATGGGCGGAGCGTGGGAGCGTTTAGTCAGAACAGTAAAAACGGCTCTCTCGGCAACTCTCCATCAGCGTGCACCTAAAGAAGAGATCCTCATCACATTGCTAGCGGAAGCAGAGGGTCTTGTGAATTCACGTCCGTTAACTCACGTCGTTGTCGAGCCAGGAACATCAGAGGCTATAACGCCATCTCATTTTCTCCTAGGAGCCTCCTCTCCGTATTCACGAGCCGCGGACGTAACCGATGACGACTTGATTCGGCGGATTCGATGGAAAAAGGGACTTCGGCTTGCCGATCATTTCTGGTCGCGCTGGGTCAAGGAATATCTGCCTACTCTTGTACCTAGGACAAACGTCGACCCAGCACGACCAGTGAGTGAGGGGGATTTGGTACTTGTAGGCGGACGGAAACCTACCCCGCGGTACTTGGCTTCGCGGCCGCATTGTTAGAACTCTACCCGGAAGGGACGGAGTAGTCCGTTCAGTGGAGGTCCGCACAAGTACAGGCACATTGAAGCGCCCGGTGCGTCGATTAGTATTACTGCCTTAGTCTCGTATCATGCAGTATAGAACGGTCGGCCTAACTATTTTCGTGTTTTCGACACCGGGGGCGGCCGTGTTGCCGACACAATGTTCTTTTATACATATATTTGTACTTTTATACGTCTATTGCGTTTTTCTACTTTTATCTTTGGTTGTTAATTGTCAATTGTATTAATTCTTTTATTATTCTACGTTGTCAAACTATAATAAATGTGTGAAATATTTAAAATCTTTAATTAATATTTGCAACGTCCACACCTCTTGTTAACACTTGCAACTCAAAGAATAACTGTTTACCTGGAAATCACGAGCTCAACCCGCAAGCCGGGTGCAAGCCGTAGGTAATAAAATAAATACTTTGAGACTGATTATCATCTCAACCAATAGGTTTCGAGCTTTACTGTCATAATACAAAATGTTATTATTATTATGCCTATGATAAAATATAGTTATTTTTTGTTGGCCGGCTAAAAAAAAAATAGCCCAAATTTGTATGAAGCCTGAATGATGTCCTTTGATATAATACACGTTTAGTTCGGATGATATATTTACTTACAGTCTCACCAATTAGCTTAGCCCAAAGTAAGAATTCTAAGGCTTGTGTTATGGGGTCTACGGTAACGGATAGACATACATATATTAATAATACTTAGATAAAAGATTTAGATTGAAAGAAATATAAGAGTAAGAGTTCAAGAATATTGTTATAAAAATTTTATAAGCAGGACAGAACAATCTTTAAAGAATAGTCCCAAAAGTCTTTTGGTCTTATTTCAAGTCTATGCGTAATAAATCAAATTATCCTAAAGAGTTTTCTTATAATGACGTTTATTATTCCGATGGAAAAGACATCTGTAACGCTTTTAATATGTTCTTCCAAAGTGTTTTTGGGGTACCTCATACTGTAAATACGCACTCATCGTCAATCGATATGTGTAACGATTCCATATCTTCATTCTATATTTCATCAGATAGTGTTCAAGGAGTATCGGATTCATTAGATAAAAATAAGGGGGCTGGATGTGACGATATACCACCACTGTTTTGGGTAAATTGCTCCAAAACGCTTTCAAAACCAATAACTTTTCTACCAATTAAATATAAAATAAATTCATCAAATAAAACCAACTTATTTCTGTGACAGCACTTATATTGTCATAAAACCATAAATCAAGCATTTAAATCTATATTACATAAATAGCCAGACTCTTTAGTACAATCTTTAACAAATGGTTTATAACGCCTTATACCCTGTAATTTATAAAGGTTTGCCAGACAGTCAGGTTTCTTAAAAAAAAGGTCAACCCTTACTAACATGATTTGTTTTTCTGACTTCGTTCTAAATAATATGGAAAGAGGTGGCCAGGTTGACGTGCCTCTGCACATCTGCCTCCAACGGAACTCGAACCAGGGACTCCGAGACGGTGAGACTTGAAACCGGCGTACTAACCCGGCCACGAAGGTCATCAATATACTTTGATAAATTAGGGTTTAATTCCAAATTCAAGATGGCCGTCACCATAAAATGGCGAAATAAATATTTAATCACTATTTGTAGGGGAAAGAATAAAAGACTTTAACGAAACCGATCAATTCGTTGTACGTTTTTTTCTTAGTAACTTATGGAGGTATGAAGTTGGAATTAATATCTAATACCTAGGATCGCATTTCCTTGCAGCTGTGAATAAAAATGAATCTAGACCTATAGGACACTTCCTGCTGTCTTAGAATCATGACATTTGTCATAAATTAATTTTATGTGACACAAATATAGGAAAAATATATTTACCATCTTTCACATAAAAATCCGTAAATCATAAATATGGATCATGGATTTATAATTATATTGTATTGCATTCTTAGCAGAAATAAAGGTGTTGCTACACACCTTCAATTTCAATTTCTGATCAATCTATTAAAATTTAATTATTACTTTTGTCCTAAGCAAACAAAATACAATTCAATGTTCAAAGTACAATAGCCTAAAAAGGCAAACAATGTTAAGCACATGTGTTCTTCCTTTCTTTAATGAAGACGTGAAGAAACGCTTAGCAGGTCTGGAAGGCGAAGGGGTCAGATTAGCAATCTTCTTATTTGGACTTCATTTCCAGTTACCATTATGTGATTGGAGATATGGTCTTTTTATACTTACAACTAGCTAGTGCCCGCGATTATATCTGCACAGATGGTAGATTTTTTCCTACTTACTCGACACTTTTCTTACTAACTCGACACTCTTCCTACTTACTCGTCACTTTTCCTATTTACTCAACACTTTTCCCACTTACTCGACACTTTTCCTACTTACTCGACACTTTTGTTACTAACTCGACACTCTTCCTACTTACTCGACACTTTTTCTATTTACTCAACACTTTTCCCACTTACTCGACACTTTTCTTACTCACTCAACACTTTTCCCACTTACTCGACACTTTTCCTACTTACTCGACACTTTTCTTACTAACTCGACACTTTTTCTATTTACTCAACACTTTTCCCACTTACTCGACACTTTTCCTGATTACTCGACACTTTTCCTACTCACTCAACACTCTTCCTACTTACTCGTCACTTTTCCTATTTACTCAACACTTTTCCCACTTACTCGACACTCTTCTGATTACTCGACACTTTTCCTACTTACTCAACACTTTTCCAACTTACTCGACACTTTTCCTACTTACTCGACACTTTTGTTACTAACTCGACACTCTTCCTACTTACTCGACACTTTTTCTATTTACTCAACACTTTTCCCACTTACTCGACACTTTTTCTGATTATCCGACACTTTTCCTACTCACTCAACACTTTTCCCACTTACTCGACACTTTTCCTACTTACTCGACACTTTTCTTACTAACTCGACACTCTTCCTACTTACTCGACACTTTTTCTATTTACTCAACACTTTTCCCACTTACTCGACACTTTTCCTGATTACTCGACACTTTTCCTACTCACTCAACACTTTTCCCACTTACTCGACACTTTTCCTACTTACTCGACACTTTTCTTACTAACTCGACACTCTTCCTACTTACTCGACACTTTTTCTATTTACTCAACACTTTTCCCACTTACTCGACACTTTTCCTGATTACTCGACACTTTTCCTACTTACTCAACACTTTTCCCACTTACTCGACACTTTTCCTACTTACTCGACACTTTTCCTACTTACTTGACACTTTTCGTCATATTTTAGACAACTCACACAATCCTTACTAATATTATAAACGTGAAAGTTTGTAAGTATGGACAGATGTTTGTTACTTTTTCACATAAAAACTATTAAATGGATTTTAACAAAACCTTACAATAATATCGCTTATACATCAGAATAACACATATATTACAATTTATAAAGATATTGTATGAATTGTCCAAAATGTGATAATAAGTGTCTAGTAAGTAAGGAAAAATCTACATTTGTGTAACTCGTGCTTCTGCAGCTGTCACCATAATATTACTTATTGATAAATAAATTGTCTGCGGATGTATGATATCCATAATCCATAGGCAATCCGTCTCGCGACAGCGCATTGCATGCTTTATGACTGTGTAGTACCTTATCTCAACAACGTATTGTACAGCAGAATACCAGGAGCGCAAATAAAGATAATGCGACAAGGTGATTCCTGCCTGATCGGTCCACATCGATGCTATCGCCGTCATAAAACACGTGTAGGGGCGACAGCGCCGCTTTACAATTTCCTGCTGTATGCGCCTGCGCATCTGCTAAGGAGATAGGGTTGTCACTCACTTGCGGTTGTGTTATTATTTGTTGGGTACAATTTCTATAGTTAAAGGTCTGCAAAATGCTTTGAAAAATAAAACAATTTTAAACATTTGATTGTTTGAATTATTCACTACAAGACTAGCTTCCTTGTTCTCTAATTTATGATTCACATTACTTTATACTTTTATCCGACTATGTCAGAAGTAGGGTTATGTTTTTTGAGAATATATATAATAATAATAAACTTCTTTATTCGGCACAGACACAATGTACACGATTAATATTAGGATATATATGTTAATATTAAATAATTGCGTTAAGAGTGCCCGATCCGAAAGGGTCGCCATCTCAGCGTGTGCAGGATGTCAGACACCCAGTGCTGGTTTTCAGGTGGCATAGTGGCTCACGTGACGCTGTGGCTCACGCTCATAAAAAATTCTAGCCTAAAGGCTTGAAATAAAAAAAATAGCCATAACTTAAGCATCAGTGACCTTTAGTAAAAAAAACCTAAAATATCAAATATCTTGAAAACGGGTAACTTTTGGATAAGGCAATATGGGCTGGAAATTGTTTGTTTTGACCAAAACTATCACCTCACGACGGATGTGGGTCGACTTACCAGTAATTCTGTATATGTATGTTTTAAGTAAATAGTAGAGTTCTTGTTAAATATATTAGATATAAATGATATGTATGTTAAAGGATGAATTAATTGTGCATTTTGACGTGTTGACAGCCCTGTACAAAACGTGCATGGTCGTTTGATGTTGTCAGAGCTTTGCGCCGGAGCGGTGCGTCGACGGCTCCGGGGTTTCTAGCGGTTCCAGCGGTTCACAGCTTACATAGTCATCTAGGTCTCCCATCTAGCGAGTCACTGCTGCGAATAATTCAAACAGTTATCAGAACCGACAGACACTATTGTAATACTCCATGTTACAGGTAGTTTTATATTGTTAGATAGATATTATTTCTTTGCGAAAATCTTCTTATAACAAGTTATCTATATATATATATACTAGCTTTTGCCCGCGACTTCGTTCGCGTGGACTTCAGGTTCGTCCCGTCTAGTCTAGTAATAAGTAAGAAATACGGTAACTAAGCACTGCAGAGACCTAATCATAGGCCTATAGGTAGCTACTGCAGTATGCTCCTATAAACTACATTTAACGATCTTTTTCCTTTTCTGGGTTATTCCTAAGAGATAAACATATACCATCACGGACTTTTTTGTAGACCTTTTTAAGTTGTACAATACTGTAGTAAATTGTTTTGATCTATCTTGAAGGATTCAATCAGCGTTTGCAATGTAAGCGCAAAAAATGTGTTTTTTTTACGACCTCACATTAGAAACCTCAAAAATTGTAGCCTATGTGTTATTCTGATGTATAAGCTATATTGTGGTAAAGTTTCATTCAAATCCATTTAGTAGTTTTTACGTGAAAGAGTAACAAACATTCATACTTCCATACTTACAAACTTTCGCCTTTATAATAGTAGTAGGATATATATCGTCTTCTGGGTTTACATGTTTTCCTTATTTTTTCCAAAATTAAAATCAAAATAACTCAATATAGGCCTTTACTAGCACTTATTCATGTCAAATATATATAAGATATATATTATTGAGGATTTTCAAAATAAACCATAAATTGTTTCTCTGAAAATACAAAGTTATTGTTTTATTTAGCATACCTTTACAATATTGCAGCTTATCGTTTGACTATAGCAATCACTCTTAAATCTTACCTGAAAATACAGAGAAGCGACATTCAAAGCTCACTAATATCGCCTGCTTGATTATAAATTATAAGATTAATTTATCTCTCTAGAAGACTACAAGCATATTTATATTGTTTTAATAGCTTCCACAGACAACCCAAATATACGCGAACTAGCGCGAAGCGCGGCAAATTCAAATTAATGAAATGTCATTTCATTACATATATATAAAATATAAGGACACGAAGAAATTAATAGTTACATAATCTTGTAATATATACAAGGAGAAAAAGTAACCTTACACCTGTTCGGAAATTGGGTCCAATTTTATATCTCCTCATTTTTAAACGACAAAATAATACAATTAAATCTAATTACACAATAAACATATCGATAATACTATGTTCGGTAAACGGCATTATGTATTTATTTAATATAGAATCATTAAAATATATACCATAACAAATAATTCAAAGCATTTTCGTAATTTTCAACACATTGCAATATTTTTTTACGAGTGCTTTTTACACTTAGTATAAGGAAAAGCTTTTGAAAGTGTGTTGTAGAAAGTTACACATTTCCCGAAGAACCTCTAGTATTTTAAAGGTGGAGCGTTGGAATGGCAAGTTTATTGTTTCTACCTTAAAGGAAAACATCGTGACGCAATTTGCATACCCCTGCGAAGAATTTTTTTTCCCACGGGGGAAGGTAGTGAATCCTCATAGGGGCGCGCCCCCACAGTGGTCGTCTTAACAACCCCGCTGGTGCTCGGACGACCTTGCACCGGATACCACCAGTAACCGGTCCGTACCCTTCAGTGGGGATGTATGGGCTACGATGATGAATTAAGTTCCACTTCACAGTTCAAAAAATACTCGTGTATCGTCAGCAGGAACACTGCGACATCCGTGACTATTGCTGGGTCTGGGCTGGGCTGGCTATTCTCTAGGCCTGTAATATTATTATCCGGGGTCCTCAGATGCGACACTCGATTCTGAGGGACCCCTACAGTGGCCCCCTGAGGACGGCCATCGCTGAGGCTTCTAGTGGGTAGGCCTCCCCCTTCTGGGGAGGAGAGCCCCACATAACCGCCGGCTCTCCGCAGCCGGGGTATTCAATTTAATGCATTTTTGCTCAGCGTAACAAAAAAAAGGCCTGTAATATTATGCAAAGCTGATAAGTTGCTATGAATACTTTGTCAGCACAGTACCTAGCAACTCTCACGTTCGTTCCAGACAGAGCATTGTCTGTCTGTCAGAGCTGGCTCATTAGACTCGTGAGTCGCGTGACTATTTGTCTGGCGATAAGCCGCGCGATGCGCGCGCGCCGCATACTGATCGGCGCATGCGCAGCCGTGCTGCGGAATCTATGGATGCTGTGACATTGTTAGTGAGCGCTTCAGAATGTCATTTCAGAAAACTACGAGGTTTCACAAAAGTTTAGTTTTATTATTACAGGCTACTTTAAGTGCTTTAGGGCCATTACGGCCACCCTGGCTTTGGTCGGATTGGTTGACTAAATACACATTTGAATTTCATAGCAACTGTCTGTACGTTGCTTCTCATGTTTTCCTTCACCGTTGCAGCATAAGATAAATGCAGATATGAAATCTGAAAACCAAAAACATATTGGTGTATGTCAGGATCGACCCTGGACTCGCCGAGTCAGCTGAAAGATAAACTAGTGCCGGGACCACAGTGCCACAGACGCCTTTAAAGTAATTTATAATTGTTGAAATCGGCCCAATAATTACAAATTATCTCGCGGTAAAAAATATTAAAATTGTAGCAACGACCAAAGAATAATGTAACAATTTAATGGTAAAATAATTTTTGAAAGTAGTTTTTTAGTTTATTCGATACATACATACAACATTTCCTTTTTTAAATATTAGTGTAGATATTAATTCTAATGGGAATGCGAAGACTTCGTGATAGGAACTGCCATAGACTCTTATATTTGTGTTTTTAATAGGCGGGGAGCCGGTAACACTGATTAACACTAAATAAATAGTACATAAGCTCGGTATGCGCGGATTCCTATTGCCGAACAATGTAGAATTTTTTTTTTTATGAAAAAATCGGGTGGGGCTGTGTCGGGGCACACGGCCGTTGGTTTTAACGTGAAACATCTATGTTAGAGAATCGATTTTAAAATAAAAGTTTGAATTGATACAAGATTGACGGTGTTTTAAGTATTTTAATAAAAAACTCAATGTCACAACAGCGAGCTGACTATATAAGTGAAATATTCACACCACATTTTTGTTTCTCAGACTAATAGTTTTTTAATTATTAAGGTGCGATGATATAGACCTTTTCGTTACGGTCCACTTTTGTAAACCTGGTACCCGTATGTTTCGGCGCGATTTTAAAGACGTTTCACGTCAAAAATGTTTTTCCGTTATCGCGGATGTACGACTTTCAATGTTACCGGCTCCAGGACCATAAGTTTCGTTTGTCATAGCAAACTATGTTTATTAGTTTTGTAATTAGTTACTATGTTGATTTAGTGGCTCTTTTAACATTACAAATTACTTTTATCTTCTATTAAAAATATATTTCGTATTTTTTTAAACGTAATAAGTATCATAAGAAGACCTTCTGCACCATCGCTCGCCCTGTAACCACCTACGAGATAAGCATCTGCTTGCATGAAGTACTGTTATGCTTATGAGAAAATTTCGGCACGGCATTCCACAATGATGTTTTGGTCATATTTCATACCAACTACATCTAGGTCAGCTATAAAGATTTCATGTTTGTGTGAATAATAAACTTTCAACTCTGTAACTCTATCCTTTGATTGTGTAACTTAATAGCAAATTATGACAAGTGTGCTATATAAAAAAAAAGAAAAAAAGGTTATTATATACCAGGCCGTGTTATGAAAAAGCTGTAGCCGAGCGTATTATATCGTATTTCAGAAATCGTTCTATATGTTTTTTTTTTATATAGGATAGGGCAGCAAACGAGCAAACGGATCACCTGAAGGTAAGCGATAACCGTTGCCATGGACACCCGCAACACCAGAGGAGTCACAGATGCGTTGTCGGCCTTTTAAATGGGAATATGCTCTTGTTTTTAAGAGCTTTTATTTGGAATCTCGGGGGACCGAGGGATGGAGTTCGTCGCCTGTACGAGGGCATCGTGCGATCCGTGGCCATGTATGGGGCTCCCGTGTGGTCGCAAGACTGCGCGAGTCCCCCCGCTGCAGAGCTCTGCTACGGAGCCTGCAGCGGATAATGGCCATACGGATCGTACGAGGCTATCGTACCATCTCGTACGATGCGGCGACGGTTCTGGGACGCTCCCCCCCATTCGAAATCCTGGCCGACATGTACGCGGCGACGTATGCGTCGCGGCGTGTCGACCGGGGGAGCAATGGGGGGAGCTCCCTGGAACCGCGCACGAAGTGCCTAAGCGGGAGTGGTACCGACCGGATTGTGGCGGCCTCCCGAAGGAGGAGATCACCTACCGATTGACTCAGATACTCACCGGGCACGGCTGCTTCGGTGAGTATCTGTGTCGAATAGGACGGGAGGGATCGACACATTGCCACCACTGCGCATCCGACCTCGACTCGGCCCAGCACACGCTGGCGGAGAGAGAGAGACGAGGGAGGTTGGAGGGCTGTGGCCTCCTTCTGTGAAGCAGTGATGCTCCAGAAGGAGGCCGCCGAGCGGGGTCGGGAGATGGCCGATCCCGCTCGAAGAAGGCGGCGCCGGGCTCGGTAGCACAGCTGCGGCGCCGCCGCGGGTCGCCGGCGGGCGCGAGGAAGTCGCGACTGCTATACGGCGACCCGGGATGGACCACGCCCCTTCCGTGGCCGGGGGACGTCGTCGGTGGAGGCGACCGGGGGGTAGTAGCCTCTCCGAGGAGGGCTCCCCTCTAGGCAGGGGAGCGGAGGCTGGGGTTCCCTTAAGTGGCTTGATGTTCCCGGGGGCTCTCTACATGCCTGAGGAAGGCCATCCCTGAGGTTTTTAGTGGGTAGGCCTCCCTCTTCTGGGGAGGAGAGCCCCACATAACCGCCGGCTCGCCACAGCCGGGGTATGCATTTTCCTCAGGGGAACAAAAAAAAAAAAAAATGGCCGGTCTCTCAGACCGGAGAGCCCCACACACAGTGCATAAGGAGCATTTCCCCCGAATAAAATCTTGGCAATTCATTTAAGCCTTATAATTATATTCGTCAGTGTTATTTTGTCACCCTTTCTACGTTTCCATTAATCGTCGGTACATTTGAATGCAACTCGTTCATAACTCAATCCCTTTACAATTTATCACATATTTTAATTAGTGTTCAATCCTGACGTATCGTTTAATGACACGTCCCTACAGACTACTCCCCCCTTTGGGTTGCAGGACTGTAGGAAAATCCTGTCGCACAGCACGTAGTGCGACCCTACAGCAGTACTAATCTCCCAGCCCAGCCGAGAAATAAAACCACTGTAGTATAGTGATGAATGACTATATTATATTGTTGAGTGCAATAATACAGATCAAAACATAAACGAAAATGTTCTGGCCCATATTTATACAAAAACAATGCCGATAGCTTGACCGCGTTGCAGACATCAACAATATTCCCGCAATAACGCCATCCAACAATATTAGGCGAAACACTTAGGTAACTAAAAGAACATTATCCGAACCAACAAAACATTACACTTTACAATAGATGGCGTTTGGCGTATACATAATCGCCCACCAAGGACAAATTAACTTTGTCCTTAACCAATTTATACAATTTTTACCTTATAAAAACACAAATACAAGAAGATAAACTAAAATTTTACTGGTGGGTATTAACAATCGCCCACCATGCAACGTTAATCTATATTGACAATCTAGAATATATATATTTTTTAACACTAAATTAACAAATTTAATCTAAATTGTAAACTTAACCAAATAACATTCACTTTCTTTTATATAACAAATCTTAATCCGCTATTGGTAACATACATATTTTAGAAATTGGTCGCTTAATTACACCATTCTTAACCTTAACACTGACTACTCTAACTAAATTGTCAGTGCCCGGGTGAGTAGCAACCACTCTGCCATAAAGCCAACGACTGGCAGGTAAGTTGTCCTCCTTTATAACTACGACATCATTTACTTGTGGTTGTGCATTTTTTGAAGACCAACGATATCTCTTATAAAATTGTGTTAAATATTGACGTGACCATTGACGCCAAAAATCCTGAAGCATTCTTTGTGTATATTGCCACCTACGCAAAGAACTTATATTTGATGACTCATAATTGTTATCTGGTGGAGTAATTAAAGCTTCACCAATAACCAAGTGCCCAGGAGTCAACACATTAAAATCATCATTACTATTTATGGAAGAAAGAGGCCGCGAATTTAAACATGCCTCTATTTGTGCCAGTACAGTCGTCATCTCTTCAAAAGTTAAAGTTGACAGACCAATGACCCTTTTCAAGTGGTACTTGACGGATTTGACGCCCGCTTCCCAAAATTGGGAGAACGGGCCGGTATGAAATGCCAGGTACATCCATTGGTAGCCAGAGCTGCCGCGATTTCCTGCACCATTGTACTGCGCTCATTATGATGTAGTTTTTGTAGCTCATTTGCTGCTCCGACGAAATTAGTTGCATTATCGCTCCAAATATCAGAACAATATCCGCGCCTAGACACAAACCTTTTAAATGCTTGTAAAAATCCTTCTGTGGTCAGATCCGCAACTACCTCCAGGTGTATAGCACGTGTAGCCATACAAACAAATATGCAAATGTAGCCCTTCTCTGATTTGTGTCCGCGACCCTTTGATACCCTGATGTTGATGGGCCCTGCATAATCTACACCACAGGACTTAAAGGCTCGTGAAGGAGTAACTCTCGCTTCTGGCAGCTGTCCCATCAATTGGGTTTGAGTATTACCTGTATTTTTAATACAAATCACACACTTACGAAAGTGGAACTTGACAACTTGTTTTATGGACAATATGTAGTATCTAGATTGCAAATAAGACATCATAAGTTGTGGACCTCCGTGAAGAGTTTGTTTGTGAGCATCAGTTACAAGAAGATTGGTAAGATGTGAAGTTTTTGGAATTAATATCGGATGTTTACGATATTCATTCAAGTGCGAATGTTCAAGTCTACCACCAACTCTTAAAATACCATCTGCATCAACAAACGGATATAAATATCTTAGACTACTTCGCTTAGGTAAGTTTTCTTTTTTATTTATTATTTCTATTTCTTTATAAAAATGTTCACCTTGACATTGCTTTATATATAACATTAATGCTGTACTAATCTCTTTTGCTTTTAGAAAACCTGTTTGCTTATTGTCATTATTCTTTTTTAAATTATCTATAAATCGTATACAATATGCTAAAACTCTAGTTAATTTAGTCAAGGATGAATATTTTGACCAAATAAATTCATCGCTCACTGTACAATAAGACCTCACTTTAACTGTCTCTAATTCTGTAGTAGCATCCTTTGGCTTTTTATAGTCAATAAATTTATCATACAAGAATTCTGGGCCACTAAACCACATCTTATTTTTAAGTAATTCAGAAGGAAGCAAACCTCGTGAAGCTACATCAGCTGGATTACATTTAGATTTAACGTGTGACCAATGGTGAGAATCTAAATTTGTTTGAATTTCAGTAACACGATTTGCCACGAAAACTTTCCATCTATTAGGTGTACTATTCAGCCACGCTAAAACAACATTGGAATCAGTCCACGCGTGTAAATTACCTTTCTCTATTTTCATTACATTTGCAATTTCGATTATTAATCTAGACAGTAATACGGCACCGCATAATTCCAGCCTTGGTACCGAAACTTGTTTTATAGGTGCAACCTTAGTTTTTGCTTGTATTAACCTAACGCTTATATTTTCAGATTCATCTATTATTCTAGCATAAACAGCAGCAGCATATGCATCTTTAGACGCATCACAAAATCCATGTAACTCTATCTTATTATGTATTCTGCAGCCTATCCATCGTGGTATGCTAATGTTACTTAACATTACAAGTTCCTGGCGGTAAGTAATCCATTCTTTTAATAAACTATTAGGTAATGATTCATCCCACTGTATACCTGCTAACCATAGCTTTTGAATCATTATTTTTGCTACTATAATACTAGGCCCAATCCATCCGAGAGGGTCATATAAACGTGAAATATCAGATAATACCTTTCTTTTTGTTACAGGTTCGTCGTAGGTGGGCAGCGCTATCTTGTACCTGAAAGAGTCATCGCTGCGGTTCCAGGTAAGTCCAACAATTTTCATTATTTCATCCGATTTGATCCTTATGCTAACATTACTTTCACTTAATTCTTCCTTGTCCTTATCTTCCATTGCCTTCAGCAAATCTTCATTGTTTGTAGTCCATTTTTGGAGCTGAAATCCACCAGATTCTAACATTGCATTCATTTCCTTGAAAATCTTTAAACCCTCATCTATACTGTCACAGCCTGACATGAAGTCGTCCATATAGAAATCAGTTAGAACTCTTTCAGCTGCTTTAGGATAGTTATGACCTTCATCCTTGGCTACCTGCTGAAGACTTTTTACTGCAAGATAAGGAGAAGACGCTACACCAAATGTTACTCTTGTTAGGCGATAGTGATTTATTTTCCGATTTACATCGTCTCTCCATAAAATTCTCTGAAGATCAACATCTCTTCTGTCAACCTTCACCTGCCGATACATTTTTATGATATCTGCTGAGAGACAAATGTATTTCATTCGCCATCTCATAACAATATGCCTTAAATCAGATTGTAAAGTAGGACCTACTAATAAATTATCATTTAAGGACTGATTATTGTAACCCTTACAAGAAGCGTCAAATACTACTCTAATCTTAGTAGTATCTTTATCGTCTCGTATGACCACATGATGTGGTAAGTAAATTGCATTCGGATTATTTATTTCACCTTTAGGAACTAATTCCATATGATCCATTTCTCTATATTCATTGAGTACTTCTGCATACTTATCTTTTAAATCTTCTTTCTTTAATCTTTTCTCTAACGATAATAATCTCCTTTCAGCTATTTCTAATGAATTTGTTACATTTATTTTTTCAGATCTACGTGGAAGTCTCACAATGTATCTGCCGGTTTCATCTCTACGTGTGGTATTAGTAAAGAGTTCTTCACAGCGCTGTTCATCGTCTGTATACAAGCGATCTTTCGACAAAGGGACATCATCTTCAAGCTCCCAAAATCTTTTGAGAAGATCTTCAGCTTGTAAACTAGTCTGCATAACAGTAATACAAGATAAAGAAGTTTCAGCGCTTGACGAAGAACTTACCTCTGCTTCTCCAGACAGAATCCACCCGAACGCTGTATTTTGAGCTAAAAGGGATCCATTTATATTTCGCTTAATGCCTTCCCTTATTATTTTACTATAAGCTTCAGCACCTAGCAAAATATCAATTTTGCTGGGTGTATTAAAATTAGGGTCAGCCAAATCGCATTTATTTAAGCCTGTATTTTCAACACACTAACCTTTGTTGACGGAAGAAGAGAAGTAATAGATTTTAAGATATGTGCATCAACACGAATGATAAAACTGGGATCTCTCATTGACTGTAAATTTAATGTAACAACATATTTGGATAATAAATTATTATTACCCCCTACACCAATAACAGTGTGTTTTGATAATGTTTTGCTTAGTCCCAAATATTGGACTGTAGCTTCAGTTACAAATGATCCTTGTGATCCTTGATCTAACAAGGCCCTTATGACTTGATATGTACCATCCCTAGACTTGGCATTTACTAAAGCAGTTGTTAGTAATATCGTTTTCTTATGTTTACCCGTAGAAAAGCACGATACAACTGGTTGGTTGGAAGTAGAAGACTCATCAACTACTACAGACCCATCGTTCTTTGATGAGCCTTCACCCACAGATTCTGAGACCGAATCCCCAATGCTGGGGTGCAATAAAGTATGATGCCTTCTCTTACAAATTCCGCATTTAAAATTACTTTTGCATGCCTTGGCAGAGTGATTGCTATTCAGACAAATAAAACACAAACCATTTTTCTGAACAAACTCTCGCCGAGTATTAACATTCTTACTCTCAAATTTTTTACATCTATATAATTTGTGATTTGAGGAACAATATTCACAAGATACATTTTTATTTATATGGTATGATTGCGAACCTTTTTGTAACCTTTGTGGGTTATTTTTAGAGTCTAAGTTTTCTAAGGCTCTAAACCTACTGGCCAGAAATTCTGTGAATTGGCTGAGTGTTGGCAGATCATCACTTAGTTCTGCTGACGCTCTTAACTCCCATCCCCTTCTAGTGACTGAGTCTAATTTCTGACTTATAATATGTATTATTAGTATGTCCCATGAGGAGACATCTATACCAAGATTTTTTATTGATTCTAAACAATCAACTGTTGTATTTAACATTTGTTTTAAATTACTGGCGGACTCTGATGTTAAATTCCTTTGACTTAGCAATCGTTTTAAAATACCATTAGCTAAAAACTTCTTATTATTATACATTTTATTTAGTTTTTCCCAACTTAATTGATAGTTTTCTGCTGTTACAACAACGTTTCGAAGTAATTGTTCCGCATCACCAGTTAAATATCCCTTTAAATAAAACAATTTTTGAATATCATTCAGAGATTTGTTGTTGTGCACAAGGCCCAAAAACAAGTCTCGAAACGTTTGCCATTCTGTATAATTTCCCGAAAACTGCGGAATTTTTATTTCCGGCAATTTTACAGGTTGACTTGGCTCTATTTTGGCACTAGATGATGAGCTAGAAGATTCACACATCTTAAATTTCAATAAACAATCTTTCAATAGACATTTGAACTGAATATATAAATCTTCGACCTCATCATAGACACTTTTTTGTTGATAGGAGCTTTTATAAATTCTGCTTTATCAATCTCACTGACCAATTTTATGTGTGTACTGTAAAACAATTGCCACTGTTGTTCTAAGTTGTCTAACCTAACATTTGCGTAAGACTCCGTTAACCTATCTTTAGGTGATTTCTTAAAATTTGAAATTGCTTTAATTATTTTAGATTTAATATCGTCTTGGATTGATATTAATGAATCCATGTTTACTTTTTAACTTGAAATATACAACCAAAGGAAATACAATAATGTAACAAAGCATAAAATTTTCTAAGTCCTAATCAGCTCCGAAAATTTTACAAGTGTTTTTAAACTGCATTAACTCTAACCGAAATCGGGCATAGGTTCCCCGTCTCAACCACTTTTGCTTAAAAATAACACAAGTTATTCTAAGTCCTAAACAAATCGCAAAATTTTTACAAGTGTTTTTAAACTGCATTAACTCTAACCGAAATCGGGCATAGGTTCCCCGTCTCAACCACTTTTTGCTTAAAACTAACACAAGTCCTTAAACTAACACTGAATTAAAGCAAATTTTCTAAGTTAAATGTTCAATAGAAATAAGGTTCAAAACGGAATATTTACTACTAGTCTTTTATAACTAACACTGAATTTAATAAATTTTTCAAAGTTAAATGTTCAGTAGAAATAAGGTTCAAATTACTCACAGTTTGTTTCGCAGCACTCACTTGTTTTGTTCCGAATTACTTTTAGCGCCATCTATTGTCACTCCTCGTTTGCAGGTTTGCTCCTTGTTTCCTCCTCAGACCAAATGAGACTCCAGACTTTCCTCCTCAGGGCAATTGAGACTCCAGACACTTTTTCCTCTTGAAATCCAACTTCTCTCTTGGTTGTGTCACCGATGACACTTCTTCCACCGCTGGAAGAATGCTCTGAGCAGCGATCCACTGCGCAGTACTAACAGGTGATATTGATCACCGCCGAAGGAGGAGACTAGGAGGTAGACTCTGTACCAGGGTCGTCTGCATGGGTACCTCCGTCTTACCTATTTCCGCCGCCAAACAGCAGGGTTCGCTTTGCTGTGTTCCGGCGTGAAGGGTAAGATAGGCAGTGAAATTACTGGGTACTGTGACTTTACATCTTATGTCACAAGTTGGCAACGTACATTGTGGTTCTTATGAGGTTTGCAGATTTGCTGCGAATCTCGTGGGACCACATGTACTATAGGCGACTGTTACCACTTACCATCAGGTGGGCAGCCTGCTTGTTTGTCAACTTTAGCAATAAAAAAAAAAAAAAAAAAAAAAACCTACCGATTGACTCAGATACTCACCGGCACGGCTGCTTCGGTGAGTATCTGTGTCGAATAGGACGGGAGGGATCGACACATTGCCACCACTGCGCATCCGACCTCGACTCGGCCCAGCACACGCTGGCGAGAGAGAGAGACGAGGGAGGTTGGAGGGCTGTGGCCTCCTTCTGTGAAGCAGTGATGCTCCAGAAGGAGGCCGCCGAGCGGTCGGAGATGGCCGATCCCGCTCGAAGAAGGCGGCGCCGGGCTCGGTAGCACAGCTGCGGCGCCGCCGCGGGTCGCCGGCGGGCGCGAGGAAGTCGCGACTGCTATACGGCGACCCGGGATGGACCACGCCCCTTCCGTGGCCGGGGGACGTCGTCGGTGGAGGCGACCGGGGGAGGTAGTAGCCTCTCCCGAGGAGGGCTCCCCTCTAGGCAGGGGAGCGGAGGCTGGGGGTTCCCTTAAGTGGCTTGATGTTCCCGGGGGCTCTCTACATGCCTGAGGAAGGCCATCCCTGAGGTTTTTAGTGGGTAGGCCTCCCTCTTCTGGGAGGAGAGCCCCACATAACCGCCGGCTCGCCACAGCCGGGGTATGCATTTTCCTCAGGGGAACAAAAAAAAAAAAAAAATGGCCGTCTCTCAGACGGAGAGCCCCACACACAGTGCATAAGGAGCATTTCCCCCGAATAAAATCTGGCAATTCATTTAAGCCTTATAAATTATATTCGTCAGTTGTATTTTGTCCACCCTTTCTACGTTTCCATTTATCGTCGGTACATTGAATGCAACTCGTTCATACTCAATCCTTTAACAATTTATCACATATTTAAATAGTGTTCAATCCTGACGTATCGTTTAATGACACGTCCCTACAGACTACTCCCCCCCTTTGGGTTGCAGGACTGTAGGAAAATCCTGTCGCACAGCACGTAGTGCGACCCTACAGCAGTACTAATCTCCCAGCCCAGCCGAGAAATAAAACCACTGTAGTATAGTGATGAATGACTATATTATATTGTTGAGTGCAATAATACAGATCAAAACATAAACGAAAATGTTCTGGCCCATATTTATACAAAAACAATGCCGATAGCTTGACCGCGTTGCAGACATCCAAAACATTTCTTGCAATAACGCCATCCAACAACATTTAGGCGAAACACTTAGGTAACTAAAAGAACATTATCCGAACCAATAAAAACATTACACTTTACAATAGATGGCGTGGCGTATACATAATCGCCCACCAAGGACAAATTAACTTTGTCCTTAACCAATTTATACAATTTTTACCTTATAAAAACACAAATACAAGAAGATAAACTAAAATTTTACTGGTGGGTATTAACAATCGCCCACCATGCAACGTTAATCTATATTGACAATCTAGAATATATATATTTTTTAACACTAAATTAACAAATTTAATCTAAATTGTAAATTTAACCAAATAACATTCACTTTCTTTTATATAAACAAATCTTAATCCGCTATTGGTAACATACATATTTTAGAAATTGGTCGCTTAATTACACCATTCTTAACCTTAACACTGACTACTCTAACTAAATTGTCAGTGCCCGGGTGAGTAGCAACCACTCTGCCATAAAGCCAACGACTGGCAGGTAAGTTGTCCTCCTTTATAACTACGACATCATTTACTTGTGGTTGTGCATTTTTTGAAGACCAACGATATCTCTTATAAAATTGTGTTAAATATTGACGTGACCATTGACGCCAAAAATCCTGAAGCATTCTTTGTGTATATTGCCACCTACGCAAAGAACTTATATTTGATGACTCATAATTGTTATCTGGTGGAGTAATTAAAGCTTCACCAATAACCAAGTGCCCAGGAGTCAACACATTAAAATCATCATTACTATTTATGGAAATAAGAGGCCGCGAATTTAAACATGCCTCTATTTGTGCCAGTACAGTCGTCATTTCTTCAAAAGTTAAAGTTGACAGACCAATGACCCTTTTCAAGTGGTACTTGACGGATTTGACGCCCGCTTCCCAAAGACCGCCAAAATTGGGAGAACGGGCCGGTATGAAATGCCAGGTACATCCATTGGTAGCCAGAGCTGCCGCGATTTCCTGCACCATTGTACTGCGCTCATTATGAAGTAGTTTTTGTAGCTCATTTGCTGCTCCGACGAAATTAGTTGCATTATCGCTCCAAATATCAGAACAATATCCGCGCCTAGACACAAACCTTTTAAATGCTTGTAAAAATCCTTCTGTGGTCAGATCCGAAACTACCTCCAGGTGTATAGCACGTGTAGCCATACAAACAAATATGCAAATGTAGCCCTTCTCTGATTTGTGTCCGCGACCCTTTGATACCCTGATGTTGATGGGCCCTGCATAATCTACACCACAGGACTTAAAGGCTCGTGAAGGAGTAACTCTCGCTTCTGGCAGCTGTCCCATCAATTGGGTTTGAGTATTACCTGTATTTTTAATACAAATCACACACTTACGAAAGTGGAACTTGACAACTTGTTTTATGGACAATATGTAGTATCTAGATTGCAAATAAGACATCATAAGTTGTGGACCTCCGTGAAGAGTTTGTTTGTGAGCATCAGTTACAAGAAGATTGGTAAGATGTGAAGTTTTTGGAATTAATATCGGATGTTTACGATATTCATTCAAGTGCGAATGTTCAAGTCTACCACCAACTCTTAAAATACCATCTGCATCAACAAACGGATATAAATATCTTAGACTACTTCGCTTAGGTAAGTTTTCTTTTTTATTTATTATTTCTATTTCTTTATAAAAATGTTCACCTTGACATTGCTTTATATATAACATTAATGCTGTACTAATCTCTTTTGCTTTTAGAAAACCTGTTTGCTTATTGTCATTATTCTTTTTTAAATTATCTATAAATCGTATACAATATGCTAAAACTCTAGTTAATTTAGTCAAGGATGAATATTTTGACCAAATAAATTCATCGCTCACTGTACAATAAGACCTCACTTTAACTGTCTCTAATTCTGTAGTAGCATCCTTTGGCTTTTTATAGTCAATAAATTTATCATACAAGAATTCTGGGCCACTAAACCACATCTTATTTTTAAGTAATTCAGAAGGAAGCAAACCTCGTGAAGCTACATCAGCTGGATTACATTTAGATTTAACGTGTGACCAATGGTGAGAATCTAAATTTGTTTGAATTTCAGTAACACGATTTGCCACGAAAACTTTCCATCTATTAGGTGTACTATTCAGCCACGCTAAAACAACATTGGAATCAGTCCACGCGTGTAAATTACCTTTCTCTATTTTCATTACATTTGCAATTTCGATTATTAATCTAGACAGTAATACGGCACCGCATAATTCCAGCCTTGGTACCGAAACTTGTTTTATAGGTGCAACCTTAGTTTTTGCTTGTATTAACCTAACGCTTATATTTTCAGATTCATCTATTATTCTAGCATAAACAGCAGCAGCATATGCATCTTTAGACGCATCACAAAATCCATGTAACTCTATCTTATTATGTATTCTGCAGCCTATCCATCGTGGTATGCTAATGTTACTTAACATTACAAGTTCCTGGCGGTAAGTAATCCATTCTTTTAATAAACTATTAGGTAATGATTCATCCCACTGTATACCTGCTAACCATAGCTTTTGAATCATTATTTTTGCTACTATAATACTAGGCCCAATCCATCCGAGAGGGTCATATAAACGTGAAATATCAGATAATACCTTTCTTTTTGTTACAGGTTCGTCGTAGGTGGGCAGCGCTATCTTGTACCTGAAAGAGTCATCGCTGCGGTTCCAGGTAAGTCCAACAATTTTCATTATTTCATCCGATTTGATCCTTATGCTAACATTACTTTCACTTAATTCTTCCTTGTCCTTATCTTCCATTGCCTTCAGCAAATCTTCATTGTTTGTAGTCCATTTTTGGAGCTGAAATCCACCAGATTCTAACATTGCATTCATTTCCTTGAAAATCTTTAAACCCTCATCTATACTGTCACAGCCTGACATGAAGTCGTCCATATAGAAATCAGTTAGAACTCTTTCAGCTGCTTTAGGATAGTTATGACCTTCATCCTTGGCTACCTGCTGAAGACTTTTTACTGCAAGATAAGGAGAAGACGCTACACCAAATGTTACTCTTGTTAGGCGATAGTGATTTATTTTCCGATTTACATCGTCTCTCCATAAAATTCTCTGAAGATCAACATCTCTTCTGTCAACCTTCACCTGCCGATACATTTTTATGATATCTGCTGAGAGACAAATGTATTTCATTCGCCATCTCATAACAATATGCCTTAAATCAGATTGTAAAGTAGGACCTACTAATAAATTATCATTTAAGGACTGATTATTGTAACCCTTACAAGAAGCGTCAAATACTACTCTAATCTTAGTAGTATCTTTATCGTCTCGTATGACCACATGATGTGGTAAGTAAATTGCATTCGGATTATTTATTTCACCTTTAGGAACTAATTCCATATGATCCATTTCTCTATATTCATTGAGTACTTCTGCATACTTATCTTTTAAATCTTCTTTCTTTAATCTTTTCTCTAACGATAATAATCTCCTTTCAGCTATTTCTAATGAATTTGTTACATTTATTTTTTCAGATCTACGTGGAAGTCTCACAATGTATCTGCCGGTTTCATCTCTACGTGTGGTATTAGTAAAGAGTTCTTCACAGCGCTGTTCATCGTCTGTATACAAGCGATCTTTCGACAAAGGGACATCATTTTCAAGCTCCCAAAATCTTTTGAGAAGATCTTCAGCTTGTAAACTAGTCTGCATAACAGTAATACAAGATAAAGAAGTTTCAGCGCTTGACGAAGAACTTACCTCTGCTTCTCCAGACAGAATCCACCCGAACGCTGTATTTTGAGCTAAAAGGGATCCATTTATATTTCGCTTAATGCCTTCCCTTATTATTTTACTATAAGCTTCAGCACCTAGCAAAATATCAATTTTGCTGGGTGTATTAAAATTAGGGTCAGCCAAATCGCATTTATTTAAGCCTGTATTTTCAACACCACTAACCTTTGTTGACGGAAGAAGAGAAGTAATAGATTTTAAGATATGTGCATCAACACGAATGATAAAACTGGGATCTCTCATTGACTGTAAATTTAATGTAACAACATATTTGGATAATAAATTATTATTACCCCCTACACCAATAACAGTGTGTTTTGATAATGTTTTGCTTAGTCCCAAATATTGGACTGTAGCTTCAGTTACAAATGATCCTTGTGATCCTTGATCTAACAAGGCCCTTATGACTTGATATGTACCATCCCTAGACTTGGCATTTACTAAAGCAGTTGTTAGTAATATCGTTTTCTTATGTTTACCCGTAGAAAAGCACGATACAACTGGTTGGTTGGAAGTAGAAGACTCATCAACTACTACAGACCCATCGTTCTTTGATGAGCCTTCACCCACAGATTCTGAGACCGAATCCCCAATGCTGGGGTGCAATAAAGTATGATGCCTTCTCTTACAAATTCCGCATTTAAAATTACTTTTGCATGCCTTGGCAGAGTGATTGCTATTCAGACAAATAAAACACAAACCATTTTTCTGAACAAACTCTCGCCGAGTATTAACATTCTTACTCTCAAATTTTTTACATCCATATAATTTGTGATTTGAGGAACAATATTCACAAGATACATTTTTATTTATATGGTATGATTGCGAACCTTTTTGTAACCTTTGTGGGTTATTTTTAGAGTCTAAGTTTTCTAAGGCTCTAAACCTACTGGCCAGAAATTCTGTGAACTGGCTGAGTGTTGGCAGATCATCACTTAGTTCTGCTGACGCTCTTAACTCCCATCCCCTTCTAGTGACTGAGTCTAATTTCTGACTTATAATATGTATTATTAGTATGTCCCATGAGGAGACATCTATACCAAGATTTTTTATTGATTCTAAACAATCAACTGTTGTATTTAACATTTGTTTTAAATTACTGGCGGACTCTGATGTTAAATTCCTTTGACTTAGCAATCGTTTTAAAATACCATTAGCTAAAAACTTCTTATTATTATACATTTTATTTAGTTTTTCCCAACTTAATTGATAGTTTTCTGCTGTTACAACAACGTTTCGAAGTAATTGTTCCGCATCACCAGTTAAATATCCCTTTAAATAAAACAATTTTTGAATATCATTCAGAGATTTGTTGTTGTGCACAAGGCCCAAAAACAAGTCTCGAAACGTTTGCCATTCTGTATAATTTCCCGAAAACTGCGGAATTTTTATTTCCGGCAATTTTACAGGTTGACTTGGCTCTATTTTGGCACTAGATGATGAGCTAGAAGATTCACACATCTTAAATTTCAATAAACAATCTTTCAATAGACATTTGAACTGAATATATAAATCTTCGACCTCATCATAGACACTTTTTTGTTGATAGGAGCTTTTATTAAATTCTGCTTTATCAATCTCACTGACCAATTTTATGTGTGTACTGTAAAACAATTGCCACTGTTGTTCTAAGTTGTCTAACCTAACATTTGCGTAAGACTCCGTTAACCTATCTTTAGGTGATTTCTTAAAATTTGAAATTGCTTTAATTATTTTAGATTTAATATCGTCTTGGATTGATATTAATGAATCCATGTTTACTTTTTAACTTGAAATATACAACCAAAGGAAATACAATAATGTAACAAAGCATAAAATTTTCTAAGTCCTAATCAGCTCCGAAAACTTTACAAGTGTTTTTAAACTGCATTAACTCTAACCGAAATCGGGCATAGGTTCCCCGTCTCAACCACTTTTGCTTAAAAATAACACAAGTTATTCTAAGTCCTAAATAAATCGCAAAATTTTTACAAGTGTTTTTAAACTGCATTAACTCTAACCGAAATCGGGCATAGGTTCCCCGTCTCAACCACTTTTGCTTAAAAATAACACAAGTCCTTAAACTAACACTGAATTAAAGCAAATTTTCTAAGTTAAATGTTCAATAGAAATAAGGTTCAAAACGGAATATTTACTACTAGTCTTTTATAACTAACACTGAATTTAATAAATTTTTCAAAGTTAAATGTTCAGTAGAAATAAGGTTCAAATTACTCACAGTTTGTTTCGCAGCACTCACTTGTTTTGTTCCGAATTACTTTTAGCGCCATCTATTGTCACTCCTCGTTTGCAGGTTTGCTCCTTGTTTCCTCCTCAGACCAAATGAGACTCCAGACTTTCCTCCTCAGGGCAATTGAGACTCCAGACACTTTTTCCTCTTGAAATCCAACTTCTCTCTTGGTTGTGTCACCGATGACACTTCTTCCACCGCTGGAAGAATGCTCTGAGCAGCGATCCACTGCGCAGTACTAACAGGTGATATTGATCACCGCCGAAGACTAATAAAAATCGGATTAATATCCGACTCGAAAGGACCAATGTTCAATCCTGACGTATCGTTTAATGACACGTCCCTACAGACTACTCCCCCCCTTTGGGTTGCAGGACTGTAGGAAAATCCTGTCGCACAGCACGTAGTGCGACCCTAGCAGTACTAATCTCCCAGCCCAGCCGAGAAATAAAACCACTGTAGTATAGTGATGAATGACTATATTATATTGTTGAGTGCAATAATACAGATCAAAACATAAACGAAAATGTTCTGGCCCATATTTATACAAAAACAATGCCGATAGCTTGACCGCGTTGCAGACATCAACATATCTTGCAATAACGCCATCCAACAACATTTAGGCGAAACACTTAGGTAACTAAAAGAACATTATCCGAACCAACAAAACATTACACTTTACAATAGATGGCGTTTGGCGTATACAAATAGTAATCTGTGAATGATTAAACACAACGCCAGTAGTTAGAATTAGCTTTTTATTAAGTGCATAAGCGCACACATAAACTTAAATCGGTCACTGTCCCCCGCTCTGGAGGGGCGCTTTAGTTCAAAGCTGATAACGGCCTACTATCCGATCAAAGGCTGTAGGTAGTGTTTAGTTAGCAGGCTAGCTAGAGTCCCACATAATTACCCGTCGTAGACCGGGCGGGTGGTATCCGGTGTAAGGTTGTTCCAGGCACAAGGGGGTTATTAAGACGACTACAATAGTAGTGCTACCCTTATGAGCATATAAAAAACAATGCTGTTGAATTATGAATCTGTATGTAGAGAAAGATGGGTTGCAATGGAGTGTTGCATACAAAGACTGTCGCACGCAGTAAGTATAAATAAGGCGTCAAAAGGAAATTACTTAGAAATTTGAACACAGTTAGTCGAACATCGGACATTGAGACGCACTAAAACATCGAAGGAGTTCCTAATAAATTTACAGATAAGTACTCCCCTCTTTTCATATAGTTACATAAAATTTAGATATTACAATTGCAAATTCGACTAATTTCTACTAAACATAACTTCCCATTTCACGTCTGGCACGGGATATTTTAAAATAATTTCTTGCTTTAAAGTTAACTTGCCTAAGATATTTTCGATACTTACTTGTTTTTTTTTTTTGAATATTTTACCGTAACTCTTACGAGTAGATTACAACAAAAACTCAACAATGTGTGGTAATTGCAAATAAGTAGCGAGCGATTTTCCACTTAACCTATAGTTATCACTCAAATTGCGTCGATCAGGCGGATATATCAAAGTACTATAAAACTCAATTGACTTCAAGAAAATGATCCGTTTCATTGTAGTTACATCGTGTAAATTAGCGTGTCATATAATTGGTTGATTTACCTCCGTCGGCGTTGCTTTGAATATCCATGTGGTATATAAAGCGTGTCTTTATTAACACCTATAACTTTAGTAATAAGAGCTATAATCCTATAGACAATGTAACTATTGTCATGTGATTAAATGTTTATGTGTCGCGGTTTGTCATGCGATGAATCGACACGTTGCATTCTGCGGCTTTCAACGAATCTTTTAATCATATATTAATTGGCAATTTAAATTTTTATGCTATTTTATAAACGAATGGCTTTAAAACGTTTTAGTAATCGATAGGTTAATTGTTCGGCTGTCTTTTGATTAAAGCTTTGTTAAGACAATGGAAGAACGTTTTTAATCCGTCGTCCGTTTAATTTACTTAAGTGATGTAGGTCTCCTGGCTTTATGTGTCGACCATTTATTCTCTTTAATCTCATGTCCGAATAAAAAACGGGAATTGTCTGATGTCATTTAGGTGACTGTCACAGAAAGGAGTTAATTTTTTTTAGGCCAACTAGAAAACGGCAACGTTTATTGATATTACTGAACTCTAACATATCAATTTATTATTAAAAGCAATTGCACGATATTATGAGTAAAAATGAAACGGGAATAATAAAATCAATTAATTAAACTTAGTAATGACTTTTGACATTTGAGCTAAAGGAATTTTTTAAATCAAAATGAAAGATGATTTAATATATATACAAATATAAGAATATATAAATATAATAATAGATAAAGGATAGTGTATTATTTCTTTTTTATTTTATTTAAAAGTATTGAACTCTCTATAATTATTCTAATACCTACTATTTTAGATTATTTTAACTATTAGTTCGTCAGTCCAGTATCGTCGTGAAACGGAACGCGTCATCATTTTTGACAGCGACAGAATGGTACCTACACTGACATCCAATTGACGTCGGTTTGTTTTCACCCGAATTCTGTGTTTACGTTTCAAACGGCTTGATTTCGTTTTCTTTCCCGTTTCTAGTATTTAGAATGCAAAAAATAATACGATTTCAGGCGTTTGGTAGTGGCCAAAGAAGATTGTATTTTTCAAGAATAAAAAAATGTTAAATAGCATTTACGTAAAAAACACTTTGAATACACATCAAAATAAAGCTACTAACTACTAAGAATTTTTAGGTTATTTAATCTTCATATTTTAGTTGATTTCTCAATATTCCCGTTAGATAAAAACAAGCTAATGTTCCTTATAATATCTAGGGTTAATAAGAAATGATTTAACGTATGTCTCATTAATAAACGTTACATTTTGTAGTGGGCCTATTCTCCATACAAGAAAAAATTATCTCCATTCAGTTATGGACAAGGAATGTTATTTTTCATTTCTTTTTATCAATTTCTTGTGAGTAACGAATTTATTATCAACCTTTTTACAAAGTCTGTTATATGCTACGAATTTTACCAACTGAATGAGTTGCAGTTTTGCACACTGGCGTAAAGACCGCTACGTGAATCAATTCTCAAATTTACTGATTAATTTAATTGGTAATCCATACTAATATTATAAATGGGAAAGTGTGTCTGTCTGTTTGTCCGTCTTTCACGGCAAAACGGAACGACGTATTGACGTGATTTTTTATGTGGAGATAGTTGAAGGGATGGAGAGTAATATAGGCTACTTTTTATCTCGGAAAATCGACAGATCCCACGGGATGCGCAATAAAGGGTTCGCTCAAAAACTACTGCACATATTTTCATGCGGTTTTCATCAATAGATAGAGAGATTCTTGAGCAAGGTTTTGCGGTATTTTTTATCTCGGAAAAACGGATAGTCCCACGGGAAACACGATAAAACCTTCGCGCTATAAACCGACTTCCGCGCATATGTAGCCGTGGGCAAAAGCCCTATGACCCTTAACCCTCTATAGACCCAATCCTGAAATCCACGCGGGCAAAGCCGCGGGCAGAAAGCTTGTAACAAATATATAACATAATAATTGATAGTTCATGGGGACTTGTAAATTAATTCCTCAATAACAGTTTAATCGAATGGTTAAAAACATCTGCTAGGATAGAAAATTGTAAGAAAAGAAGAGAGGCCATTATTCCACTTAATTTACGTACGGACGACATATAAAAGGATAATAAATAAATATTTCTTATACTTATACCAATTAGCCTAGCCCAATGTAAGCTCTGTAAGGCTTGTGTTATGGGATCTAGGGTAACGGATAGACATACATATATTATATATATATAAATATTTTTGATAAAAATATATTATAAAATCATGACTAGAGATCGATAATCGGATGCATATTTACCTAAAGTTAATTTTTGGCTCACAAATTATGGAAGCGGCTTTTTAAATACATTTTGTTAAATAAAAATCCCGGGAAAATACGGGACTGCAAATTTAACGTAGTGATATTGTTTGAAAATTACTAAATTAGCACGTGGTATTTATTTTCAAAAGACCGAGACTCCGGGTTCATTTATACAACTATGCATACGTATTTACATGAAGTTTAGTTTCAGTTCCCCGTGCGATTTATGAATGTACGATTTATTACATGAAGAGTGTTATACGAAAGTAGTGAGCTAGTTTGACTAAAACAATAATCAATTAAGTAATTGAATAAAAAAACAGAAATGGTGAAAAATTTTATTTAACAAAACAATAAAAAGCCGTTTCCATACTTTGTCTTAAACTAACTTTAGGTAAATATGCATCCGATTATCCGATCTCTAATCATGACTAAGGTACAAATGTTAGCATTCATTACACAAAAATCTGCCCCGACTGGGATTCGATCCCAGGACTTTTGAAATGGTGGCACCTTGAAACCGGTATACTAACCACTAGACTACAGAGGACATCAATTAAATAAATAAAAATCGATTTAATAAGCAAATGTGATTAAACAACTGATAGAGCCGTCTCGCCGAATAGCCAAACTTTTGCAAATGCGACTCAAGCAAATATATGTTTATTTTTATGCTTTTGTCCATTCCGCACAACATTATTAATGTATCTGAACTGGAAAATACCCAATTCTTTTTTCGCATAATCCTCCGGATAATTCGTTTGTCCTTTTCAAAACAAAATTGCACAGCCCTTTAGAGCAGTGCATAATTATAAGTATTTATCAGCAATTAAGTTCGCGTGACGGCTTGTACTAAGAGGTGAGGCTGTTATCTGACTGCGTGCAGTTTATGATTGTATTCCACTATTTGTCTTCATTTGTGATGATTTTAAATGTACCTTCGAATATTGGCAACCAATGTTAAGAATTCGTGACATATTTATTAACTAGCTTTCTGCCCGCGGCTTCGCCCGCGTGGATTTCGGGATTAGGTCTATAGAGGGTTCTTCGGGCCGGTGCTCAGGCTTGCCGAGCTTGGGATGGCATGTGTCGTGCGGGCGATCTGCCGTCTGGGTTTAGAAATAGCGCCTCACAAAACCGAGGCGCTATGGTTCCACGGCCTTCCGAGGCGCCGGGAACCACCCAGCTGCCGGATCCGGGTGGGTGACGCGGTGGTCCCGGTGGGGCCGTACATCAAGTACCTGGGCCTCACCCTGGACCGCCGCGGAGCTTCGAGGAGCATTTCGTGAGGTTGGTCCCCCGGGCCAAACTCATTGGCGGGCGCATTGCATCGCCTGCTGCCAAATCTCGGGGGACCGAGGGATGGAGTTCGCCGCCTGTACGAGGGCGTCGTGCGATCCGTGGCCATGTATGGGGCTCCCGTGTGGTCGCAAGACTGCGCGAGGTTCCCCGATAATGGCAATGGCAATACGGACGAATGGCAATCGGATAATGGCAATACGGATCGTACGAGGCTACCGTACAATCTCGTACGAGGCGGCGACGGTTCTGGGACGCCCCCCCCCCATTCGACATCCTGGCCGACATGTACGCGGCGACGTATGCGTCGCGGCGTGTCGACCGGGGGAGCGATGGGGGAGCGCCCCGGAACCCGCGCACGAAGTGCCTAAGCGGGAGTGGCACCGACGAATTGTGGCGGCTTGGCGTGCGTAGCTCGAATTACGGATCTGCGCGCGCCAGCGGGCCGTCGGTGCCGTACTCCCGCACCTCGAGGCTTGGCTCCACGGGAAGGAGGAGGTCACCTACCGATTGATTCAGATACTCACCGGGCACGGCTGCTTCGGTGAGTATCTGTGTCGAATAGGACGGGAGGGATCGACACATTGCCGCCACTGCGCATCCGACCTTGACTCGGCCCAGCACACGCTGGCGGAGTGTCCCGCGTGGGCCTCCGAGCGCCGAGTCTTGGTCGCAGAGATCGGGCGAGATCTGTCTCCGCCGGCATTGATTGCTGCAATGCTGGCGGACGAGGGAGGTTGGAGGGCTGTGGCCTCCTTCTGTGAAGCAGTGATGCTCCAGAAGGAGGTCGCCGAGCGGGGTCGGGAGATGGCCGATCCCGCTTGAAGAAGGCGGCGCCGGGCTCGAAGCACAGCTGCGGCGGCCGCCGGTCGCCGGCGGGCGCGAGGAAGTCGCGACCCGGGATGGACCACGCCCCTTCCGTGGCCGGGGGGCGTCGTCGGTGGAGGAGATCGGGGGAGGTAGTAGCCTCCCCCGAGGAGGGCTCCCTCTAGGCAGGGAGCGGAGGCTGGGGGTTTCGCGGAAGTGGCTTGATGTTCCCGGGGGCTCCCTACATGCCTGAGGAAGGCCATCCCTGAGGTTTTTAGTGGGTAGGCTCCCTCTTCTGGGGAGGAGAGCCCCACATAACCACCGGCTCGCCACAGCCGGGGTATGCAATTTCATGCATTTTCCTCAGGGGAACAAAAAAAAAAAGAAGTAAGATAAATTAGTCTTAAAGACTAGGTGTGTTCAACGGATCGAGGCAGTATTTCACATCGGTTCACCTTCTACAACTTTATAAGGTGCCACATAAAAATACTGTTCTCATTTTCGGGCTGGGAATCCACCGTATAAAGTTCTCCTTCTGAACCGCATACAAAGGAGAGCGACTCGTATCATCGACTACTTAGAGGAATCATAATGACGACTCATGTCTGTCATTATGATTCCTCTAGTGCAGATATTATAGGGTCCGTGGTCCATCCTCATCACCTTGACGGTTCGTAGTCCATAACAGTGCGTTTCATCAGTAATTTACTGCGTCGTACCAAGCTGTAGAATGAATTGTCGTCTGAGGTATTTTCAAACTGATGTGATATCCAAATCTTTAAAAAAGAGTATATTCCTATTTATAATTCCTATTTTAAAAGCCTCTATAAATTCTGATGATGCGAGTAAATTATATATTGATTTAGCCAATCGACATGTTTATTAAAATTTTATGGATAGGTAAATAGAAAAATATTTATTCACAAAAAGACTTAAAATTATATAAATATTAATTGGCAATTGTACAATTATTGAATATCTACAGATTAAATTGTGCGCTGCAGAAGTGTAAAAAGGTCGCAACTCAGTGACTGAAATGTACTTACAACAGGATGTGAACAAAGCACTGGTATTCTGTTATAGTTCGAGAGATTCGTGTTTATTAGATCATTGTGAAAATTTCACACTAATCTCCAGTAATTAAAAATTAAAAAGTACGAACGTTGTTTTTGAAGAAGGATTAATCTTACGTGTCTTTTGAATGAATATTTGGATTTATCTATATTGTTTGTGTGTGTAACGATTATGTAATGGTTAATTTTGTTAATCATTTTATGTTCCAAAATATTGTAATTATTATTTTAATTTTAGGTGCAATGTTCTTTGTTTGTGAATAAACGAAATGTAATGAAATGATGTTGTAAATATCTATGGGTTGCAAACGATAACTATTACATGGTCCGTTTGCACATTTGCTCCCTTGTTTGAGGTGCAAGGTTGCAGTGGAAGTTAAAGTATAGAATTTTAGTTAAAAATTTGTTTATTAATTATAAATGTTATAGCGTTAATTGTTGGAATGCACCCGGACAGAACGATGTTTTGTTGTGCACTGTCTAATAAATACGAATTGCTCGCGGTGCGCGAATTAGGTTAGAATAAGTGTTTGGTTGCACGTTTGCAACGAACACCCCTTATTATTAAAAAAAATGTTATCTGTCGAGAAATTCAGGCAAAGGTTACTGCCTAATTGTTACTTAACATCAAGTAATTGAATGCCTGTAGTTTGTAAAAAATATATAATACAATGTTTTTTACGGTGCATGCTCCTGTTTTTGCGCGCGGTCCTTTGAGCGCTATACATGGCTTGATTGAGGCGTTTATGACATTCTAGGCTCTACGCGCAACTATTCTAGGGAATAGGCCTTCGTCACACCGGGATGTAACTTGTTGTGATTAATGTCTCAGTAACTTTAATGCAAAAATTGTTTTCTCCATTAGAAAGCAATTGTGTGTGATTTTTTTTTAAATCGTCTCAGAAACGGTGTATACAAATTTCAGAGATTCTTGACAGTTCTTTTCTAGAAGGCTTTACCATATTGCGGAAAGAAAAATTATAGAGTAACTTTGTTTGATGTGTGTTTTTATATTCTAGGTTCAGAACTAGGAACGGCGACGTTTCTGAAATTTTTAACAGGACCGCTTTGTGTATTTTTTTCTCCTCCCTCTTGTATATTATACTAGTTAGTGCCCGCGACTTCGTCTACGGAGGAATAGTATTTCGAATAGATTATTGTAAAGTTTCACTAAAATCCATTTTGTACTTAAAAAGTAATAAACATTTATCCACATTGACAAAAGTTAGTAGAGATTATTAGTAGAGATTCAATACAAAGTTTCTAGATTATTTTTTAATATCACGTTTCAAGGAATCCTGTAACAGTTGCAGAAAGTTATTTCATTGCCCACTTGTGAACTTGCTTATGGCGTTTTTTATAGAACATGCGCGCACGCATCGAGTGGCGCGCCCCACTGAGTCCATACGCATAAAATCAACTTTGCCATTGCTGCTATCTCTCATTAATTTCTCTGTGCTTCTCTAAGCTAGAGTGGGATAGAAGACCATAAGGATGCGATACATAGAATGTGTGCACTCACAATGCAGGGTCTGGGAAGAGTTATTGTCGCAGGCGCACAATGCCATACAATTATGATTATTGGTAAAGTTGCCAGATGCGCAGACGCATGCGCAACACATTTCTATTCAATCAAGTGGCTTGGATTACAGTACTTGTATTAATATTTTGTGGGGTTATTGTTGTGGACATTATTTGTTAGTTATATTAATGGATTGTGATAAACGTTTCACGGTAGCTTTGGGAATAATATTCCTTTGATTTATTAGGTTATAGTGTTTTATTTTTTGTTTTTATGTTGTATTTTACTTTTTAGATATTACAGTGTTTAATATTCAATATTTTGGTCCATATACTTAATTTACTATGTGATTTATTTCCTCGTGAAAATCATTGGATATAATATTGTAGAAAATAATATTTAAATTTGATTTAATTTAGATTTATTAAATTATTAATATGTATAAATTATTTTATTACATTTGTTGTAGCTGTTGGTCCGTGTATGTAAATATATTTATGAAAAATTATATTTTCTTTTTTTATTATTTAAAATTTTGGCCAGTTAAATATTCTTTGACTGTATAGTAGCTCTTTTTAGTCGAGGAATCAAATCTGGACCTTACAATCAGCACCCATTGTTCTAAAGCACTAGAAGAAGCAGGTGAATTCGACAGATTGCGGTCCGACAACGCCTTCATGACATTTTCATTGCCAACTTTTATTGGAACAAGTCCCGTTAATACAAGTAATATGATCACCTCAAGTCTGCAGACTACGCAATTTAAGAGTTATGCTACCTTCACGAGGCCGTAACTGCTCGATTGTAATAATTAAGTGAGTTTATTGCCGTGGCCCAGTCGCAGTAATTAGCCGCTCTCGTTTCGGCCATATTGTTTTAGATGGCTACTGTCTAAACTTATAGAGTTTTGATTAAATTATTATTGTAGCTTTGTCGCCGAAAATTTTTATGAGATGTTTATATGACTCTTTCGCTGTTTTTATGTTTCATAGTGTAATGTTTTTACAACATTATAGTAAACTTTATGACAACTCGAAATCATAGGAAACTGCGTATATCGTATGCTCCTATCGTATCCTTTGTGATAACTACAAGTGCGGTTATACTATGTACCTATAATATTATAAGTGAATGAAGTTGCTCATGATAGGGCCTGCTCCTTGACAAATGTAGAGTACTCGCACGGAGCTAATTTTAAAAGACTTAGATAGTATCCCCAGATTATAATTCGTCCAAACATCCTGGGAACAAATGGGCGGTTGCGAAACATGATTGGGCTAATTGAGATTATGTAGTTGCGAAAATGTGCGCCGAGGTCGTGCGACCCGGCTCCGCTTGTGTTGGTAACCCAGTATTCAAATACTTCAATTTTGTATAGTAACATTGTGTCTAAGTTATAAAAGACACATCATATATAATCTCGTGGAAGTTTGCATGAAATACTCATCATCATAATTTCAGTTAATAGATGTCCACAGCTTTAGGCTTGAGACAGATTTTAGACTGCGCTAGATGGGCTGACAATATGCCGCGTATTTCCGTTATCCAGTCAAATGAAAACCTTTGATTCTATGGAAATATTATCAAAGTCAAAGTCAAAGTCAAAATATTTATTTCAAGTAGGCAATTAGATATGCTCTTTTGAATAGTCCAAATTTTTTTTTCCCTACTACCCATTCGGACTTCTTTTAGTTATAGAGAAGAACGGGCGCAAGAAACTCTATAACTTTTACAGAAGCAACGACATTTACAAAAATATATATCGTTACCAAGTCATACAAAAGTCAACTTATAGGTACAAGTATAATTACAAAGGTTCATGGCAATGCCTGGTGGAACTAAGAAACATTAAGTCCAAGCATTCATGTCTTTTATATAATCAGTAACCGTATAATAGGCTTTGCTAATAAGTACACTTTTAACAATGATTTTAAATTTATTTAGGCTTAATTGTACAATATTGCTTGGAACTTTGTTGTAAAAACGCACACAGTTACCTCTGAATGAATTATTAATTTTATGGAGTCTAGTGTGAGGCAAATGTAATTTATTCTTATTTCTAGTATTGAAGCTATGGACATCACTGTTTTTACTAAATAAATGAATGTTTTTATGGGTATATATTAGATTTTCATAAATATATTGAGACACAACTGTCATTATACCAGTGTCTTTAAATTTATCTCTTAAAGAGTCTTGCATTTTTAGATTATAAATTGCTCGAATGGCCCTCTTCTGCAGCACAAATATAGTTTGAATGTCGGCAGCATTTCCCCACAGCAAAATACCATACGACATTACACTATGAAAGTAACTAAAGTACACCAATCTAGCTGTTTCTACGTCAGTTAATTGGCGTATTCTCAAAACTGCAAATGCTGCAGTGCTGAGCCGTTTTGATAGTTTATCAATATGTGGGCCCCACTGAAGTTTGGAATCGAGAGTAATTCCTAAAAATACTGTGGTGTCCACGAGGTCCACATTTCTATCCTTTATAATTACTTCGGTTTTCACCTGTTTTACATTTGGCAATACAAATTTGATACATTTAGTTTTACTTTCATTTAGAAGCAAGTTATTAACGTTAAACCAGTGGACTACTTTAGAGATTGCATCGTTCACAGTGTCATTAATATTTTGTCTCCGTTTAATTTTGAATATAAGTGATGTATCATCTGCAAAGAGTACAATTTCGTGTTTATTATTAACATAAAAGGGAAGGTCATTTATATATATTAAAAATAAAAAGGGACCAAGAATTGAGCCCTGTGGGACGCCCATCTTAAGCAAAGATCCCTGAGATCTCGTACCATTAATATCGACTCTCTGAATCCTGTCACTCAAATATGAAATAAGAAGGTTCAGAGAAGAGCCTTTGAAACCATAATAACGTAATTTCTTAATCAGAGTTTCATGGAGAACACAATCAAATGCTTTGGATAAGTCGCAAAAGACACCCAAAGCATCGTGTGAATCCTCCCAGGCGTCAAATATCTTATTTAAAAGCTCTACACCTGCATCAGTTGTTGAGCGACCCCTACTAAAACCGAACTGATTATTATGCAGAAGATTATTAATACGAAAATAGCTTTGCATTTGGTCTAACATTATTTTCTCAAAAATTTTACTAAACGTTGGTAGCACTGAAATAGGTCTAAAGTTTGTGGGATCAAATGAGCTACCAGACTTAAACAAAGGAGTTATCTTGCTATGTTTCATTAAATCAGGAAAAACACCACCTTCAATAGAATCATTAAATATACAAGCTAGAATTGGAGCTATTATTTCAATTACTGATTCTGTGACAACTACGGAGTTTCCCCAAAGGTCCGCGGTTTTCTTTTTATTTAATGTTTTAAAAGTCTTAATTATATTAACCGATTCAATTTGTCGAAATTTAAAAAGAGTCTGACTATCCTTAACATTTTCTTTTAGGATGGATTCTGCTACAGTTGGGGAAGAGTTTAAAAAATTTGTTGATAAAATAGGAATATTGGTAAAAAAGGTTTCAAACTCTTTAGCTAGCTCACTATCTGAAGTTATTCTTTTAGTTCCTATATTTAAACTGTAGTTACTGTCACGAAGTTTAACTCGTCCAGTTTCAGCGTTAATAATGCTCCAGGTCATTTTAATTTTATCAGCACTGTTTTTAATTTTCGAACTTAAAAAACTTGACTTTGCTTGGCGACAAACCATTTTAAACAATTTAGAGTATTTTTTTACATATTCATAAAATTCTACACTCGTGTTATAGTTACGTTCATTATAAAGTTCAAAAAGTCTTTTTCTACTTTTATATATTCCGGGTGTGGCCCACTCACTAAAAGTAACAACATCATTAATTGAAATCCTTTTTGGCACAAAGATATTATTGAATTCTTTGCAAAATAGATTAAAAAAATCATTGTAAAATTTATTTGGATTATTTGTGTATTTTAAGTAAGGTATTTTATCAAAAAGGTTACTTTTAAAATGTTCTAATCTATTTATAGTTTTAGGTATAACAGTGATGTCTCTCTTTGCCTCATGTTTACACTGATGTGGGACAGCGATTATTAGTCCACAGTGGTCAGAATCTAATTGATTGATAACTTGTTTAGATTTTAGAATAAGATCTGTATAAATATTGTCAATACATGTGGCAGAGTTAGCAGTTATTCTGGTTGGCTCAAGAAAAATATTTTTGAGATTGTTTGATTGAAATAAGCTAATAATTTTAGTACATAAACTAGAATTTTCCAATAAATTAATATTAAAATCACCACATATAATCAAACTCTTGCCCAATTTACAAATCTTCCTTAAAACTTCATCCATGGTAGCCTCAAAGCAATCATATAATGCTGAAAGGGGCCTATAAATGCTTAATACAACAAGATGCTCCAGTTCCACACAAGCAATCTCAATCGTTCGTTCAACTGAGAGATTCACAACATCTCTGCGTTCTTTAAATTTAATTTTCTTTTTCAATAAAATTAAGGAGCCACCACGTATTGCATTTTCACGACAAAAAGAACTAGCTATTAGATGATTGTTAAAATGAAGCATGATCTGATAATTTTTAAGCCAATGCTCTGTTACACAAAATATATCTATATTATTACAATTTATAAATAATTCAATTTCTAAGTCCTTTCCTAACATTCCTTGAATGTTTTGATGCATTACTTTAATTACATTTTTACTATGTAGATTAGTACTAAGTGGACTCTTTAAATTTATTTCAGTATTACTAATGTTTTCTAAGCGAGAGGAATTCTCTTTTGTCTTAGAAATTAATTTAAAGAAATATCAATAATATTGTCAGTACAAGAATTACTGACAGTCAAATCTATAAAAGCACATTGCTCAATAGGAGCAGTTATTGTAGCCAAGTTCTTGGCTGTTACTGAAAAAAAATAAGATAGCGATACTGCTATTTGTCGCTTAAAATAATTACAAATATAATATTTATTTTTAGTCAAATAAAAATTACTAACTAGTCTGTTAGTGTCAATCATATGCAATTTTTTATTACTGTTGCATACAGTATTTAATGTGAAATTTAATTTATACCTATAACTATTTTCAACCTGTGACAAGTTGCTGCAATAAGGCAATGAGAACAATACAATATTGTGTATGTTAATGTTACAATTTAGATTATCTAATAACTTTAATAGGGTCCTTTTATTCAAATCACCTCTATTTCCTATAATCACCTCTATTTCCTATTGCCTCATTCGTGACATTGCTAAACATAATCATGTTTTACAATAAATGCTGCATTTTCAAAATACGTGACGCTTAAAAACTAGTTAGAACCAGATTATAGAGAAAGTACGGGACGGAACGATAACATAATTAATTTTAACGTTAGCCAAACAAAGCGTTGGAGCGAGAAACGACGTCTTCACTCACTCGCTATTAGTATGCGACTAAAAGAAATTACACTGTTTGGCCGAATTTGGACGGTACAGTTTTGATGTGGGAGTGCGATATGAACCTCTTGTTTGTATATTGTCTTTGACTAAACTCTTTCTGAAGTGACTGTACTGAAATAAAACTGGTTTTAATTTTGCACAAAAATTTGCTTATTATTTGAAGGAGGTAAATTTACCAGCTTTTTAGGTACTCTTCCAACTATTCACTATTAATTTAGTTATTTATTATTGATCGATTATTATTTAAATTATTAATTAAATACGCTTTTATTTATAAATGGGGACTATGATAAAGAGGGGGGACGAGATTGAATAATTATGTATGGTGAAAAGTTTTAGTGTTAATAATTTATTTTTAACTTTTTAGTTCATTTTATAAACAAATAATAAAAGCTTGTTTTTAAAAAGGATTTTTTTTTCTTTAATTTTATTTTTAACTTTTTAGTACCTCTACAGGCTTGCTGAAAACAAGCCCTTTCATTTGATACCCATATTGTAGGAACGAATAAAAGAAAATTATCCGCCATTTTTGGTGTTCCGCCGTATTGGATTAAGAGTGACGTAACATTATTCTTTTCTAGTTATTCTTGGCAAGCCCTTTTATTTGATACCCATATTGTAGGAGTGCATTAAAAATAATTGGTCCGCCATATTGGATACGTCGCCATGTTGCATTTAGAATGACGTCACACAGTTAATCATGCATTGTCATTCGAACTAAACGTGTATACCAAATTTCAGCTCAATCGGAAACCGGGAAGTGGATCAAATTTAAGTTGCAAGATTTGATTACAGACAGACAACGGGACAGGTGAAAGTAAATAAAAGCTTGTAAAAGTGTGATATAGTAAATGTACCGCACATCCGTGAAAGAAAATGTAGAGACGAAAATTGACTATGAAATGCTTAGATGGTTTGGATACGTAGAAAGGATGCACGAAAGACGACTGACGAAAGAAATTATTTAGAATATTGAAATGAAAAGCTAATGATATTATTTAGAATGATTGTTGTTAAGATAATATGTTCATACACATCATGACACAAGGTGAATTATTGTTGGTCATTCGTAATTCCCATGTTTATGAATCAATAAATAAATGGAAATTGAAATTGAAATTGAAAATAAGTCAAATATAAATGTGTCATTTGGTAGGGGACGACCTAGACCAAAGGTTTTTGTATCGTAGACCCTTTGCCATGCTTCACGGTTTTGGGTAGACCCCCTACTCACCAGGAGACCTATTTTTGAATTACGAATGTGACTTCGAAATCACCGCTGACTAAATAGTCAGCGGTGACTTTGAGATCACGGATTCCTAATCATTCAATTTTTGAAAGTCGATCGCAGAGCTGCCAACATAGATAAAGTACACACACAAATGTAAGAGTGTAAGTATATATGTATATATATTATAGGAATATAAAGGTTTATATATATATATATAGGTATGTATATATAAATGTAGCCGCTCCCGGTTATTGCCGGCTTAACCATTATGGTTATTATATTATATATTAGAGATGGGCCGAATACGGATTTTGCCGATATTGAATGCCACCATCCTACAACATACAAAATTATATAAGCATATATAATATTTTTTTTACTTCATAGGAGGTAGGAATTCCGAGGAATTGTTTGGATTAATTCCTGCTGCTAGTTTCCGTCACCGTTCTACTCGACGCAACATTCATCCTCATCACCTAGACGCTTGGCAGTCCACCACAGTGCGTTTTTCCAGGAATTTTCTGGCACGCACTACTAAACTGTGGAATGGATTATCGCCTGCAGTTTTTCCGAACCGATGCAATATCGAAACCTTCAAAAAAGGAGCATATTCCCATTTAAAAAGCCGGCAACGCATTTGTGACTCCTCTGGTGTTGCGGGTGTCCATGGGCAACGATTATCGCTTACCATGAGGTGATCCGTTAGCTCGTTTGCAGCCCTATCCTATAAAAAAAGGTTTTTTTTTTATTTAAAATAGGTTTGCGTTTGTCCACAATCTCACCTGATGGTAAGTGACGATGAGGACTAGGATGGAACACGCTTACCTAGCAAATGCCTATTCACTCGTGACTTGAAGACCGTAAGATTATATTGTTCCGGGAACACAGACGTCGGCAAAGAGTTCCACATCTTAGCTGTTCGTATTAAAAACGAAGACTGGAACCGTTTTGTACGTGTAACAGGATAGTCCACCATGTAAGGATGGTAGTTAAGCCTGCGTCTGGTTGACTGGTTGTGGAAAGGAGCGGGTGGAATTAATTCATGTAATTCCAACGCACACTCTCCGAAATGCAACCTTTAGAAACCGAAAGGCAAGCAACTCTTCGACGGTGTTCTAGACTCTGAAGACGTGAGTTTATAAGTATTTCGTCGTCGATAAGTTTTCTAGCTCGCCTTTCTACTGAGTCCAAGGCAGCCAACTGATAGCGGGCAGAACCGTCCCAAAGATGGCAGCAGTACTCCATGCAGGATCGAACTTGGGCTTGATATAGGTTGAGCATCTGTTCTGCAGTGAAGTAGCGCCTAAGGTACTTTTATAAATAATGTATATATCTTTATATTAGAAGATAGTATAATATAAGTAAATAGATAATATCAGTGTATGTTGAGATCCATTATTATGGACCTAAATTTTCATTTCATGGACCCCCAATTTCTTCTTCGTTGACCCCATGCAAGTTATCATAGAACCCTAGGGGTCGATATATATCAATTTGGGTATCACTGGCCTAGGCGAACATATTTGGACCAAATAGAAAAAGCCTGAACGAAGGGCAGCTCAAGAGTACCCGTGACCGACGACGTGCATGAAAATATTAATAGGGTAGACAACTACAACTGATTATGGCCGTTTTTATACTATAATTATCTGATTTGAGCAATTTGTATCTCATGAAAGTATGTCAATGTAGAAATGTCAGTTTATTATTAATGTATATTGTTATTAGATTTCTAAAAAATTACCAATTATTATTTGCGTACCTAATTCTAATGAAACCAACACATTTCTAACATTGTCACATTAAATGTAACACTTTTTATATAGAAAGTATACCTATAAACGTACAAATAATAAAGTTATTTTAAAATTTGTTTATACGCTCATACAAATTAGGCGAGTTTACTGAGTTATGACGTCACAATTGCAGTGTTTTTAGTTTTAGTATGGAGCGTTTTTGAGCGACCCGCGACAGCGCCGCAAACATGTCGGTGTATCTTCAAAAGTAATAGGCGCAGGTGTACTGTTGGTTCTACAATATTTCTCACTTAAATGAGTACTCTTATTATATGTTAAATTTAAAAAATTGTCGTCTACCCAATTAAAGTCGAATATATAGTCGATTATTAATAAAAGTATGTTACGATCATAGCAAGTCGCAAACAGTGATCACGGAAAAAGGGGTGTATCTAAACTAATGTTATAAAGAGGAAAGATGTGTATTTTTGTATGTAACGAATAAACTCAAAAAGTACTGGACCGATTTTAATAATTCTTTTTTCATTAGAAAGCTACATTATCACTGAGTAACCTAGGCTATATTTAGTACTAGATTACTATAGAAATGTTTAGAAATTATTTTTAGAAACTCTTAGAAAACCAACCGTAGGTTAAAAAAAACAGCCATAAAATGTCTTTCATCGCATACGCAGCGAAGAGTATTAATGATAGGACAAAAAAATGTTGGACAATTGTATAGAATATATCAATATCTACAAAAAACTTTGCGAGACCATATGTCTAACTATTGTAGTTAGTAGAGAAACACTGATAAATGCCGTAAATAAGCACGTTTTCTTTGTGCCTACTTCTTCTGCCTTTGAGAGTGGAATGAGGCCAGCATCTAAATGTAAAAATGTAGGTAGAAAATAAATAGTTCGTGCTGGTCCACGCCAGTACAAGGTCTCCCGCGGTAGACTTATGAACTAATAATAGCTTAACATCGTTCTTGGGGAAATGTATATCTATGTTTAACAAGCTTCCGCAAAGTGTCATTGATTTACCTTTATATAAATTTAAAATCCATATCAAAAATACACTCATGAGTAAAGGTTATTATAAAGTAAGTGACTATCTAAATGATCACAGTATTTGGGAATAGGGACATTATTCATAGAGCCATGTTTGGTAACATTATTTATAATATTGTATTATTTTATATGTGTATGTAAACATACACACGACTGTAATCGTATTAGGTATGATTGTATCTTATACTGTGTTGTATTTTTATATTATGTTATTATAATTATTAACATTGAAAAGAGGAGATAAAGAATAGACCTTCAGAGTTTCTTGCCTGTTCTTCTCGAGAAGGCTCTCCCAATTTCCGAACAGGTGTCGAGTCAATATATTTTTTCTTTTTTTTTCCTTATTCGTACGTACGGACAAGGTTTTTGTTTTTTTTTTTTATTATTTAAGCTTTTTTATATGTTTTGTTTGTTGACGTCAATAAGTGCCTGTAAAGGTCTATGTTGAATAAATATTATTTTGATTTGATTTGATTTTGATTCATCTTTGACGTTCAAAAGTGATTAAAGAAACCCTATTCGAAGAATAATTTTTTGATTTAGATTTGATCGAATCAAACTTATTACCTGTCTTCCAACAGAATCGATTTACAATGGCTGACACAATCAGCGCGATGCGAATCAGTGCTCCCGCGCAGGCTAGCTTTGTTTGAGGTGAAGACAGCTCGATAGTGTTGCGATAGGCACAATAAACTGTCGAGCGGCCCTCTATCGAGCATCGTCGGACACGATGCCGACCAAATATCGCCGCGATAGCATCGGCATCGCTGCGCCTGCGCAGATCGCGGGATAATGCTTGTTGACTTGCCTTGTTGGTACGGAGTGAAAGGTTTATTGCGAACTTTGTTTGCTGGGTTTAATAAGCTGTTATTTATTTGTTGTCTGATATCATCGAGTATCAAATCAAATATAATTTATATTGTCTTGCTGAGTGATCGCTTAGATTATTTGTATTATTTGCTAGCACATGTGTCTCAAGTTTTCTGTCCTAGTTGGCCAATATTAAAGAAAGAAAGGGCTTGAGAAAAGTCCACGCCGTGGGCATATTGTATTGTGAATGATATTAATTATCCAATTCTCATAACACTCATTTACAATGATATTAAAGTTATAACGCAAATATTACGCGATGTGACTGGTCATGTCACGAAGCCGGAAATTACTACATAGTCATAAAATCGACGCAATTGCGGATCTTGAATATCCCCGATATGTCCTTGCCATGAATTATCGCAGAATAATTTAATGACATTTCATATTTTATTTCTCGGAAAGACTTTTAGAGTCTATTAAATGCAATGAGATATTTCTTAAGGCGTGAGTTCTACTCATTTAAGGTGCGAACTGGGGAGTTATAATAGCGAATTTATCTGTACGATGGTGTTCTAAAGCGCGCCATTCATCACCCGCTCGGCCGTTCATCTTGGGACCGGTCATATACTGTTAAGGTACGCCCTGCTCCCTATTTGGCTATTTGTTAGTTGCCGAGGACACACGGCGCTGAAAATTTACACCGTTTCTGAAACTAGATTTACTGTTTGACTCCATCATATATACATCTTGACCTGATAGTGGAGATATTTTACCCGTGGGATGTAGATGAAGTTGGGACCTCGCAATTACTGCTTGACTCCATCATATAAATAAATAAATAAATAAAATAAATATTTGTTACACTTACACCAATTAGCCTAGCCCAAACTAAGCTCTGTAAGGCTTGTGCTATGGGATCTAGGGTAACGGATAGACATACATATATTATACATATATAAATAATTTTTATTGAAATATATATCAACAACCATGACTAAGGTACAAATGCTCGCATTCATCACACAAACATCTGCCCCCACCGGGACTCGAACCCGGGACCTCAGAGATGGCGACACCTTGAAACCGGTGTACTATCCACTCGACTATGGAGGTCGTCAAATATATACATCTTGACCTGATTATGGAGATATTTTACCCGTGGGATGTGAATGAAGTTGTGACCTCGCAATTACTATTTGACTCCATCATATGTACATCTTCACCTGATAGTGGAGATATTTTACCCGTGGGATGTGGATGAAGTTGTGACCTCGTAATTACTGTTTGACTCCATCATATATACATCTTGACCTGATAGTGGAGATATTTTACCCGTGGGATGTGGGTGTTGTTGTGACCTCGTAATTACTGTTTGACTCCATCATATATACATCTTGACCTGATAGTGGAGATATTTTACCCGTGGGATGTGGATGAAGTTGTGACCTCGCAATTACTGTTTGACTCCATCTTATGTACATCTTGACCTGATAGTGGAGATATTTTACCCGTGGGATGTGGGTGAAGTTGTGACCTCGCAATTACTGTTTGACTCCATCATATATACATCTTGACCTGATAGTGGAGATATTTTACCCGTGGGATGTGAATGAAGTTGTGACCTCGCAATTACTGTTTGACTCCATCATATATACATGTTGACCTGATAGTGAAGATATTTTACCCGTGGGATGTGAATGAAGTTGTGACCTCGCAATTACTGTTTGACTCCATCATATATACATCTTGACCTGATAGTGGAGATATTTTACCCGTGGGATGTGGATGAAGTTGTGACCTCGCAATTACTGTTTGACTCCATCATATATACATCTTGACCTGATAGTGGAGATATTTAACCCGTGGGATGTGGGTGAAGTTGTGACCTCGCAATTACTGTTTGACTCCATCATATATACATCTTGACCTGATAGTGGAGATATTTTACCCGTGGGATGTGGGTGAAGTTGTGACCTCGCAATTACTGTTTGACTCCATCATATATACATCTTGATCTGATAGTGGAGATATTTTACCCGTGGGATGTGAATGAAGTTGTGACCTCGCAATTACTGTTTGACTCCATCATATATACATCTTGACCTGATAGTGGAGATATCTTACCCGTGGGATGTGGATGAAGTTGTGACCTCGCAATTATGCGTGCAAACTTTGTCTTTTTGAATATTTAAAAATAAAATGCTGCATTACTATTAGACTCAAAATCATCTTTATGGTCAGGAGTCTACTTATTTCTCTATTATGGTCTGTATTATGGATTTAAATAAATAAATAAATATTTCTTACACCGAAAACAATTAAAGTAATCACTGTAAGGCTTTGCTGTATTCGTATTGTATTCGCTGCCCGCCCGTCCCCGCGTATATAATTTATGTAATCTTATTTTTTTTTATAGGATAGGACAGCAAAGGAGCAAACGGATCACCTAATGGTAAGCGGTAACCGTTGCTCATGGACACCCGCAACACCAGAGGAGTCACAGATTTTTTTTTTCCTCAGGAGAGGAGGCTGAGAATCCATCATGGATACCAACGCAACAGGCAAGCAGGGATGCGTTGATTATGTCGGACTCCTGGTGCTGTCGAGGCGACTCGACCACACAGACCTACCGACTAAACTCAGCCTAGCCTTGGCCCTAAGGGCCCTACGGCTTGAATGGAATGTTTGGCGCACCCTTAGGAGAGGGCATGTCAGCGCTGCCCTCCGAAGAGGACAAGGTCGGACCCGGCCTTGCGTTGCCGGCCTTTTAAAAGGAAAGGGGGGTTAGGCCTCCGTTACCCTCACTCACTCGGCGAAACACAGCGCAAGCGCTATATTACGCCAGTTTTCTGTGAGGTTGTGGTATCACTCCGGTCGAGCCGGCACAATTCGTACCGAAGCATGGCTCTCCCACGGTAAAAAATCGCATCTCCTTATAAGCAACCTGCATATATACGAGTATAACAACACCTCTATATATGTTTTATTTCTAATAACTAAAAAGTTTACTATAAAATAATAAGACTCCTGATCCTAAAACAGTACAAAGCCGTGTGTCCGCAGCGACGCGTTCACTAGAAGGTGCAGTAAATCGCGATAACAGTCGATCTCGTAGTGCGCTGCATACAATCGGCGGTCGTGCGGAGCGTGAATGGCCTGCCTTGCCGCGGTGGCTTTATTCTGCAGCTCATCAGTAGCTTACCCGTGTTAATTGAAAACTACTTCTGTTTTATCTAAAAATCAAACAAATTTTTATTGTTACATATACAATTACATTACAAGCGCTGTACAGATTCATGATTCATTCGAATTCAACGAAAGTTACTCGTAGACGTTAATATGGTTTGGTTAACCAATGTTTGTCGCTTTCTTGTTGTCGTATTGTGCGCAGGCGCACCTTACTTGCGTTACTGTTGTTTAGGTTTATTCGTTTACTCATATCAAAAGTGTGTAACGTTGTAACGTTCCATATTACTTAATATTAGGTTTTAAATAAAAATATAATTTCTTCAATCAACTAGCGCTTAACCTGCTCTGTGACCGGCAATTATATCGTTTACACTGTGGCACGGCAGACTGGTTCTTCCTTTTGTTTCGCGAATCGACGGATACGCGGCCGCTCGCGCACAGAAAGATTTGGTATATTGCAGGTGGCTTACGCATTCGCTTTGTACTTAAATACTCATCTACGAGCGATCGTTTTAATTAACTTCCATATCAAATATTCATTGTGTGTTTTAATTCAATTAAATAATAAAGTGTAAAAACCCTACGTACTTAGGTAAGTGTTGAGTAGTCTATGACCTACCTAATTGCTTCATATCCATTGTTCAGGTAGCTTTGTAATTTAACTTACCGTTATGTTTAATGTTGCTAAATTGTCATTAGCATAAATTTATTATGACTTTGTTTTCTTTTTCATAAAATAACGCTACTGATATTTATGTATCTTAGCGAACATATAAAATATTTATTATTCGTATTTCTATTTTGTTTTACGTATGTACCTCCGCTCTGATTGTGACATTAATATACAAGCCACTTTCACTAGTACATTATTGGTTAATACTCTTCATCTGCTTATGCTTTTTTCATGCGTAGTTAGTGGTCACAATCATAGCGAGAGAATTGTCTTCATATATAAGACAGGAAATGTTGGTGAATTCCAGGGTCCGAAATTACGGCTGGCAATAGACACGCAGTACGTCGTGTACGTACGTACTCCACCCGTTCCTGAACGTGTGCTTATTCGAGGGTGAAGACCGAAGACCCCCCTGGCCACTCCACTAGTGCTGGAAACATACGCAGGGGAGTAATTGACCAAACTGTCTCCTACCAGAATTTATTTGAGATTGTGACCGAGGTTCCGGATTCCGACCCATCATATTAAAATTTGTGTGTGCATGGAATTAAAATCTTTTATTTTAATACCCATACGCCACAAGTGGTATAAAATAGAACTTGCACGCTTTAAGTTGTCGAAGAGACTTTATTTAAATCCAGACATATCATATAACTTGCAGAATAATATATAATTTTAAAAAGCTATGTTCCGTAGCACGTTTAAAAGCGTAGTGAAAAGGACAGTACGAGCGAGAAACACGATGGGCGAAGACTATTCACTAAATATTTACTATTTTAATACTGTATGTATTGTATGTAGTATAAATATGACATTTCTATTATTTATATTTTAAAAACAATTATATATAAATAATGTGTCAACGCAAGTTTTCCTTAAAAAAATTCACAAAACCATTTAGGGTTGACTGGAAGAAATCTCTCTAAAAGTTAAGTCCGCCTTTAGACTTATTAACTTAGTACCTCCTAATATTTTTATTGTAATATTTAATTGTGTTCAATTAGGGTTTATATATGTATATATAAAGTTATCTATCATGCGTAGACTAAAATAAGGCGTCTAAGAAACTAAACTTAAAACAATATTAAATTGTTAACAAAGAAATAAGTTATTGTAAAAAAAAATCTATAATTTATTAAGCACAACGTGTGACTTTTTCTGTTTATAATTGTCCACACCGATCATTCATGTAATAGGGTTGTTAATGGTATCCTGTAGCAATCGCTCACAATTACATTTGAGCAAATTCTGCAGTTCAGGAGACCTATTTTTGAATTACGAATGCGACTTCGAAATCACCGCTGACTAAATAGTCAGCAGTGACTTTGAGGTCACAGATTCCTAAACATCCAATTTTTGAAAGTCGATCGCAGAGCTGCCAACATAGATAAAGTACACACATAAATGTAAGAGTTCGGTTCCACGCAAAATGTACCGCTGCCGATTATTGCCGGCTTAACCATTATGATTATATATATATATATAATATATATATATATATATATTATATATATAATATATATATATATATATATATATATATATATACATATATATATACATTTATATGTATATATTATAGGTATATAATGGTTTAGGTTATATATATATATATATATATATATATATAGACTGAAAAATCAAACAAAACACAGATAACATTTCCACAAGTATGACTTGATTACGAGTGGGTGAGGGCACTCGTAATGAAATCACACCTGTGACTAAGGTAGTCACACCAGTGATATTCAAAAATAAGAATGATTGAAAATCGGTGATTATTAGTCACATCGGTGATTTCGAAGTCGCATTCGTAATTCAAAAATAGGTCTCCAGATCCTCTAAAAGACATCTCTTCAGCTTCTCCCATACATACTCGATGGGATTTAGGTTTTGTAGCTGTGTAGCTTATTGAATAATAAAATTATATTTTTCTTTGTGTAATATGCAGATTTTATTCCTTATCTCATTCTTTTTCTTCTTGTGCTACAAAATTCAATTAAAATTACAGTGATTCAACCAGTAGATTCGTCAAGGCGACCACATAAATAACAGCCTTGTTTTGAACTCTACCAGTTTAATATGAATTCTAAAGCCTACTTAAACACATTCATCAGCATAAGAATTTCACGCTTTCAACGCGTTTGTCGCAATAAATTGCGGCATGCAAATGCGACGCGAGAATGTCGCAGTCGCAGGAAGCCGCCATCACTCCAGCTTTCACGGCGCTGGCCATTCATGATCCGATTTATTTCACGTTTTGACTACAACACCACAGTGTAAGTTACAAAGTATGCATTGTTCATATTTACATGTGTAATGAATAACTGTGTAATTTATTTTTCATTTCTCATACTCGGAAAGTTATGTTGTTTTGATCTGATTATTGGGTGGAAAATGCTGCTTCCCGACATAGGGAGGGAAAAACTCATACAATTTACTTCCCACCCAAGGGCCGGAATGAACTTTAAAAATAGAACTACGAATGTCAGCTATGAACTGTCAGCTGTGAACTATAAAAAAAATGCTGCGGCCATGTGAGTTTCTAAACAGCCAGTGTGAACTTAGCGCAAACTACTTCCAGCGGAATAAGCCGCAACAAACACGCGGTGAGTTCCATATTTAAAATTTAAACGGTCGACATAAATTGGCAGGATGTGAATTTATTATATATATCTGTGACGGAATTTGAAAAAAATCAAATAATCTCTTATACTAGTTAAGATTTTAATTTTAAAAATGAGTTCAAGCGATTCCGAAATATTGACACCAGATTCAATTAAAGACGAGGCAAATTGTGTTCTGCCTACTGATGGTCTACTGATATTATCATATATTATCAATAAATAGATTAAATAAAACAACAATGTTTTATTTTCCTTATATATTCGAAGTGAAAAGTAGAGTGTTTAACACGGGTAAAAGAATCAATTCCTTCTCGGACTATAGTCTAAATACCTCGGGAATTGACTCTACTATATTTATTTCCTTACACTATCTGTGTAGACTAAGACTTAATACTTCAGTGTATCATTGTAAAACTATTTTACAAACAGGACTTACATTCTAATGTGAACAATTATATTCACTTATTATTACCACACAATATTTTTGTTAATTAATTTAAAAAATTGCTCTTTACCAAACCTTTACTAATACTACAGATAATATAATAGGCACATACATACATACACACACATAAATATATCATAGTTATTAAATAACGTTAATCTTCTTATATTACTACATGTACAGGCTACACACTCTGAATACTCATTTTAAATAATATTGTTTTGGCTATTGGGTTAATTTTTATTTTAATCCACAGGCGTGAAATGAAATTAAATGGAAATCGATAAGTGATGTATCGCTAGTTTTTACTAGAGGGTGGCTTTAAACTTTAAACCAGGGTCTTCGATTGGGTACCTCCATCTTACCTATTTCAACCGATTTTTTTTTATAGGGTAGGGCAGCAGACGAGCAAGCGGATCACCTGATGGTAAGCGATAGCCGCTGCCCATGGACACTCGCAACACCAGAGGAGTTACAGATGTGTTGCCGGCCTTTTAAATGGGAACATGCTCTTTTTTTGAAGGTTTCGATATCGCATCGGCTCGGAAATACTGCAGGCGACAATTCATTCCATAGTTTAGTAGTGCGTGGCAGAAAATTCCTGGAAAAACGCAAATTTTGTATTAATGTATTTCAAAGTGAACTAATAAATATAAATAATTCTTACACTTCTGCCAATTAACCTAGCTCAAAGTAAGCTCTGTAAGGCTTGTGTTATGGGATTTAGGGTAACAGATAGATATTTGTTTGATTATATATTTGTAATTATTTTTGAGAGCAATATACAATAACAACCATGACTAAGATAATAAATATTTGCATTCATCACGCAAAAATTTGCCCTCACCGGGATTAAACCCGGGACCTCAGAGATGGCACCACTCAACTACATAGTCATAAATATTATATCAGAAGTTGGCACTGTGTACTATGTATGTATTTGTAGGGCTTGCAAATTTGCAGTGATTCTCACAGTAATCATAGTGTGTCTTTGGTTGGACACATTGGAGCCTCAAAATGAAAACTCAGTTATTTTAATGATATTTATTCCAATGTACAATGTGCTTCAAATGAGTATATAAAAGATATGAAAAGATTCATTGACAGATTTTACAAAAAAACATTTTTTTTTTATTGTTGGCATTGTTGGCAACGTCTACAGTGCGTATTTGGATCGGCGTAAACATCCTTTATTGTTGGCATTGTTGGCAACGTCTACATTGCATATTTGCATAGGCGTAAACATCCTCCCCCCCGTTGAAAGGGGAGGATTCCTTTCAACCGTTGAACTCTTCTGCTGTAGGAAATGGGCATAAGCGTATGTGAGTGGTCTTCTTATAACGCCCTTGATAGTTCTCAACTCCGCCACACGATCAATTCCATCAGGACCGGGGAACAAGCGAGCGACACGTCCCATACGCCAATTCAGAGGATGCGTATTATCTTCCTGGACTAATACCAAGTCGCCCACATGTAGTTTTGTAGCATTAGCGCGCCATTTGGTTCTCTGCTGCATCTCAGATATAACTTCCCTTTGCCACCTTTTCCAAAAATGTTGACGGATCCTTTCTAGTCTTTCATATTGCCGGAGACTTGTTTTCTTTGTCCCTTGTAAATTTCGTGATGGTAATCCGGTGAGCGAGCGCCCAATAAGAAAATGCCCAGGAGATAGATAAAGGAAATCATCTGGAGAGGATGAAAGTGGACACAGGGGACGGCTGTTTAAAATTGCCTCAACCTGAGCAAATAAGGTTGATATCTCCTCAAATGTCAAATGACTATGCCCTATTACGCGTCTCAAATGATATTTCGCGGATTTTACCCCGGCCTCCCAGATGCCTCCAAAGTGAGGAGCGTAAGCTGGTGTAAACTTGAATTTTATTTTTCCTGGTTTGCAAAATGTGACAAAGGCTCTTCATTCTCTTTAAAAAAAGTATTTATCTCTTTAGATGCGGCAAGAAAGTTGCGACCATTTACATATTATTGAAGCGACTGTAACCAGTTTCCATCAGATGGGAAGCGTGCTTATTTGTCAATATATACCAATAAAAATAGAAACCAATAAATAAGCAAAGCCAAAGAATTAGATATAGTCGTCTCAAGTACTCTACTTTCATGTTTATACTATGCCAAAACTAATTTATGCAGAAGTTACCAAGCACGACGGGAAGCAAGATTAGCCTCTTGTATGCAAATGCAGGATAGTCCAGGCAATCCCGTGAATAGGCGTTGAATGAGAGCGGCATGGGTTTATTGTTGTGGTAATACGAGTATACAGGTGTTGAGGTTAAAGGTAATTTTGGTGTGGCAGCTTAGAAATTTATTATAGACAACTGCAGATAGACTGCAGGTTGCAGGGATTTTGTCGGTTTTGTTACAGTAAGACTTTAAGGTCATGCTCAAGAGTGATCTTAACCTTTCAGGTGTTAAAAGAGCTCATTTGATATATATTTTTATGCTTCTAATAATATTTTAGCGAATATAAAATGTAATAGTCTGGAAGGTAGTGTTATTTTAAGTGACACATTTTGTACGGTCTTAATCCGTACATTGCAAATAAATGCAACTACGAGTAGGTAAAAGTCGCGTAAGCGGATTTGGTTGCTACTACGCCGCCGCCGCGCCGCCTCGTGCATGATTCATGTTGTGACATACTTATTAATTAAGTCAATATTTGGCCGATAGTCAAACCAATCGTGCATCATATAACCATATTCCCGAAATCCTACCATTTTACCACATTTTTTACCAAATAGTTTAGTTACAGTAATTGTTTAGTGCTAATAAATTACCCTTTTTTACACGTGCCTTTTTCTACCATTTTTTTCAATAAGTGTACCGGCGGTATTTATACCGGCTGAAAATCATAACGATAATAGTGTACCCCAAACACACAATAGCTCCGAACGTCAGCTGCATCGATAGCGGTGGAGCTGAAGGAGACAGCGTGAGAAAGTCATTGGAAAGAAATCTGAAAAAAAGTCATTGGAAAAATGTTTGATATTATTGTTTTATTCACATTTATTAATAAAATTGTTGTTAGCTGTCTTGACGAGGTGGGTGGGGGGGGGGGGGGGTTATACGGGTTATACGGGGGGTTATACGGCAGTCACGTGCATGAACCTCCTTGAAAATTTGACAAACAAATTAATTTTATTACGTTCGGAATTGCGATATACATCGCGATTTCGAAATCAACACTATACACGAACACTTCCTGGAGTGCTCTAAGCGGTTCTTCACCACCGCTGAAGGGCATCCGAATCCGTTAGTGAGGCAGGCGTGTAGCTACACCCCGCGTACCCCAGTCAATCCGCGTAATACCGAATATCGTCGACCCAGGCACGTCATTTCTGACCCTCCCGACTCATTGACGCTGGCTCTTCAAGCCTTGCGAGAGGCGGCATCTGCGCCGCCATCCCTTAGTTAGTCCATACTTCGCAGCTTGCTGCACATGTACGAGTAGGCCCCATCACTTCAAGGCCGGACCCACTTTGGCGTACCGAGCCTTCTTTCGCGCATATGTCCTCTTCGGAGGGCAGCGCTGACGTGCCCTCTCCAGAGGGTGCGCACACCATTCAAGAGCCGTAGGCCATAGGGCCAAGGCTAGGCTGAGTTTAGTCGGTAGGTCTGTTGGGTCAAGTCGCCTCGATGCACCAGGAGTCTGACATAATCAACGCATCCCTGCTTGCCTGTTGCGTTGGTATCCATGAGGATTCTCAGCCTCCTCTCCTGAGGAAAAAAAAATAAATTTATAACTTATGAAATTCATACATCTCAATTTTTATACTTTTAAAATAATAAAGAAAATCGTCAGCCGTATTTTTAACGGGGGTAATACCGTCAGTCAGCCTGATAAATATTTTGCGTGTTCAATGCATTTGAGCGTTGCATAGGCTTTTTGGAAAATAAACTGACAATCTTTATAGTATTTAGTATTGATTCCTTCTTATAGTAAATTTTATATCCATACTAATATTAATAAATGCGAAAGCGTGTCTGTCTGTTTGTCCGTCTTTCACGGCAAAACGGAGCGACGAATTGACGTGATTTTGACGTGGAGATAGTTGAAGAGATGGAGAGTAACAAAGGCTACTTTTTATCCCGGAAAAAATGCTTCGCTTAAACTACTGCACAGACTTTCATGCGGTTTTCATCAATAGATAGAGAGATTCTTGAGCAAGGTTTTGCGGTATTTTTTATCTCGGAAAACGGAGTCTCACAGGAAGCGCGATAAAATCTTCGCGCCATAAACCGACTTCCGCGCATATGTAGCCGTGGACAAAAGCTATGACCCTTAACTCTCTATAGACCCAATCCCGAAATCCACGCGGGCGAAGCCGCGGGTAGAAAGCTAGTACAATATAATTTCGACGACCGATGATCTCAGTAATCGAGTGGTTAGTATACTGGTCTCAAGGTATCGCCATCACTGACGTCCTGGATTTGAATCCCGGTGGGGGCAGATGATTACCTGATGAATGCCAGCATTTTTATTATAAATTTATCTCAAAAATATTTACATGTGTATATGTATGTTTATCCGTTACCCTAGATACATACCCATACAGAGCTTACTTTGGGCTAGGCTAGTTAGTGTTCCGGAAGTGGCTTAGCGTTCCCGGGGGCTCCCTACATGCCTGAGGAAGGCCATCGCTAAGGAGTTTAGTCGGTAGGCCTCCTTCATCTGGGGAGGAGAGCCCCACATAACCGCCGGCTCTCCGCAGCCGGTATTGCAGGTATGCAATTCTTTTCTTTTTTTTTTATAGGATAGGGCAGCAAACGAACAAACGGATCATCTGATGGTAAGCGATAACCGTTGGCCATTGACATCCGCAACACCAGAGGAGTCACATACGCGTTGCTGGCCTTTTAAGAGGGAATAAGGGGGGAAGGGGGATTGGGCCTCCGGTATCCCCACTCACTCGGCGAAATACAGCGCAAGCGCTATTTTACGCCGGTTTTCTGTGAGGCCGTGGTATGACTCCGGTCGAGCCGGCCCAATTCGTGCCGAAGCATGGCTCTCCCACGGTAAAAATTTCACGGTATACATTTAATACATTTTCGTCAGCGGAACAAAAAAGGGTAATTAGTGTAAGAGTAAGAAATATTTATTTACTATCCCAGACTAGAATAGTGATATACGGAATACAACACAAGTCATAGATGCTCTACAACACTGCAAAAAACTAAAGTGGAAATGGGCCGACCATGTTGCACGAATGAACGACGAGAGATGGGCAAAGCGTATAACTATGTCGAAAGGCCCATTAGGCAAGAGAAGCAGAGGTAGACCAGTGGAAAGATGGCTTGACGAAGTGACTGAAATAGCGGGAAATAACTGGAAGGAAAAGGCAAATGATAGAAACATGTGGAGAAAAATGGAGGAGGCCTTTACTCTGTAGAGAGGTCCTTAGTAATAAAAGTTAAATAATATGAATGTAATTTAATAATATTATAATATGCATAATGTCAATCTAGTGATCCTAACCAAATTCAAATTTAATTATATATAATGTAATAATGTATTTGCATGCAATAGGAATAGGGAATTAATTTATTGTAATTAAATGTAAACTTGACTTTATTATTATTATATACATGTGACAAATTTTAATGACGAATTGTGATTTAAATTTTAATTGTAGTGTAATTTTAGTATTATTATTTTTTTATTGTTGAATCGAATATCATACGAAAAATTGTATTTTACTAAGGATTAAATGAGGCTTTATTATTATTATTATTATTGTATCCCAGACTATCCGAAGCTTTAATTTAAAAAAAAAACAAATTTCAGATGCAGTATTCAGCTTTGCAAAACGATCACAGAAGGTAAGATGGAGACCAGTTAAAATATTATAATTGATTCGGCGAAATCCACGGAAAAGGGGCGTAAAGTTTATTTATCGTTGGCGGGGTCAAGTGATTATGGAGCGAGTTTATACGGCGCGGTGTCGCATGTCGAGCGTGCGCCCCCGCTGCGACTGCTGTGTCGTAATGTGGGAATAGTTCTTTATGCTTGTTATATTAATTCGCACTCGTATTGTTTTTGTTATTTATGTTTATATTCTTTGTAGGCAATTGTAATTGAATTGTAATGCAATTAAATTAGGTTGATATTTCTTTATTAAAACTGAGCAAAAAAATGGCTAACAAAGTGTCCATAAAAGCTTTGTTAAATAATTACAGTAACTGCAACAAAACACTTGATACACAATAACAAAGGCCTCATAGTGCCCTCTGCAATTTTTTTATTGTTAGAGAATTATTGTTCCTGCGGCTTCGGAAATCTGAATCAAAGAAACAATGTTTATTAACGTTGTTAAGACAGCAACCGCGACTGTTGTTCGAATATTAACTTTAGTGTTTAGAGTATGACAAAATAATCTGTAACAAAGCTAAAGTTGTTGTCATGTTTATTTATTACGAGGCTGGATGAACAATATTCAAAACTAACAAAATTTAAGATTGTTCGCTTAGCTAATAAATTAGTGTATTGTGACAACTTCCGAGTAGTTGTTTCACTTCACTCGGGCGCCGGCACTAAGTACTTTTTATATACGCAGGACTCGGCTCAGCTCGTCCATTTCCTTCGCGAATGTTCGACCGAGCGGGCGTGTGTTGTGTCGGTGTAGCACAATGGCGGAATGTACTTTAATCACGGTTGTGAACACTAAATACTTCTGCTCTACTATTTAATGTGAATTTAAAAGCAAGACAATTTACAACTAGTGCTTAGATTTAAGAACGGACATGAAGCAGGTTGAGTGAATCGTTGGGGTTACCTACGAAATATCGAATTCCAAATGATCGAATATCGAAATACACTGATAATATTTTGATATTCGATCAAATGATTCCAAATGGAATTCGATATTTCGTAGGTAACCCCAACGATTCACCCAACCTGCTTCATGTCCGTTCTTAATCATGGCAAAACGGGAATATTTATGGTGACAAAGCTAAATTGTTGGTGTAACTAATATGGGTCGTGATATGGCACAAGATCACAATTGTTTTTTTAGCAACATAATATTGTTGCCGAATCTACCTAATTGTCGATTTCATTTGACAATAAAAAATTTGTTATGGTAGCAATTCACTATGAACGGCTCTCCCGGATTAACTTTTTGTTGTTAATTTAGCAGGATTTTTTTCTCAGATAGGATCACTGTATGGATTGTGAATAAAAATGCGCAAGCGCAACGGAAAAACTAGATTTATATTAATTAAGTAACGTCAGTCAATGTCAGACAAACGTCAATCAGATAAACGTCAGAAATGTGAGGCACAAAGTCGCGAGGCGAATAGGATCACTACAGCGCCATCTATGAGTATCTTAAGTAATTACACAATTAAATATAAACATTCCGCCTCCCAAAGGGCGTTAGGCCTTTGAAAAACCAATATAAAAAAAATACATAAAATTAAAAAAAAAGATGTTATAATTTTAAACTAGTGACTAGCGACTTTAAACATGCACCTCAATGTGATTAATGACTATAAGAAAACAAATAATAATACTCATGAAGAATGAAATTATAACTATTCTACACTAAATCTCTTTATTACTGTATTTTTTACATTTAAGACTAACTCTGACCAATCCATCACTACCAGGATGAGTTTCTACAATTTTGGCTAGAAGCCATTTTGATGGTGGAAGTCTTTCATCCTTAATGAGTACAATTTTACCAACAGTCAGATTATCTTGAGTACCAGTCCATTGCTGTCTCTTTTGAAGAGTAATTAAAGCATGACTCCATTTTTTCCAAAATAACTGAAGTTTTTGTTGAAGGTAAACCCATCTCTTTGTATAAGGAACTTTAACATTTGTGAGATCCTGTTCAGGTACTAGGATACTATTATAATCTTATATATAAAAATGAATCGCAAAATGTGTTGGTAAGAGCATAACTCAGCAACGCCTGGACCAATTAGGCCAATTCTTTTTTAAAATGTTCGTTGAAGTTCAAGGATGGTTTTTTACGAGAAAAAATTCGAATAATTATCAGAAAAATCCTAAAATAGACCTTCATTCCCATACAAACGTTTTCTAACTAAAATGTACAGTCAATTTGAGCTTCATTGTTATTACATAAAGTTCATATTGCAAGCATTCACTGTTGTCTAAGCAATGTAGATGTCTTCCTAACATTAAAGAGTCGATTTGCTTTATGTATAAAGTTAAAATTCTGTCAAAACAGTGTGCGTGTGTGCGTTGGAGCACAGAATACATCGTTGAAGGACTTAATATCACGTTCCAAACTTGAATAGTCACAAAATGTAATAGTTTTATTTGGACCCTTTTTGCAATTTGATTGACTATGCGATATTATCTATAAAATAAGTAGGAACAAAAAACTGCCACTACATTTTTTTTTGACAGGACGAAGTCTGTCGGCACCGCTAGTTTGTGATAAAATTTCATGAAAAACGGTTCAATAGTTTGTAAGTCTATTCAAACCAAAAAATAATTTTACCTCAGAAAAGAGAAAAAAAAAATCCCTTGACAAAGATGTCTTTACGTCCTTCTCTGGGTCTTAAACTATTTTTATATCAACCTTCATCAATAGGTTCAGTAGTTTGTGAGCCAATTCAAACAAATCCTTCATCTCCTTTTTTCATCTCTTTTGGTGTAAAATTCTTATACACTTTGAATGTCGTATTTATTTATATGCAATCAAATATTTGTACAGATGAACTATAGTTTATTGACATTACTTATATTTTGGTCCTTCGAGTCGGACTCGTCTAAATTTAATTTAACATTAGAACCTGTTAATTAGCCAAAATCACGTATAATATATTAGGTAGTTTAGTTTTAGAGTATTTACCAGAAATATTGCGGTCAGCTGACTAGTGCAGCCACAAATCTCAGCGAGAGTTCTCAGGCGTAATGGCCGTCCGTCAGCTGTCGTTGCAAAATTTCGTGAATTCCGCCTTCATGAGTGCAGTGATCTACGGCGCGCGTGTCGCTGTCAATTATGCGCCCGCGCATCTATCACGACGACAGAGCGCAGGGACACCGTGGAGTAGTTGTTTATTTTTATAGCGAAGTTAATTTTTACTTAGAAGCGTATTCTTTTACAAATCGAGAACATTTTTGTTGTACCTCCTTGTTATTGGGATAACAAGGAGGTATAGGTACTGTAAAGGTCTATGTTGAATAAATATTATTTTTGATTTTGATTTTGATTGAGTCTATGAAGTATTTTGTTAGTAAGATGATGCAGAGACATTTTTGAAAAATGTTATTTAAATAAAAGTAATCGTTCCGTATAATTTAATTGTGAATTAAGTTTTAATATTGTAACTTATACATATAAATAAAATTCGAGTGTCGTCTGTCTGTTGTATGTAAACATACATACGACTGTAATTGTATTAGGTATGATTGTATCTTAATTTTGCATTATTATAATTATTAAAATTGAAAAGAGGAGATAAAAAATAGACCTTCAGAGTTTCTTGCCTGTTCTTCTCGAGAAGGCTCTCCTAATTTCCGAACAGGTTTTTTTAAGCTTTTCTTTATTTTTTTTGGTTTTGTGTGTTTTGACGTCAATAAGTGCCTGTAAAGGTCTATGTTGAATAAAGATTATTTTGAATTTGATTTGATTTGTATAAAGAATTGGAATAGAACTGAGAAGAATGGGATGGGTCCCATTCTTCTCAGTTCTATTCCAATTCTTATACCGTTCACGCTGCAAGGTTGTGGAACTCTACACCGTACAGTATCCGTGAATGTAAATCACTGCACACTATTAAGCGCCGCGTCACTATTTAAATTCCTGTCTCTAGTATATATATGTGCATGTGTGTATGTATATATATATATACATATGTAGATTTGATTATTATAATAGTTGTAGTTTTTATTGTACGCAAATGCTGTATCATATCGCAGGTCTGCTGGTAGAAAAAGAAATAAAGAGGTACATAGAACCTATATACTTCTTTATTCATATTGTTATTCTATATGTCGATATGTTGTGTACATAATCAAATGAATAAATAAATTTTGTTTCATAAAAAATACAAAGAAAATATCTATATACACAGGTGTATTTGAATATGTATATGTATAAAAATGCAAATATCACGTAAATGTAAATAAAAAATAAAATGATATAAATAAGTTTGCTGGCGATGAGTGGTGCTCTATTACTCTTGTCAATTAGATACTAGTCTTCTTTGGTATTGAGTCAAGACAGTACATTTGGACTGAATAATGTGATTGAAATGTATCGGGCTGGAAGTCATTTGCCAAATTAGTTGAAAAAATTATATGGAATCACCGCTCCATGGATCTCTGTTCCGTCCTCCAGCTCTGCACCTGCCGCAGTCTATTGAATTTTCACTAAATAACAGCCAAGGATTCCTATTCTACGAGTTTTCTCTGAAATCCATCATAGCCTTTAGATCAAATGCGCAGAGGTAATAACGCTACGGTAATAGGTGCTTTAATCTTACGAAACCATCTTTGCAATGCCTTTTTCAATTCAGGTTTTTTTATTGTCCTTTATAATGTCTTGCTGTGCCTGAAGTATTATTTATTATCCGTAGAGCATCTTCAATCGAAATATAAAAATTAAAATATATATATATATATATATACAGTGTGTTAGGGATCGGACTTCCGATACTTTACCAACGTGTTGTATGTTAAGTTTTATCGACAAAAACCTATACAAATGGGGGTCGCATCCCTCACCCTTATGAATGAGAGCTATTTCAAAATTTTATTTCTCGTATTTTAAGGAGTTTATTAAATCTTGCTGTTTTACGATTTTATTTGGTCTACATACACAAAAGTGGGTACCTTATTTCAAAGATAATGAGCTGTGCTAGCATTTAACAATAAATTTGTTAAGAAATTCTTTAACAATAATAAACAAAATCCTTTGGTTTCGACGGAGAACTGGGTAAAATTATCTATTTTTTTTTAGTTATTGGGCTCTACCTAAAATTCCGGCCCTTGACATATCATTTTTTTGTTTTAATTTATTGGCAATGAGTTGAGCTTGCGACGTGTTGTATGGTAAAGTATCGGAAGTCCGATCCCTAACACACTGTATATTTTTTTTTCACACGTGGTATGTAGTGAATCCTCATAGGGGCGCGCCACCACAGTGGTCGCTATGACAACCCCCTGGACGGGGGCCTCCAGAACGGGGGCGGTGCAAAATTAAAATAAAATATTAGCAAATGTAATGAACGAATAAGATGAGAAATGGAAGGCGAGAATTGTGATCAAAACTGTTTAAGCCTTACTAACTTTAAAATATGCATAACTTCGCTTGTGTTATATCGGATTTTACTACAGGAAAGAGATATTTTTCCATGGGAAAGATTACTCTATGTCATTTCACAGGTGACTAATTGTTCCCTTACCAAATAAAAACTTCTTTACACTTCTTTAGGTTCTTTCTAACTTTAGAAACCTATTGCCACATTTCATCTTATATAACAAAACCGATTCAATAGTGAAATGTTTGCAGCGGCGGGCTAACCGCCCAAATATGGCGCTCTACATGGACAGTTAAACACTGCCAGAATGGTACAGCCTGTCACACAGCCTAAATGAATCGCTTTTCGAATAGTTAACGCTTACAATGTCAAACTGTCAGAGAGTCATTTACAAGTAAGCTGTTATTATATAATTTTACTAGTACAGACTGATGCTGGTGTTTTGGGATTTTATCACTGTCAGCAAGTGAAGCCACTGGGATACCCGACATAAGCATCTCTCACGACACAGGATAAAAATCTTCTGTGGGTTTAAAATAATGTTGCAAATTAGGACGCTTTTATGAGGTTGATGTGTTGCTTTATCTGAAGGTTGAGAACATATTTTAAAAATAAGCTAAAAGAGTTTATTATAAGTATTTATTTCGTATAGTTTATGAAGAAATCTTAATGCGATTAACAATTCACTGGCTGACACCAACTGCACTCGAGCTCTTCCAAAACGTCCTGATCGTCTGAAGTTCCCAGCAAAAAGTGCCTCCACTCCACGTCAAGCATGGTATTTTCCATTTGTTTTTATTTTTCCGTTGGTATCGTTCTCTTGTCGGTAAAGTGAGAGATCAAGCGAGATTTCATTTATAAAAAAATCTTATAAATCTAAACAAGAACGGAAATAGTGATTTACTAATTCTATTTATAATTTTTCTTTTTATATTTAATCAGTCTGTAATTTTTAATCTCAATATCTAGCTAATTCTCCCAATTAGTTTTTATTTTGCCGTTGGTACCGTTCTCTGTATGTCGGTAACTTTGGAGGTCAAGAGAGAATCCATTTAACAAAAATCACAAATGTATCTTGAGAACGGAAATAGTGAAGTATTTATTCTATCAATCAGTTTTCTTTTATTATATTAATTAGGCTCCTTAATTTTTATTTAATCGCACAAATATTTTAATTCCCACAATTAATCAAATTTTTTTTTCTTGTTTATTTATTTTCATATATTCTCACACTATACATTCGGGAAGTTTGACTGGATGCGATCTATTTTCAGGATAAATCCACCTATATACATGTACTGTCTATATTTGTCTTTCATGTACATGTTATTTGTGCAACAATATATCACAGAATAATTATACGAGTATATATGTACATTAGGACAAATACTATGTAAAACTGATATTTAGTAATCTATGTAATGTGTACTTGAGATACAGAAATCGTTCCGATACAGTTACTGATCAAAGGTTCGATGTTCGAATCGTTCGATTTTCGAACTTTTATCGGTTCTTATTTGATTATCTTATTACTAGCGAGTGGTAGATAGGTAAATGATAAATTAAATGTAGAGCTCAAATTAATGAAATTTTATTACTTCAACAGAATCTTAACACGAACTTCACTTAAGATTAGTGTTTTACACCATCAAAGAGTTACGTAGCAACGAACTGCCAAAGGCAGGATAATACTGTTGATATTCTGGCTTAACTCCCCTAAGCTGCTGACAGGTAAGAGGACTTATCCCGTACGGTATGAAATAGCACGCAAAAGGTATAATGGACATCTACTGGGCTGGAGAAACACAGTTAAGTTTTTGATTTAAACGTAACATACAACGGATAGTATATATATATAAATATATGCAATAATAATAATAATAAGTACGTATAAAAGTGTAAGCAGTTAGGCAAAAAAGTACATACAACTAACTACATTCAACAAAAAAAATGTTTTTTTGTGAAATAACTACAAATTTACGCTTTTCGGAGTTTTTCGTTTACTTATGATACATGACATTGTTTCTTGCCAAATTTCATGATTCTAGGTCAACGGAAAGTACCCTATAGGTTTTGATTCCCTTGCAAATGTCAAAATATGCAATAAATTTGATTTTTTCACTGCTTTGAGAGATAGGAGACCTGAGTATGTGATATTAATTTCAGCTTCATATCTCTACGCGTTTCTGAGAAAAATCCGCCTCCGAAAAAAAAGTCCGTCCATCCCGGACGGACGGACGGACGGATAATAAAGTGATCCTATAAGGTTTCGTTTTTACCTTTAAAGGTACGGAACCCTAAAAACAATACTGGCTTTTGAGTTTTTGACAGGCTATTTTGCATAAATATTCATAAAGAATTAATAAAATGATCCGAATTTCCGCTTTTCACCAAAATCGTATACGATATAATAATTAGCCATCTTAAATAACTAATCCGTAATACGACCCCGACTCCAATTACACCAAACGATAGGTGTAAATGTTCCAAATACATGAAATTACGTTCGATGTTTGGCGCGAACGCATTAATGCAGAATTGGACGGTGCTCGCATTACCACAGATAACTAACTAGTGGGTATCTTTACAGCAAATCATCTATTACAGCTGGATCTCGAGAAACATCTTATACTGCTGATAATAAGGGCGATTTTCGAAATTCAAACGTAAGGCTTGTTGTGTTAATGGTTGTACTGTTACGAAAGCTGCGCGGGCGCAAGCATAAATTAGAGGGTTGTTAACAACTTCAGCTGGGAACTGGTGTTGCGACAGAAATTGTGTTTTGAGCTCTCACACAGGTCAAGATTTGATGAGAGTCTAGTGGTAATATTACAAATATTGCTTACATAATAACTTTTGTTAATAATATATACAAAGGAGAATGCCAAGTTGCCTAAGAGATTTCGCCTAAATTTATTTGTCATGCGCTTTGGTAAATCCTACTTAAAATTAGAGTAAATGCGTCCTATATCAATACATAGTATAAAACAAAGTCGCTTTCGCTGTATGTCCGTATGTATGCTTAGATCTTTAAAACTACGCAACGGATTTTGACGCGGTTTTTTTAATAGATAGAGTGATTCTTAAGGAAGGTTTGTATGTATAATAAATGCATAATATAGTAGAGAAACACTGATAAATTTAAGGTTTCTAATGTGATGTCGTAAATAAGCACGTTTTTTTGCGCTTATATTGCAAACGCTGGCTGAACCCTACGAGATAGACCAAAATAATGTACTACAGTATTGTACAACTTACAAAAATCCACAAAAAAGTCCGCGATGGTATATGTCTATCTCTTAGGGATAACCCACCATAACCATTTTTTCACTGCACCCGTGCGAAGCGGGGCGGGTCGCTAGTAAATATATAAAAAATGTCTCATCATAATATAATGTGGGAGTCCGAAGTAATAGCCTTTTATTGGTGGTAGTTTTAGGTTATGTTATGCACTAGTTATGCTCCTACTGTTTAAATTCCTTAAAGAATATTAATTAATATTATCCATTTTTTTTTCTTAATTGGCTATCACAGCTATTAAAAAGCTTTCAGCATTAAAGAACTATTTTAAAAACAAAACAACTGCTTTAATGGGTTCCAGTGTTATATAATTATTGTTTTAATTATATTTTTAATTATTACTATAATATTAAATAACCAATTTCATTAAACAGACCAGCCAAACCAAGATTGTTTACCAATTAACTCAAATATGAATAAAAAATCAGAAATAATCAGTTCAGTATTAGGTATGTGCAAATAAATATATATTATATTTAAACCTTTAAAATACTTATGGAATAGGCAATTACTTACAAGTCGACTATTATTTTGAGCAATTACTTGTAAGTATCCTTAATGTATTGACTAAGCTATGCTGAGGACTTTAAAACAATTATAAATTACCTTCTACTACAAAATATAGAAGACACTGGTCCCTAAGTATTGATACATTTTGCAATTGATTTTTACACGCTTTTTATTGACTTACTCTGTCCGTTTGTTTGTTTGTCATGATCAAATCTTGTAATCAATTTTTCGACCACTTCTACTGCTCCAATCGAGGTCAAATTTTTTTTACATGTGTATTCTAGATGACAATACAATATTCAATCATTTTCAAATCATAAAAATACATAATTATGTTGTAATAAATTAAAAACTTTTTAATATGAGAATTGGTTCAATGAAGCAAACAGATAGAATTTGATATAATGCATATGTTTAATTCTAATACTACATTTTCTGAACAATTATGTACATTTCTTTATGTTTGTTATAATAATCACGAGACTAAAAAGTAGTAAATAAAAAAAAATTAAAAAAAACTTTTTTAAAAAACACGCTTTTTACGCAAAGACTAAAAAACGTTTGAAAAAACTTTTGTTTGTTATAAAGACTAAAAAACATTTGATCTAAAAAGTAGTAAATAAAAAAAAATTAAAAAAAACTTTTTAAAAAAACACGCTTTTATTAAAAAGACTAAAAGCCGATCTAAAAACTTGAAAATAAAAATAA
>CM071643.1:75000-469586 GCA_036419045.1 Scirpophaga incertulas
AAGAAATCTCTAATAGAGATAAGTCCACCTTTGTGAACCACATTTTATTACTTTTTTTTTCTTTGTAACTAATTATGGCAATAAAGTATATATATAAGAATACTCAGAGGAACTTCGATAATGTACACAGACTTTAGGTAAGATTTAAATATCATAACTTTAAAACTTTCAACTTTAGTATGTTAGTGGTATAATAAAAAAGCCGGTCAAATACGAGTTGGGCTCACGTATCTTCCTTTCCTTTCTTGGGATGCGTAAATAAGCTTAAAATCGCTTTTTTTTTGTGGTGCAACTATAAATTGACGGTTTTCAGAAATTTTTCTTTATCGTGCTGTATGCTCTTGCCTCATGCTAAGTTTCATGATTCTGGGTCAACGGGAAGTAAGTTTTTGATACTCTGATAAGTGTCATAATTAGAGATCGGATAATCGGATGCATATTTACCTAAAGTTAATTTTTGGCTCACAAATTATGGAAGCGGCTTTTTAAAATACATTTTGTTAAATAAAAATCCCGGGAACATACGGGACTGCAAATTTAACGTAGTGATATTGTTTGAAAATTACTAAATTAGCACGTGGTATTTATTTTCAAAAGACCGAGACTCCGGGTTCATTTATACAACTATGCATACGTATTTACATGAAGTTTAGTTTCAGTTCCCCGTGCGATTTATGAATGTACGATTTATTACATGAAGAGTGTTATACGAAAGTAGTGAGCTAGTTTGACTAAAACAATAATCAATTAAATAATTTAACAAATTTTTTTAACTTCCGTTTCCATACTTTGTCTTGAACTAACTTTAGGTAAATATGCATCCGATTATCCGATTTCTAGTCATAATATGCAGCAAAATGTTTTAGTTTTTCATATCTGCAAGTGATTACAGACTTACGTATTCAATATTAATTTCTTCTTGACATCTCTATGGCTTTCTGAAAAAAAATTAATCCTAAAAGGGTTCCGTTTTTTTTTGTGCTATAACGTATTGTACCCTAAAATATCAGTATATAATTTTTATAAATATATAAGTATTTCTTATATTCACACCAATTAACCTATCTGAGAGTCAAACACTGTAAAGTTTGTTATGGGATCTAGGGTAACGGACAGACGTACATATGTTATACATATATAAGTATTTTAGATAGAAATATATGTATATTAATAACTATGACTGAGGCAGAAACGGTCGCATTCATCAAACAAACATCTACTACTACCGGGACTCGAACCCGGAACCTCGAAGGCGATCTTATGAAAACAAGTTATTAAAAAATTAAAGATTACTTTAATGATAACATTACGAGTATTTGGACTTTCTTTTCCCTATTTTTTTACTATTAGTAGTACTATATTTTATGTATGTAGTAGGATGTTTAATTCATATCTATATCTATATCTATATCTATATATATATCTATATATGTTTGAAGTGTGTTCTTAATGCCTTTTACAAAAAAAAATACAAAAAAGTTTATTTTCTTTAAATTCTTAGAATTAGCTACAAATGTGGCAGGAGCCTCCTTTTAAGTTTTATGGACCTGTGTCAGGAGACTCCGCTCTTCATAATTACAATCTTATTGATAAATTTCACAACGTAAAATTAGATTTTACTACTTTTGGTACATCTATATGTCTCTGCATCACCTGAAGGTGGATTGGTGCACCCCAAGGACAATGAAGAGAGCTATAGTCCGAGTGTTTTTGCATGGTTGAATCATCGCTTGATAATAAATCCAGAAGAGTCCAAACATTTCATGAGTCTCATCATAAATTTTGATGAGATGATGTGTTGCAGCCGTGAGAAGATGATGACGAATCGCGTTGTCAGCCAACAATTACCACGAAGCCCTTGTAAAATTTAACCTATTAACATCAATCAGCGTGTGACGCTCCTAGACCAACGACCCTAGTTCTTGTGACGTAACGATAGAGATGATAGTTGCTTGCTGTTGCGCACCTTTTTGGTTTATTTACAACATATAGGTTTAAGCTTTTTGGCCTTTACATCAAAATTCTGGTGTCATTGTCAGTTTTGTTACACTTAGTTACGGAAAACATTGTCGTCAGGTAATATTTATCCAATTCTCAATTTCTTATCATATTATTTCATTTATTAAATCATTATATAATTTTACAGCCCATTTCTTATTTGATCCCTTTCCATCCTTTTCACTTGCGTTTGGAATAAATTATATATATGACCTATAGTAAAATAAAAATTAAGTATGTTACATCAAGGTCAAAAATACTCGTTCCGCATCCAGAAGTATCAAGAACCTTGCAGAATATGACGTATATTCAACCTTAAGTGGATTACAAATTAAATTTCTCGACTGTACATCTGTCCGACGCTGCCAGTCTGGCCAGCGTAATAATCTTAGGTTTCATTATGATTCCGAGCGGGGTCGGGAGATGGCCGATCCCGCTCGAAGGTGACGGCGCCGGGCTCTCGGGATAAGTTCCGTTCGGTGTCCATAAACGGTAGTTTTACCTGGTAAAAAAAAGGCTCCTTATGATGACGATCTTCATTATAATGAATTAGGCTGGATTCCAAACCGATCGATTCGGCTCTACTGGGATGACCTACCGACTAAACTTAGCCGGAGCCTTAGCCATAAGAGACCTAAGGCTTGTATGGAAGGTCAACTGCACTGTCAGAAGAAGGCACTTCAAGATTATGAAGGGGGCGTATACGCTTGAATAGGTGCAGTACACTAAAATGATTCCAGCCTGAATGGATGGAGGTTCGTCATCCTTGTTGCCCACTGGCTCAGTGAGGGTTGATGAGGAGAGCCAGAGCCTCCTCACCAACCAATGGATACAATATGAAAGCACAGTTCTTTAGCACTTTATACTATTCTGTATAACGCGAGCAAAGTTGAGGTCTGAAAGCTAGAAATAATACGTTACAAGCAAAGATATTAATTATCTTATTCAAGGAATGTTGTGTTCATCGACCGCTCCATAAAAAATTAATAACTCTAAGTGAGCAAGTCATACTTGATTAAAGTCTTTCTCAACAAATAAATCAAATTAGTATCAATTTCGTGTAAACGACTTTTTTCCCGTGAAACGACACGGTCACGTTGGAGGCGGGCGGCGAGTCATGCGCGGTAATGGCGCCTGCTGTGGCCGTGGACGCACTGAGATTTATGGAGCCGAAATATTCGTATTTGTTCTTTGAGTTCAATGACCTCCAGAACCTTATAGTCTTATTAATAGTAAATATACTTTATTCATATGCTACCACGCCATGGTAAGCTAAATAAGGTCTGTAAGGCTTGATTGTGATACATATGATTTGTTAGAAATATATATTAGGCACAAATGATCGCATATATCACAAACATCTGCCCCCACCGGGACTCGACCCCGGGTCTCAGAGATGGAGACACATCTTGAAACTGGTGAGCTGATCAATTGCCTATGGAAGTCGTCAAAAATCGAGGGTAGGCAGAGATTACAGTTTTCCAGTGTCTATAGTTTCCTCAGCTTTTATTAACTTTCATGTACGCTCGACTGTTAAGGGTACTCTTGACTTGACCTTCTTTCAATATATCATCTATTTGGTCCATGCATGTTCATCTGAGTCGTCCCCTAGCACCTGTTAAATAATTTTAACAGTAAATAGAAGATTTTAAAATAAATGTGTCGCGGTTACTTTAAAATTTTGTAAGGGCCGATCAACTCTGCAATGAATTAGACACACATATGCACACCTAGAAAATACCACGTTAAAACTTTATTTTGTAATTAATTAATATATAGGAACCGATTTATATAGTATTGTAGTACGAAATGTAGTTCTCTTTAAGTCATTATTGTTATCTAAATTTCTAATCCGTTTTTGGCCTTACTATGTATAAAAATATTTGTGACATATATTTATTGTAACGCTGTTGGATTACTGAAATAAATAAATAAATTACTGGGTTCTATCGCAAGTTGCCGATAAATGTGTTGAATAAGTTATGAAAGAGGTTGTGGAATGAAATTGAGAAAGGTGTATTTTAAAACACAAGACTATAAATAAAGAATTGAAAAAAAACACATTCTCGCTTTTACTTTATCTTTACCTTTTATTTATTAAAATATTGCGCTTTGTTTTTGTATTAATACATTTTTCCTGGGTGGACTCGTAGCCCGTACTTTTGTATTGTACAATTTTGGGCTTGAAATATAGAGGTAACAAATTTCGTGAAAATTATAAAAAAAAAGAATATTAAAGAACGAAAAAAATAAATTAATTAAATCTTTCCACTTAATAATTAAATAAGTTTGTACGAGAAGTTAATTTTGTCTAGTATGCTTGTATATAGATAAATATACCCCACATAATAGTCACACAAGACCACATACTCACACACACACGCACACACACACTCACACACACGCACACCCTCACACACTTTCACACACACACATGCACGCCACGCATGCACCTGTTAATCTTAAGTTTCAGCTATTTACCTTTACTTTTTTGTTTCTTTTTTGTAATTTTGCCATAGGTTACTGTAGCCTAATATATAATAGTAAAAGTTGTAATCAAGAGCGAGACCCCCTACTACAGGCTTCTACTGAAGCTTACTGGGAGGATCTCAGAAAATTTGTATGTAGAATTAAATATAAGGCTTAAGAAATAAAGAATTTTGAATTTTGAATTTTTGAATAGTAAGAAGTACGGACTATTAAAGATAATGATTTACATTAGCCTGCGTACGCGCATTTATCACCTCCATGGCCCGTACAGAATATTCGCTGTCATTACGGCTACCGTGGCGTTACGCGGTTAATTGGAGCGTTGCCGGCGGCTCCCGGGGTACCTGAACTGATGAGCTCGCCTTGCTTCATTTAGTTGAGTTTATCCAGAAAATTGTGGTTGTGGTCACGACGACATATGAAAACGCATAGATTTAGAAAAACCTAATTGACAGTTGCCTTTGACAGCTGTCATGTACTGTCACTTTTCACTATAGAATTAGATGATATTTTTTAATCTATATAGATTAAGAGATTGCTAATAAATTAAACATTTTGTAGAAGCATCTGTGTAGCTTTGCTTACTCGTGTCGCGATCTCAATAATGCTTTATACTTATAGACTGAAATCATGGCATTATAATTTGATAGTTGCCAATTTTGTATTAACGTATAAACAAAATTGCCAATAACTTGTTTATTTGTATGTTTTCGTGTAAACTATTGAATGTAATCTGAGACAGTAAAATGTCTTCAATTTGTTTGAAATATGTTAAAAATGCTTAAAGCAAAAATATCAACTTATTCAAGAAATAATTAAACTTCCATTCAATGATATACTTTTACGAAATTAACATTATCGACATTAGATCATCCATATTCAGCTGTAGTCATTTATTTGTTGAAATGTTATTTTTATTTTATACTAGCGGACCCGACAGACTTCGTCCTGTCAAAAAGATTTGTACAGTGGCAGTTTTTTGTTCCTAATTATTTTATAGATAATGTCGCATAGCCAACCAAATCGCAAAAAAAGTCTAAATGACCTATTACATTTTGTGGCTATTCAATTTTGGAACGTGACATTAAATCCTCCAACGATGTATTCTGTGCTCCAACGCACGCACGCACACTGTTTTGATAGATATGATTGAATTTCAACTATATGTAGCGTTAATAAAGCGCAAATTGACTCTTTGATGTTAGGGACACACCTTCATTGCTTACACAACAGTAAGTGCTTGCAATATGAACTTTATACAATAACAACAAAGCTCAATTCGACTGTATGTTTTAGTTAGAAAACGTTTGCATGGGAAAATAAAAGGGCTGTTTTTAGGGTATTTCCGATAATTATTCGAATTTTCCTCATTGTAAAAACCCTCCTTGAACTTCAACGAACATTAACAAAAAAGAATTGGCCAAATTGGTCCAGGCGTTGTTGAGTTATGAGCTTACCAACACATTTTGCGATTCATTTTTATATATAAGATTATTTGAGAAAGTCTCTGAATGGTAGACCTTTAGCATATTAAGGTCATATCATGACCACGTGTTCTTAATGTGCCCTAACAAATAATAATATAGAATTCTTTTATATTCAAATATTAATTCAAAATAAAGTAAAATCAACGATATTTGATATGTACGCGACAGATACAAAAATACCTAATATGACATATGTTATTTTATATATCTTCATCTAATATACATTTTTATAACATAAAAAGCTGAATCATTACTGTTTCAATTGGAATAGCCCTATAATTTTGTGATTATACTTCGAAATTATTTATGATTTTGCAATTACTTTATAGAGTTAGGAATCGAAAGTCATTTATGTTACCTGCCATATTTTGACAAACAATAAATTGATTCACAATGTGTAAAAACACAATTGCGACAAACTCCTTTTGTCGACTCTTACAACATCCAGGAGAAGATATAAGTACACATGTATTCTAAATATAAGTACGTATGTATTCTAAAGATTAGTATATGTACGTGTAATCTAAGTGGCAGTATGCATAGTTCTAAGGATCAGTACACATGTATTCTAAATATAAGAGCGCATGTATTCTAAAGATTAGTATGTGTGTATTCTAAGTGTCCGGTATACATGAATTCTTGGTCTGACCGATTGACTTTCTGCCTGTCACGCTTTCATGCCAAAACTACATAATGGATTGAAATGAAATTTGGTACACAGATTGTGCAAAGCCTTTTTAATGCCAAATAAAGGGTGGTAAGGGATCAAGATAAAGGATGAAGTTTGTATCAAAAGTACTTGATTATTAAAACTTGAAGTTTGAAACTTATATTTTTGGCTTTTGATTAAATATAATTAGATATGCAAAAATACGATATGAAAGCTTTTTTTGAATATGATCACAAACTAATGAACCGATTTACTTGAAAGTTGATTTAGGGATAGTTTGAGACTCAGATGAGGATACAGGGATATTTTATGACGAGAAAATATATTTATCCCAACTAATATTATAAATGCGAAAGTGTGTTTGTTTGTTTGTTTGTTTGTTACCTCTTCACGCTTAAACTACTGGACCGATTTCAAAAATTCTTTCACCTTTGGAAAGCTACATTCTCCCCGAGTAACATAGGCTACTTTTTATCCCGGAAAAATCGACAGATCCCACGGGATGCGCAATAAAGGCTTCGCTCAAAAACTACTGCACAGATTTTTATGCGGTTTTCATCAATAGATAGAGTGATTCTTGAGGAGTTTTGCGGCATTTTTTATCTCGGAAAAACGGATAGTCCCACGGGAAGCGCGATAAAATCTTCGCACCATAAACCGACTTCCGCGTATATGTAGCCGTGGGCAAAAGCTATGACCCTTAACCCTCTATACACCCAATCCCGAAATCCACGCGGGCGAAGCCGCGGGCAGAAAGCTAGTCCTCTATAAAGGTGAGGTGTTGATACAATTTGGTATAGGAATATTAATAATAATAAGAAGAAATGCAATAGTCCACATACGTTTTGACCAGTAATGTCAATAGTTTTTGTGCATCTAACTGGGTGTTCTGCATTTTTCATGGTTCGGATAGAAATTACACCCAGTTGGTACATTCCATGCACACTCGTTAAATTTCGCTTAAATGGCCTCTACACGTTGGATCTGTATCTTGTCTGTATCTGTCCCGCGCATGCCTTATAAAAGGCCGTGTCTTTTAAAGATGCGTGATATCATCCTCTTCTTCCATTCCTCTCTATCAGCCGTCATTTCCATGCTTACTCCTTTCATTCTTATATCATTCTTCACACAATCGATCCATGTTTTATTCGGCCTTCGTCTGCCCGTGTATCCCTCCACTTTCATATTCAACACTCGTTTTGTGACATGACTTTCATCCCTCCGCATCACAGTCCAAACCATGCTACTCTACTTCCTCTGACTTTTTCTAGCACTGGCGCTACTTTCAGGCTTCCTCTTATGTACTCATTCGTTATCTTATCCATCCTTGTCACACCACAATCCTTCTTCTTGACGGATTTTTGAAAGTGATATAAGCGACAATAATAATATCTTTAATTCTCACCATAATCATTTAATTATTACAAAATACAGTTAGACATACTATAGCTATCCACAACAATACTTGCACAACATTAACTTGTACAAATGCTGCTGCAGAAGACCATGAAACATGTGAATAAATAAATAAATGAATATTTGTTACACTTACACCAATTAGCCTAGCCCAAGGTAAGCTCTGTAAGGCATGTGCTATGGGATCTAGGGTAACGGATAGACATACATATATTATACATATATAAATAATTTTTATAGAAATATATATCAACAACCATGACTAAGGTACAAATGCTCGCATTCATCACACAAACATATGCCCCCACCGGGACTCGAACCCGGGACCTCAGAGATGGCGACACCTTGAAACCGGTGTACTATCCACTCGACTATGGAGGTCGTCATGAATGTTAAAGATAACCGGAAGAGCATAAAATAATTTTAAAATAATCCAATAAAACGCAAAACCGCGGGTAGTAAGGAATGTAAACAAAACGCGACAACACAAGTTTCAACATCTAAACATCAGTGCAATGACAAATTCAGAAATCATAACGCAGTTTCGCAAATAAATCACGTTAGCGTGACGTAAGAGCTGACAAGTTCTCAGGGAACCTCCGGCGCAGCAGTTGGCACCGTGTGATTATGGCGGTGAAGATATGTCTTTGGCTCGCCGCCGGCGACAAGCACGCCGCCCGCGCATCTTGCAAAGCTGTAGAATTATTTTGCTTAGCTGTGTCCACGTTTCAAAATCAAGATCGGTACTGATAATCTCGAATAATCTACGATTCCAATATTTATTATATATAGTTTTATTATATTTGTAATTAAATTAATTAAATAGGTCCGTCCAAAAAAAAATACATATATTTGTAATTAGTTGAGTCTTTGTATTCATTGTGTGCCAGACAATATTTCGGGTGCTGGTTTGATTCCCGTGCCCGGAGATTAAAAATGCTTTATAATAGTGGACTGTATAATATTTATTTAAAATTAAAACTTCATTTTCTACATCTCATGTAAATAAAATTCACTTTTTCTTCTTGTCTCACAAAAAACTCCCCATTTTATTCTTTTGTTTTGACGTGAAACGTCTTTAAAATCGCGCCGAAACATGCGGGTACCAGGTTTAAAAAGTGGACCGTAACGAAAAGGTCTATGTCATCGTACCTTAATAATTAAAAAACTATTAGTCTTAGAAACAAAAATGTGGTGTGAATATTTCACTTATATAGTCAGCTCGCTGTTTTGACGTTGAGTTTTTTTATTAAAATACTTAAAACACCGTCAATCTTGTTTTTATTTATTTCAATCTTTTACTTTAAAAGCGATTCCCTAACATAGACGTTTTTTTTCATGTCATTCTTTTTTTCTTATTATAAACTAAAAACTAACCTGCCTGCACTTAATCTATCTAAAAATAGGTTTTATTTTGTGTTCCGTTCCGAACACATTGAAGATAAATTTTTGTTAATTTTTTTTTACAATTATCTATTTTCCTAATTATTCAATTACGAAGGAAAGGAAATAGAAAATTTGCAAACAAAAATCCTATTAAAATTAAAATAACTAAAAAATATTTCTTACACTTACAATTAGCCTAGCCCAAACTAAGCTTTGTACGGCTTGTGTTATGGGATCTAGGGTAACGGTAACGGGTCTTTTTTTTTTGTTTCCCTGAGGAAAATGCATTAAATTGCATACCCCGGCTGTGGCGAGCCGGCGGTTATGTGGGGCTCTCCTCCCCAGAAGGGGGAGGCCTACCCACTAAAAACCTCAGGGATGGCCTTCCTGAGGCATGAAGGGAGCCCCCGGGAACTTACCAAGCTACTTCCGGGAACCCCCAGCCTCCGCTCCCCCGTCGATACAGGGGAGCCCTCCTCGGGGGTGGCTACACTACCTCCCCCGGTCTCCTCCACCGACGACACCCCCCGGCCACGGAAGGGGCGTGGTCCATCCCGGGTCGCCGTAGCGGTCGCTACTTCCTCGCGCCCGCCGGCGACCTGCGGTGGCGCCGCAGCTGTGCTACCGAGCCCGGCGCCGCCTCCTTCGAGCGGGATCGGCCATCTCCCGACCCCGCTCGGCGGCCTCCTTCTGGAGCATTACTGCTTCACAGAAGGAGGCCACAGCCCTCCAACCTCCTTCGTTCGCCAGCATTTCCGCAATCAATGCCGGCAGAGACAGATCTCGCCCGATCTCTGCGACCAAGACTCGGCGCTCGGAGGCCCACGCGGGGCACTCCGCCAGCGTGTGCTGGGCCGAGTCAAGGTCGGATGCACAGTGGTGGCAATGTGTCGATCCCTCCCGTCCTATTCGACACAGATACTCACCGAAGCAGCCGTGCCCGGTGAGTATCTGAGTCAATCGGTAGGTGACCTCCTCCTTCCCGTGGAGCCAAGCACGGTAACGGGTCTAAGGTACAAATGCTTGCATTCATTCATCACACAAATATCTGACCTTACCGGGACTCGAGCCCGGGTTCCCTATAGGGGTAGTTAGAAATCACAGTCTTCCACTTTAAATATACTTCCCTAGTTTCCTCGACATGCTTTAATACTTGCATGCCTGTCTGTTACTGGTACTCTTAACCTGATGTTTTTTCAATATAACACCTATTTAAACCGAGTATGTTCGTTTAGGTCGTCCTCTACCAACTGGACCATTATGTCATCTTTGATCTCTTCTTGATACATGTCCAAAGCATATACGAGTAAGCATTAGCTTCTCCATTTTTGTTACTACAATTTTTTTCACATCGTACATCGTTCTCAGCTGCACTGTTGACTGTTGCCACAGTCAGCTTTCACTCGCATACATAAGCGTAGGGAGCAGCAGAAGATCTGACTGACAATGAAGCCATTTATAGACCGATTCACTTGGTTTCCTACCAATTACCTTCTTTATATGAGGTACTGTCAGCATCTACGGACCAGACCCTACAGAATAAGCGCACTTTCCGACTCCCTGTATCCTCAACCATCAGCTCCTTTGCCAGACGAGACACATTTTTCAAAAAGCCTTATATTTATGATATAACCACTTCTTCTATATTAGGCAACTTACTCTTCACCAGGCGAGATTAAAATAAAGGCACTGCTTCTTTTTTGGACATATCAGCAATCAGAGCGTGTTTTGGCGCGCTTTGAAGAACTGGTCTTTGTGTGTCTGTATACATTTTGCTGAATATTTTTGTAGTTGGTTTTCTATTTTATTACTTTTTTTATTGTTTAGTTTTTTTTTTTTTATTCTTTTCATTTGATGTCATGCAATGGTTTTTTTTTTGCTTTTTGTATTCTTTGACAGAAACGTAGATACCGCATTCCAGTGACCTTTAAACCAAATTGTGAAAGCTCCCACGGGGCAGGCATAGCCTAGTGTGGGGGTTTTCGTTAAATATTAAATTGTACATCTGTTTGAAAATAAAGTATTTTTATTGAGTATTATTTAATAATGATACTCAATAAAAATACTTTATTTTCTTTATAATATAAAATTTATATTTTGATATATTTAAAAATACAATTAAATAAACCGGGTTAAGATTTTTAATTAGTGGCTGGAAGAAAGCTCTTTAACTTACGATTGTATCAAACTAATTATGTTAATAGCTTTCGCGTTGCAAATTGATATTGGTAATTAAATTGTTACTGCTTTAATGAAATGGACATATTAAAGTTAAGGAAAACCGGAGTTCCGAATGAGAACAGCAACTTATTAATATTATAAGCAACATTATATTTTAGTCCAGTGTCCATTAATCCTTAATTTAATAGGCACCAGCAGCAACTAACGACCCATTTAGAGAATGAACAGCTCGGAGTCAATAAATAATCATTGTGTTGTGTAACAATTATTTATTTGACAGAAATTCCACACGTCCACTTCGAATCAATGTTTTAACGAATTAACTGTCTCATAAGTGTCGTATTCTGTAAGAGTTAGGCTTGGTTCACGTGTATGATAACTGCGTGTAAATAATATTATTATCGCATTTTTTGTTCACTAAAATTATCATAAACTAGCTTTCTGCCCGCGGCTTCGCCTGCGTGGATTTCGGGATTGGGTCTATAGAGGGTTAAGGGTCATAGCTTTTGCCCACGGCTACATATGCGCGGAAGTCGATTTACGGCGCGAAGTTTTATCGCGCTTCCCGTGGGTCTATCCGTTTTTCCAAGATAAAAAATACCGCAATACCTTGCTCAAGAATCACTCTATCTATTGATGAAAACCGCATGAAAATCTGTGCAGTAGTTTTTGAGCGAAGCCTTTATTGCGCATCCCGTGGGACCTGTCGATTTTTTCCGGGATAAAAGTAGCCTATGTTACTCGGGGATGATGTAGCTTTCCAAAGGTGAAAGAATTTTTGAAATCGGTTCAGTAGTTTCGGAGCCTATTCATTACAAACAAACAAACAAACAAATCTTTCCTCTTTATAATATTAGTATAGATATCTAATTATTACGTGACTATTCATATGAGTCTTTAAACACGATTACAATGAATTGAATGAAATGTCTATCTGTACTATTGTACAGATACCGATAGTAGACTATACCAAGCTAGATGTACAGGAGCTATGATAATTGGAGGTCTAAAGTCTGTAATACTGAATGAGAATTATAATTAAATCTCAGCTGGAGTACGGTTAGAATAGGAAGGTGCTTTAGAGCACGCATAGCGCTATCCTTTTCTAATTGTACTTAAGCGGAGATTTGTGTTGTGTGTGGCACTGAAGTGGAAGTAGCGTTGACGGAAGATTGGCGAGAGGTTCAAATCCATCATGAAAACAAACTTTTCTCATCCACTTACCGCGACGACCCGGGCCACACATACCGCGTCAAACATACATGGCGATTATGGTCAGCTATCTTGTCCCACTAAGTCGTAACATCTCATAATATAACGTAACGTAAGAGCGTCAGATAAATGTACATATGAAATTCGAAAAACATAAAGGTCATGGCAAGATCGACTCCGAGCCCCCCGAATCAGGAAGACAAGTGCTGAAATCATGCTTGTGTCGTATGGAATCCCTTCTATAGTGCTGTATCACAAAGACTGGAGTCTATTCAAAGCTTTCACGAGATATCTTGCTATCGCGATCTCGGGAGTATCTCACCGATGTTCATATGATGATCGTCTGTCTTATGTTCATCTTGAGTCACTGACGAAGTGACAAGACTTGGTATCACTACATAGTATAAAACAAAGTCGTTATCCGCCGTCCGTCTGTCCCTATGTATGCTTAGATCTTTAAAACTACGCAACGGATTTTGATGGGGTTATCTTTATTAGATAAAGTGATTCTTAAGGAAGGTTTATATGTAGAATAACATCCATCAAATAGTGGAAAAATACTGTTATTTTTCTAATGTGATTGGGGGGAGCGCCCCGGAACCCGCGCACGAAGTGCCTAAGCGGGATGGGCACCGACGGATTGTGGCGGCCTGGCGTGCGCAGCTCGAACTACGAATCTGCACATCGAAGCTTGGCTCCACGAGAAGGAGGAGGCGACCTACCGATTGACTCAGATACTCACCGGGCACGGCTGCTTCGGTGAGTATCTGTATCGAATAGGACAATAGGGATCGACACATTGCCACCACTGCGCATCCGACCTTGACTCGGCCCAGCACACGCTGGCGGAGTGCCCCGCGTGGGCCTCTGAGCGCCGAGTCTTGGTCGCAGAGATCGGGCGAGATCTGTCTCCGCCGGCATTGATTGCGGCAATGCTGGCGGACGAGGGAGGTTGGAGGGCAGTGGCCTCCTTCTGTGAAGCAGTGATGCTCCAGAAGGAGGCCGCCGAGCGGGGTCGGGAGATGGCCGATCCCGCTCGAAGAAGGTGGCGCCGGGCTCGGTAGCACAGCTGCGGCGCCGCCGCGGGTCGCCGGCGGGCGCGAAGAAGTCGCGACTGCTACCGCGACCCGGGATGGACCACGCCCCTTCCGTGGCCGGGGGGCGTCGTCGGTGGAGGAGACCGGGGAGGTAGTAGCCTCCCCCGAAGAGGGCTCCCCTCTAGGCAGGGGAGCGGAGGCTGGGGGTTCCCGGAAGTGGCTTGATGTTCCCGGGGGCTCCCTACATGCCTGAGGAAGGCATCCCTGAGTTTTTAGTGGGTAGGCCTCCCCCTTCTGGGGAGGAGAGCCCCACATAACCGCCGGCCCGCCACAGCCGGGGTATGCAATTTAATGCATTTTTCTCAGGGGGAAAAAAAAAGGTTTCTAATGTGATATCGTAAATAATTGCATTTCTTCCGCGTACATTGTAAACGATTATATACAATGATCACAATTTTTCTGTAGTGTATTTTGTATCAGCAATGCACCCGTGCAAAGCCGCTAGTTTTTATATAATATACTCAATGGAATTATTGATAGGAGTGATATCCTAAGCCACGTCTCTTTGGTGGTACCGTGTCTATAGGTATCCTATCGCGAAGACTTTCTATACGCCATATTGTAGAACCAACTTGGACTTAAGTTCCCCTAATATAATATATCATACACTATACTACACACTATACACTATATATAATCACCTAATATATAATAGTTCGTATATGTAGAGGTTACAACGAGAAACAATCGAATAGCGATGTCGATATATTTTTTGACACATTGGCTATATACAGTAAATTAGTAATAATAGAAATATACAATTAAGTAAGGATTTGATGGAGCGTTTGAATTCAGGGTAGTTTTTATAAGCTTTTATATTAGCTTCACTTGTAATTATGTAAGAAAATCTTGGTATCTTAATTTCTCCCACTTCCTGGTCTCCAATTGAGCTGAAATGGACGTGTAAGTCGGATGACAATGCATGGTTATGTGTGTGACGTCATTCTAAATCCAACATGGCGGCATTACCAAGATGGCGGATCAATTATTTTTAATGCTCCCCTACAATATGGGTATCAAATGAAAGGACTTGCAAAGAACACTTCGATAAATAATGTGATGTCACTCTTAATCCAATATGCAGACTTTCCCAAGATGGCGGACCAATTATTTATAATGCGCCCCTACAATATGGGTATCAAATGAAAGGGTTTGCTTAGCTTGGTTTTTTAGTCGGAAAATAAATTAAAAGTAAAAAAGTTTGTTTCTTAATACACGCTTTTATTGAATGCGCTAAAAAGAACAAAATAAACTTTTACATATAAAAGCTTGTCGTTAAAAGTATTTTATAAGTAATTAAATCTCGCGAAAAGCTTTTACTTTAAAAGTTTATTTTGTTCTTTTTAGCACACATAATAAAAAGTTGTATTAAAAAAAAAATACTTTTAATTTTCTGTTTGTTTCTTTTTTTCTGTTTGTTTATACAACAACTTAAATGGACAATGTCGTGTATATTTTTAATTGTCATATGTATTAGATTAAATACTTAGTTAAGTGATAGTGTATAATGATACTTATGAAGTTAATGTACCTAAATAAATAAAGAGTAATCAAAATAGTACTAGATGTTGTGTGTGCGACCTGTGTGAAACATGCCTTACTGTCATAAAATGAAGTGTGCAATGCGTGGGCGCAACTAATGAAGCGCTAGTTCGGTAGAGCTCATAAAATTATCGAAATTTATTAAGTTATGGCGACTGTAAATATTTTTGATTACCTTCAAATAGACTGGCGAGTGAAATTAAGTAGTCACTTGGAAAGTTATTCGAGGATTGGTCGTAGTAGGCATTCCCTCAGCTCATATACGTTCCAATCGAGGGGCACTAACCAACCCTAACTATCTATATTCGAGTGATTTGGCCTTGTTTTGGCCTATAATATATGTATGTCTATCCGTTACCCTCTTTTTTTTTTTTTGGTGGGAAATACATTATGCACCTTGTCATCGCGCTGGCTAGGCGCGGCCGTGTGTGGGGCTCTCCGATCTGAGAGGACCGGCCTACCCACTAAAACCCCCCCGGCGGGATGCGCTTTCACGATTCTACCGCCATGTGCTCCGGGGCCGGCTCGACCTAGAACTGATCGAGCCAGCTCCAAGGGACCCCTCTGTCCGAGAACATTTGGACAGTCCCCCAGACAGAGAGGCATCACTACGGCGTGCGCGATTGCCAGTCGCACACGCAGCCTCGCTGTGCTCGCCTTCTCCTACCTATCCGTCTACGGCGGAGGGAAGCGGCATCAACGTCCTCCTCCCGCTCCCTCTCCGCTGCGAGATGACGTGCTCGCAGAAGGAGGCGACAGCCCCCATTCCGTTTCATGGCCACGACCACGCTCGGCAGCGAGAGGTCGCTGCTTCCTAACGCAGCAATTAGATCGCTGCGCTGTTGTTGCCACGCCGAACTCACAGCCAGTGTGTGCTCGGACGTGTCCTTCTATTTCTTGTGGGGCGAGCCATTCCCCCCGCTCACGTGCCGCGACCCGATGTCGATACACAGTCGATGCCCAGGACCTGTGCATCGACATCCCACGGCGTATGGCCCGCTAGGACGCAGGCCGCGCCGTGGCTGACCGTGCGATAGGCTCGCATGGCCCGGGCCGCGATGACCCTCTGCGGACGTCGCAATAGGGCCGCCGTGCGGGGGGAGGCACTCCGCCCACACCGGGGCTCCGTAGAGTGCCATCGACCGTATAACCCCGTGAAAAAATCGACGGCACGCCGATCCTGGTCCCCGTTGGGGAGGACCCGTCCGAGTGCGGCTGCAGCGGCAATCAGCCGTGGAGCGAGGAGCTTAAAATGCTCCTCGAAACTCCATCGGAGATCCAGGACCAGGTCGAGTATTTGAGGTGTGCCTCGACCGGTATGTGGACCCCCCCCACTCGGACGCGGAGCCCCGATGGGATCCTGCGACGGAATGCTCGGAACATGACCCTCGTTTTTTCGAGGGCCACGTCCAAGCCCAGGAGGCGGATGCGTCGGACCACCAGCGATGCGGCGACCGACGCATGGTGGACCGCCTCCTCCCCGGTTTTATCCCTCGCAGCAACCAATGTATCGTCGGCGAAGCAGACAACCTCCGTTGGTGGCAGGAGGTTGTAACCCTAGGGTACGCCCGCTGCCATCATCCACGTACAGACGCATCCGGCCCCTCGTAGAGGACTGACCTGCCTTGCAGGTAGTCCTCCACGAGGGCGCAGAGGTACGGAGGCACTCTGTGGTATTTGAGTGCCTCCTTTATGCACTCATGGGGAAGGCTGCTGACGACAACTTCACCCCTGGCTGTGGCCTCCTTAGTCCACCTTTTGATGAGGGCCACGGCGTCCATCGTGGACCAACCGGTGCGGAAGCCAAACTGGTTCTCAGACAGGTTCGGCCCCCGGTCTCCTAGGTGCTGAACGATCCGGGAAGCGAGGATTTTTTCCAAGCACTTCCCGGACTTGTCGAGCAGCACCACCGGTCGGTACCCAGCCGGAGAGTCCGCGGGGCGACTCTCCTTTCGGAACAGGCATAGCCTGCCCGCCTTTCACCGGCCGGGGAAGCGGCCCGTAGCGAAGCTCAGGTTGAGCCACTTTTCCAGGTGTCCCAGGGCGAGAGTTAGCACCCTCGATGGGACATAACGATAACATAAGACTTACAGAGCTAACTTTGGGCTAGGCTAATTGGTGTAAGTTATATTTATTTATATTCTTTCTTAATGTTTAATTAATCTTTAATTAATGTTTCAGCTTTATTTTCATATTTGTATTAGTTATCTGTTATTTAAATCGAAATGTAGTAGTTACATCAATTTATTAAAAAACCGTAATCAATCATCTCCATTCAGTTATTTCATTCTAAAGGCGACTACCTATTTTAACCCACCAGTGTATCTAATTACATTTCTCCACATCCATTGTACGTTTTAATTTAATTTTTATATTTCACGCTCTGTTATAAACGATACGTTTTTTGTCTGTATCGAAATTCGATCTCGAAGCGTCGACATAAAAACAATAATCTGGATCCTTGCGGGAGATCGGACAAGCTTCAAGCATTTCGGCACCGAAAAAGCTTAAGACAATTTGTTTTGAAACAATAGTGTATTAAAGTAACGACGTAATTCGAAGTCTTTAAGCTGACATCTGACGTGAGCGGAAAGGGAATGCTTTAAATGGGCCTGTTGGCTCTGCGATATGAAAGATTTGGATGAAATGTCGGATTCGGATGCAGGGCACGTCACACACAACGGAATATTTCCGAGATTGTGCAACTACATTGTGCCGACTCCTGCGCACTTTTTCCTTAAATGTTGAGATGACATCTGATTTTACGGTCCTAATTGTATCTCGAATAAAGAATATTAAATCTATATTGCTTATGTTATTTACTTATAATGTAAAATGGGAACTATATTTGTTATTTGTTACTTGACGCTGTTTTCGCGACTTAGCAGCTGCAAGACCCGTCTGATAGGACATCTGCCTGTAAACGGAACAAGAGCTGTATTTTATATTATGTATTATTTTATATATAGGTATAGCTACATATGTATATATGTATAAAGAAAATAGGAATTTTCTTTCATATTATTTGTCTTTGGTCTTACTAGTCAACTCTACGTAATCTGTTATTAGGCAACTTGCTTATTAGACTAAAATAATATTAAATGGTAAAGAATGGTTTGCTAATGTAAAGCAATGATATTAATGTGAATAATAAACTTTAATTGTCGTTACTCCATTTATCTGTTACTTACTAATGTGATAGATTAAGTTTTTGCTTAAGATTAAGACAAAATTTGTATCTGACAAAATAAATTCTCTATTTTTTTTCCATACGGTGGCAGACGAGCAAATGGCCCACCTGATGGTAAGCATCGCTTATGGACATCTGCAGTGCCAGGGGCACAGCTGAGTCACTGCCTACCTGGAGAGAAATACTCTTTTTAAGCCTCGTTTGAAGTTAGACATACCGTAGCGCTCAGAAAACATCGCAGCTGGGAGCTCATTCCAGAGTTTGCATGTACGCGGAAGGAATTTACTGAATAACACAATGTACAACACAGTTTATTTTATTTTATCTGCCCAACTCTATATATAATTTTATATATATATGTGTGGTGTGAATATTTCACCTATATAGTCAGCTCGCTGTTGTGACATTGAGTTTTTTATGAAAATACTTAAAACACCGTCAATCTTGTTTTTATTTATTTCAATCTTTTACTTTAAAAGCGATTCCCTAACATAGACCGGCACAGCCCCACCCGATTTTCCATTTCCTTTTGACAATATAAGTAAGCCTCGTTTGTAACCGTCTTGAATGTCTATACGTAAATAAAATATAATTAGTACATATACGAATTGTTAGCACGACAGTAAAATTAATTCATAAGTTTGTCTCTACATAGAGCCTCTACCTCTATACAATGGCATCCTATTGTAGAGTCTCAAGCTAGAGCGTGTTTGGGGCACCGGCCATATTTTACGGTAATGACGTCAGGTGACAATGTAACTAACCCGACGACAATACGTGACAATGGGTGGTCGCGTCTTCAGATACAAGTCAAGTGTCAATGCGGCGATGGGTTTGAGATTATGTGAATGTTTATTTAAGGTAGATTCTCGGTTTTCATTACAATCAACAACGGTGATTAACAGGTGAAGGCTTAAAGTCACTCAAAAGGCAATGGAGAAGGTTATTCTCGGAATATTTCTGAACGACCAAACGAACGAACCTTTGATTCAGTATCGTTTCGATATCTAGTGACTTTATGGAAATAAAATCAAACTACGAATCTACAATTTACAAAACGATCCTTAGCAACTCAAGACGAAGCATCGATCCTCATGGTACGCAGAGGGTAACTGTTCACGCAAAACGAACATGTCTCAATATTTAAAATTGTCTTGTATATTTTAATTCAAACCTTGCCGCGCTTCACTTCATTTCTACTAAGGTGGTCTATAATCTGTGACTTTAAAAAAAGGACGCACACGACGCTAGCGCCAACAAAAATATATAGAAAAAAATTTCATGGCGTCGGGCTCTTAACCTGTCAAGCTGTAATTAGTATTAATTCATTTTATCATCATAAAAATAGGTTGTTAAGTCAGTAATTAAAGCAATCGGTGTAAGGAAAATTATCAAGCGGTTTCAATCATCATCAACCCAATATCTCAGGACGAGATAAGTTCCTGCAACATACCGGGACGGCGTGTACGCAGGTGGTGGCCCAACAACTAACCTAAAACCGGGACCTGGTAAGAGATACAGGTCATAATCATCAAAACTCAACACAAGAACGGAGTATCAGGGCGATATTTCGAACAGTAACTTGCTAACCCTGGTTTTCGCCTTCCGCAAATAATTAACAATATTTTGTTATTATCTATGCATCCATAGTTAAAAAAGGAATTCTCAAATCAATTTTTGTTCATAACAGTATCTACTATCCACAAGATCGCCAATCAGCTTCAGCTTGTTCTGACTTTCACTAACTAGTTTGTTTCTGAATAAGCCTTTTATGTTGTAATAGAAATGGTTGTACCCTTCATAAAGCAACGACGGCCGTACATTGATAAACAACATTTATGTAATGTTGTCATTAAAAATATATATTTCGAGTTTTTTACTATTATTCAAGGACATGTTTTCATAATTTTGGATTTATATAATTTTGGAGTGGTCTCGGCATTTTCCTGTTTAAATATTTTCCTTCGTTGTTCAAATATTTTTCGATTTTGGAATGTATATATTTCTGTTTGTTAAAATAATAATATGTTAAGTGGTGATTCGCAGCAAATCAGCAACATTGACAACAATTACTCTAGCTAGTCGTTTATGCTTCCAGCTCAGTTATTTGAAGAGTAATCCACATATAAACTTATTTAATGTAAATTCATGGGAATTAATATATTATTTTTTTAATATTTTAAACGGTTTATTTATCCATTATTAAGCAAAGCTTTAAAAAATATTTATTAAAATGATCAAGTATTTTTTATTATATGATCATTTGGTTTTATTCTAGGTATTCGTCATATCATCTGATGGGAAATAACAATAGCCTTCAACCCTAGTTTTAAGAACACTACAATCCTAATTCGGGGTTGCTGGGAAGTAAAGAGCATCATTGGTGCTAAGGTTTGGGTACAGGTCCAAGAACTTGATGATTCAAAATTCAATTCAAAATCATTTATTCAGTCTAGGCTGTTAGAAGCACTTGTGGAAGTCGAAAAGCTACGCCATCGGTTCGCAAATCTACGGCGGGAGAACTTGTACTGAGAAGAACTGGCAGAAACTCGGCAAATGACTTTAATATTGATAATTCATGAAGTCACTTTCCATTACATAATATAGGAAATACAACTAATTAACGACTATCACATGTCGTTTATCTGACGCTTCTACTGTGAAGGATTTTGAGCATTTTGAGGCAATCTGCATACATCCACGAAGAAAATCAAAGGTAAACGTATTCAACCAATATACACTGGGCTAGCGTGGTCGACTATGCCTCATTCACTCTAATATAATTAGGATAGGCTTAAGCCCCCTTGGTGTACACGTATAGGAACTGTGAGGATAATTTATTATAGTTTATTGTACTAAAATATAATACAAAAAGGACTTACGGACGGACTTATCGTAATAAGACGTTCATTTGCTTTTGACGTGAAACGTCTTTAAAATCGCGCCGAAACATATGGGTACCAGGTTTAAAAAGTAGACCGAAACGAAAAGGTCTATATCATCGTACCTTAATAATTAAAAAACTATTAGTCTTAGAAACAAAAATGTGGTGTGAATATTTCACTTATATACCTAGTTAGCTCGCTGTTGTGACATTGAGATTTTTATTAAAATACTTAAAACACCGTCAATCTTCTTTTTATTTCAATCTTACTTTAAAAGCGATTCCCTAACATAGACGTTTCACGTTAAAACCAACGGCCGTGTGCCCCGGCACAGCCCCACCCGATTTTTTTTTTTGGAGGGACCTATGCTGAAGCAGGCTATATTCAGCTTTACTTTGAGTATGTTTGTGGAAGGTGTACGAACGGAAGGGTCTACGCCTTGCCTGCTAGCGTCCTCAGCGCCGGTCCGGAGTCGTTAAGGTCGAATGAAAAGGGAGTCGACGCAAATTGAGTGCGCTACTAGCACGGATTCTCAAGATTGCTGAGGGTAAGAATCTACCCGGTACCGGGCTTATGTTGGAGACAGTTATTACAGATACCAAGACTTCAAGTAAATTTTTTGGTGATTATAAATATGCATTTTTATGTTACACTTAAATTTATACTAATATTATAAATGGGAAAGTGTGTCTATCTGTTTGTCCGTCTTTCACGGCAAAACGGAGCGACGAATTAACGTGATTTACGTGGAGATATTTGAAGGGATGGAAAATAACATAGGCTACTTTATATCCCGGAAAAATGTACAGATCCCACGGGATGCACAATAAAGGCTTCGCTCAAAATCTACTGCACAGATTTTCATGCGGTTTTCATTAATAGATAGAGTGATTCTTGAGCAAGGCTTTGCGGTATTTTTTATCTCGGTAAAACGGATAGATCCACGGGAAGCGCGATAAAACCTGGACTTCCGCCCATATGTAGCCGTGGGTAAACCCTTTATAGACCCAATCCCGAAATCCACGCGGGCGAAGCCGCGGGCAGAAAGCTAATATGAAAATAATTTTGAATAGTTTCAAAAGTTATGCAATAAAGTGTAGTGAATCTCATCTAAACTAATTTAAAGTAGAGTTTAAATTACAAAGTTTAACTGCAAGGTTCGCTCGCTCTTGTGCGTTAAATAAAATCCGTGCGGCCACCCGCCAGTTTATTTATAGGCTACTTTATGCATTACGGACACCGCTGCAACTCGCGCGTGTGTGCGGCCTTCCCACGAACCATTTTATTATCTCATTAGCGTGAAGAATGTCTTCATAAAGTGTCGCCGGCCGCGGGACATCGTTCATTTCGCGGCGTAATAGCTTTTATAAAACCCTCATATTTTTCCATTACCGGAGGAATGTAAAAAAATATTAAGTTGTCGTACATTTCGTTCTTGCTGAGGCATTCGACACAGTGTTATTTTTGATGGCTGGCGATGGACTCGTAGCTTTACGGGTAGTTTGTAATACTGGGTTATTATGCTGCAGCCGGGGGCTAGGCGAGGCGGTACCGAGTGGCAGTGGCGCAGGTCGGTCCCAGAGTGCCGCAGGGTGCGCTACTGGATCCACTGATATTATCGCAATTGAACGCGCAGTCTGCGCCCTGTCTGCCGCCCAACCACCTGTTGCATGATTATCTGATATTGATCGCTATGAAAATAGCTTCAAGCAAACATGCTACTATGCAAATTCATTACATTATACGAGTATAATAAATATTTGCATAAGCAAGTCGCGTAAAAAACTTCACCTACAAGACGTCACTGTGTAAGGCGACATTATGGTGATTTCGTCACATTAATGGAGTGCCGGCGGGTAAATTGCTGGTGTTCATAATACGTAGTTTATCGTTATTTTGTGTTTTGTGTCTTGTTGTAGTAATAACAGTGTCATGTTTAAATTGTTGCTTAGATGTTGCGAAATTCGTTTGATGCATTGGTGACGTGACGTCGAGTGAATGGAGCGAGGGCACGTTGTGATTGATGTCCTAATGGTGATCATGGTGGGAACAAAATGATTATCCCATCGTGCACACATATTTCTATTCCTTATTTTGTAATATCCGAATTCAAAGAGCAATTTCAAAGTTTCTGAAATTTTGGAACATCGATTTTGGAACATTGTCATTAAACATTTCAATATGTTATTAATTAGGGTAATAACCAGTTACAAAGTAGTTACATAATAATAAGACATAATTCAAGTGAACAATCACAGGTATTTTTCTATGAATAATTGCATATTTCGAAGGATTATACATATACATCAATAATATAACAGTTGACTTTACATAATCGTGAGTCTTTCGTAGGACAGGGTCCACATTGGGAGGCTGTAGCTTCCTTCTGTGGAAATGTTTTTTCTCAGGAGGTGTAGAGGGCAAGCATTTATAGCCCCGCAATAACCACCCAAGGCCTGTGCTCTTAGATAGCTCTTCAAGCGCGCATGCAAAGGCTCCCCTCTCTGGGGATTACTTCCATGTCCACAGTAATCCCCCACAGGTGTTAATACTCGATCCGTAATTGGCCGGGTTGCCCAACGAGAAATTGGGCTTCCAGTACCTGCATCCGACCTCGACTCACGCCCAGCCCACGCTGGCGGAGTGTCCCGCGTGGGCCTCCGAGCGCCGAGTCTTGGTCGCAGAGATCGGGCGAGATCTGTCTCCGCCGGCATTGATTGCGGCAATGCTGGCGGACGAGGGAGGTTGGAGGGCTGTGGCCTCCTTCTGTGAGCAGTGATGCTCCAGAAGGAGGCTGCCGAGCGGGGTCGGAAGATGGCCGATCCCGCTCGAAGAAGGCGGCGCCGGGCTCGGTAGCACAGCTGCGGCGCCGCCGCGGGTCGCCGGCGGGCGCGAGGAAGTCGCGACCGCTACGGCGATCCGGGATGGACCACTCCCCTTCCGTTTCCGGGGGGCGTCGTCGGTGGAGAAGACCGGGGGAGGTAGTGAGCCTCCCCCGAAGAGGGCTCCCCTGTATCGGCGGGGGAGCGAAGGCTGGGGGTTCCCGGAAGTGGCTTTATGTTCCCGGGGGCTCCCTACATGCCTGAGGAAGGCCATCCCTGAGGTTTTTAGTGGGTAGGCCTCCCCCTTCTGGGGAGGAGAGCCCCACATAACCGCCGGCCCGCCACAGCCGGGGTATGCAATTTAATGCATTTTCCTCAGGAGGGAAAAAAAAAGGACTTCCAGTACCTAAATCGCCCTAAGTGAGGACAGAATGGACATCGAGGTGGTTTAATGGGTATGCCCCGCTTCCCGTCGGGTGAGTCCCACTCACACCTGTTAATTAGCCATTGACAGCTACGGTACGTAACAGCATTCCACCTCGTTTAAAAAAAAGGGCAGGGTCGGTATATATTTGCGTGACAGTGAGAGTTGTCCTGATGACAGGATGATATTAACGCTGACATTTTAACAATATTTACAGTTCGTTTTTCAAATTGATAGCAGATAGCTTGTGTTAATTATAGACCACCGAAGTTGTTAAGCGTGCAGACGACTAGTATATCTGGCGATAATGATTCTTAAGTACATAAGTTGTTGCTAACATTCCCAGAACCTATTCTGTATTTGCTAGAAGACAATTTAATGCTCGTTCAGCAGTCTTATACAATAATCTTAACAAAGATCTAGATATATATGGCAAAGTTCATAAAGAGTGCAGGAAAATAGTACAGAAGTGGATAGAATCTAAAGACTACCTAGAGGTCGAGAGATTGTTAGTCTAGACAAGCTATTTATCATTATTATTAACAAATGTGTTATTATGTTTGGTTATGTGCGACGTTTATTTTTAATTTTTAATTTTACGTTGTGAAATATATATTGTATTTAGTTAAGTAGATATTGGTGATGATTCTGCTATGATTCTCTAAGCTTGGAAATGGGTTGGACCGCGGTCTATCCTTGTCATACTTTATGCAGAGTGACAGGGAGGGACTGTTGTTAAATTTGGATTTGGGTTTGGAGAGTCACGCCAGAGTCGATATTCTTAAGATTGTAATTATGAAGAGCGGAGTCTCCTAACACAGGTCCATAAAGCTTAAAAGGAGGCTCCTGCCACATTTGTAGCAAATTCTAAGAATCTAAAGAAAATAAATATTTTTTTTTTTTTTTGTATAAGTCCACATCCTAGTGTTTGTTACCGAAGGGTTTTGAGGTAGAGTTTAAACGAAATAAGATAGTTCAAAATCCGTTCACTCTTATATATAAGGTGAAAATCGTTACTGGAATAACATGTATGATATATTTTGTTTTTATACATACATAGTCATATTTAAGGTTACCATGTGTCCCGTATATTGTCAGATATATATATGTCGCGTCACGTTTATTACTTGTCCCGTTTTTGTCCTGTTCATTTATAAACTTGCAACACAGAATCGAAAGGTTGTGATTAAATCCATTGTTGTAAAATAAAGAACTATATCAAAGGATAACTATGCAATATGGCTGAATTTTTTCAGACTGGTTGTTTTATTTATTCTTGATTTTTATTTTTAGTAAATTATTATTACCAATCTGTTCTGTTATAAAAACCGTTACTACTATTATTTTAGTTTTTTAATTTTTTTTTGGTTATTCTAAGATGAAATTCAGAATACCTCATATTATATCTTCATATATTATTTAAAGTTTTCCTATCATCAGTCAATTGGTCCGCTGACAGCTTCCATCGACCAAGTAATTACAATAAATATTGACATCCAAAACCGATGTATTGTCCGCTCGTTCGACAAATTTTATCGCCGTAAATTTGTTCGATTATAATAAAATGTCTCTCTCCAATTTATGCTTGGACGCACATCGTTGGAATAACTAATAACTTAACTGGACAACTGCGCGGGTTTTCGGACTCTTGTTTGTACACGGCGTACAGTCGCTGTCTACAGGTACTTTTTTATTTTTAATTTATATTAAGGAAGTTTTTGGAGTTTTTTTTATAGGATAGGGCAGCAAACGAGCAAACGGATCACCTGATGGTAAGCGATCACCGTTGCCCATGGACACCCGCAACACCAGAGGAGTCACAGACGCGTTGCCGACCTTTTAAAAGGGAATAAGGGGGGAACGGGGGGGGGGATTGGGCCTCCGGTACCCTCACTCACTCGGCGAAATCCGGCCGATTAAGCCTTCCTCTTACATTATTGTAACGCTGAGTAAGGGGGCAAAAGATGAAAGCAACTTCCACTTGAACTTCTCAACATCTGAGGAGCTTAAATTTTTGAATATATAAATACCTCTGTTAAAGTTTTCTGACGGCGTCTGTACTTAATAAAATACACAACATTTTTCTATAAACGCGTGTTCGATTTGTTTATGCATGTGCCTGTTGATTTTATGCGGCTCATTGGACCATTCGGGCAAATTGGACTTTAACATTTTTATTTTGTCTTATAAATGTGTTACTTTGCATGGAAATGCAGCATTACCAACAATCACGTACATAAAATATAATGATTAACCTTCAATATTAATGATACTTCATATTATATAATACTAGCGAACCCGACAGACTACGTCCTGTCAAAAAGATTTGTAAAGTTGCAGTTTTTTGTTCCTACTTATTTTATAGACAATTAAATGTAAAAACTAGCTATAGTGACGTAACTACAATAGTTAGACATATGATATTCTGTATTGAGTTGATTGTTGGCTCTTGGTGGAACTTATTATACATGTTGAATAAAACTCTTGTACTGTTCCACTAATTTTAATTATTGTCGACCTGACCGGTCGCTTTACAGCATTTTCAAAGGTGTTAAAGTACCAAACCACCAATTCAGCCATATTGCATAGTTATCCTTTCATATAGTTCTTTATTTTACAACAATGGATTTAATCACAACCTTTCGATTCTATGTTGCAAGTTTATAACACCTTTGAAAATGCTGTAAAGCGAAACCGGTCAGGTCGACAATAATTAAAATTAGTGGAACAGTACAAGAGTTTTATTCAACATGTTAGACATATGATCTTGCGATGTTTTTTGTAGATATTGATACATTCTATAATATTGTCGAACAAGCAAACATCTGCCCCCATCGACTCGAACCCGGGACCTCAGAGATGGCGACACCTTGGAACCGGTATACAAACCACTCGAGAACGCATTTATTTATAATACGTTTCAATAAATAAGTTCGGAAAGTTGTAGAATAGATAATAAATAAGGAAATGTAATAATACTAACACAAACAAAAAAGAGTGCGGAAGAAAGAGTCCGCAGAAGACCAGAAAGATTTACGAAAAATTTAAAAAAAACATTAAGTGGGAATTTTACTATGTATAATATTTAAATAAAATGTAAGCTTTTTGTTTTCCAAATTTATATAAACAAATAAATAAAATCAAATAATGGTGTTGATTGATATGAAAATAAATAAATAATGGTGTTAATTTGAAGAAATTACATTGTGAATTGTAAATATTTGTTTTCCCGTATAAATTGTAAACACATATGTACGTTGTATGATAACGACATAAGTTATTGTAAATGTTGTTATTACTTTTGATAAAGCTGATAAGTTTCTTGCGCCCATTCTTCTTATCAGCTAAAAAATACGTTCTGAATGGGTGGTAGGGGAAAAATTGGATGATTCAAAAGAGCTTTCTATAAAGTCATATTTGAATAAATTAATTTTGATTTTGAATCATCCGATAACTCAGTGGGCAGGGTGCATTGTTCGCAGGACTGACGACTGGTGGGCGGATGGTCCTCGAATGGCAAGCTTTTGTCGGACACCGCAGCTTCGACAGGCCTCCCACAAGATAGTTGTAAATGATCACAGGCAAAAGTTGGACTCTAGCAGCACAGCACCGACCCATGTGGAGATCCTATATTAGGCTTATATTCAGCAGCAGGCTTTTATTGAATAAAATGATTCTGATCGCATAATTCAGTAAAACACATTAGTTTACTGTAATAACACACATATTTATTTGTATATTTTCACGTAACTTATAATTTTTCTGTACACTTAGATATTTCTTATTATTTACTAGCGACCCGCCCCGGCTTCGCACGGGTGCAGTGAAAAAATGGTTATGGTGGGTTATCCCTAAGAGATAGACATATACCATCGCGGACTTTTTTGTGGATTTTTGTAAGTTGTACAATACTGTAGTACATTATTTTGGTCTATCTCGTAGGGTTCAGCCAGCGTTTGCAATATAAGCGCAAAAAAACGTGCTTATTTACGACATCACATTAGAAACCTTTAAATTTATCAGTGTTTTTCTACTATATTATGCATTTATTATACATACAAACCTTCCTTAAGATACACTCTATCTATTAAAAAAAACCGCGTCAAAATCCGTTGCGTAGTTTTAAAGATCTAAGCATACATACGGACATACAGCGAAAGCGATGTTGTTTTATACTATGTATACTATGTATTGATGTGTCGTTAAATAAGAAGTATTTTGTTTAAGTTCATCCATAACATGTTACATTCTACCATTTTAACCTTTTTTTTTTGTTATCGTTGAGGAAAATGCATTGAATTGCAGACCCTGCCCCCGGGAAAAGCGCAGAATTATGTGGGGCTCTCCTCCCAGAGGGAGGTAGGCCTACCCACTAAAAACCTCAGCAATACCCCTCCACTGACGCCTGCCGCGAGCGCTCGATCGACGGCGCATCCGACATCGCCGCCAGACGCGCCGAGGAGAACTGCCCGCGGCGTGACAGGGCCATGGGAACCCGTGAGGACACTACCACGGCCCCATCGGCGTCGGCTCACCAGAGGTGAGCCACTCGCTCGCCTCCCCGGGGGGCCGGGGAGGCCGTCGATCCCCCGGGGTATCCGGGGGATCGCCGACTGACAGCAACCGGTGCAATGCAGGGTGGGCCTTCCCGGCTACCATTTTAACCTAACCTGACCTAACACTAAATATGCCAAAAATTTATTTTTATATCGTGTATGCTAATTTCTATTAATTTCTATTTAAGTATGATTAAATTCCAAAACCTAATCAAAATGTATAATTAATTAAGTTGAGATTTATTTATGTATTATTTTATATTCTAATGATGCCCAGATGTGCTTTATTTTCTGAAAATCTACCGTAATAACAATATTTAATTATAATGTTACTGTTTGTGTGCTAAATATAATACGAGTAAATAAATGCCTATGACATTAAGACTCCACAAATGTACTGAAAGTATTAAATAGATTTAAAAAATCAAAAGATTTCATTAAAAAGCGGTGACCATACAAAATTGGAACAGTTAAATATCCCAACCTCCCGGTAGGCTTTCGTGACCATTGTCGAGTTTTATCACGACAAATTGGGCGTTGTCACGCGACGCGGCTACAAGACGCGCGCCGCCGAGCGTGGCGCGGCGACAAGTTGACACCTCGCCACCGCCGCCGCGCGCCGCAAAGGGTACAAAAGTTGCGTGTGGGCCTAATTCGATGATTTGACACGCCTTCCTACTTTGCCTGGCGGTGTCAACAATGTCGTTAGATTATGGACGATGATTTCTTATAATAATAATATAGTTATTGTTTTTTTACACTTACACCGATTAGTTTAGCCCAAAGTAACCACTGTAAGGCTTGTGTTATACGATCTATATTAACTGATAGGCATACATATGTAAATATTTTAATAGAAATATATGTTAAATTGGCTCGCAATAAATTAAAATTCAATTATTTTGTACGAAGACTGTTGTTTGAGTCAATTATTTATGACTAGCTTTTGCCCGCGACTTCGTTCGCGTGGACTTCAGGTTCGTCCCGTCTAGTCTAGTAATAAGTAAGAAATACGGTAACTAAGCACTGCAGAGCCCTAATCATAGGCCTATAGGTAGCTACTGCAGTATGCTCCTATAAACAGACACAACAGACAATTTGCAATGTAAGCGCAAAAAATGTGTTTTTTTACGACCTCACATTAGAAACCTCAAAAATTGTAGCCTATGTGTTATTCTGATGTATAAGCTATATTGTGGTAAAGTTTCATTCAAATCCATTCAGTAGTTTTTACGTGAAAGAGTAACAAACATCCATACTTACAAACTTTCGCCTTTATAATAGTAGTAGGATAATACTTTTATTGTGTTAATATGTATTTTGTATATATGTATATGTGAGTGTATATGTACGTATATATATTTACCTATTTACCTCGTCCGTGTAATGTAGTTAATTTAGTTGTTGCTGCCTTATTTATATTTGTATCAATGTGTGAAACATTCGCATTACCTTTTGCATAACTTTTCTTTACGCTTCATTGGTTTATTGGGAAACAGAGTTAGTCCTCCATTTGTAAACTTTTCTTTAATGTAGTGCAATAAAATGGACTTATATAAATAAATATTAATAACCACGATTGCGGCACAACTGCTCGTATCCACATAATCATCAGTCTTTACCGACACTTGGTCCCAGGGCCTCAGAGATGGCGACATCTTTGCCTTATTGTTTGAGTTTGTTTGTTGAGTTTGAGTAATAATAATGATATTTTTATATAGTGAATTATGAATTACCACTTGCCATGTTTATGATATCAATATATTATGGGACGTTAATTGGTATTATGAGGCGGTTGACAAGGATCCCTGCAAATTAACTAATTTGAAGAGTCTGAAGAGAGAAAACGTACTAGTTCAGTTATGTTTTAACTTGTTATCGTAATATTTCCTGTGCATATAGTTTTAGCTGTATTTCTCGATGTACAGGTAGAAATTAAGCCCTGTTTTTACTTCACATACTCACCACGTACTTTTACTGGATTCGCTAAAATAGCCTATGCGTTGGTTCTTTATAGACGTTTTACATAAAGTATACAAGCGAATAAAAAATAACAGTTAATTATAATTAGAGAGTCACCTATTGTTTGATATGGTAGTCATCTTACGAAACAAATATTAAACACCGAGTACGCCGATTTAAAGTGTCGCCTTCTCTGAGGTCCCGGGTTCGAATTCCGGTGAGCAGATGTTAGTGTGATGAATGCGATCGGACTTTAATCATTGTTGTTAATATATATTTTCATCAATAATATTTATACACATATCAAAATCAAAAATTTATTCTTAAAAAAGGATTTTACAATCACTTTTGAATGTCAAAGATGCTACGCCATTGGTTCACAAGTCTATGGCGGGAGAATTTGTACTGGAAAGAACCAGCAAGAAAACCAGCAAGGCCAAACAAGTCAAAACAAGTAACAAATATACATTTCCGTAGTTCAAGAGTCATATCGCATTAAACAAATCTGATATGTATATGTCCGGTACATAACAAAAATATTATTTATTATAGAATCATTAAAATTATATATCCCAAAATTCAAGTCAAGAAATCATTGACCTTGTAATAACCTTTTTTCATTAAAGTATTTTTAATATGTGCTTTAAATTCACGAAACGGTAAAGCAGTAAGATTTTCTGGAAGTGTGTGTGTATAAAAAGTTACACATTTCCTTAAGAACGAACCTCTAGTTTTTTGAAGCCTGTATGTTGGAATGGCAAATTATGTATGTCTGTCCGTTACTCTAGCTCTAGATCCCACAACACAAGCCTTCAGAACTTACTTTGGGCTAGGCTGATTGGTGTATCCGGGTGGGTGGCGCGGTGGTCCCGGTGGGGCCGTACATAAAGTACCTGGGCCTCACCCTGGACCGCCGCTGGAGCTTCGAGGAGCACTTTGTGCGGTTGGTCCCCCGAGCCAAAAGGGTGGCGGGCGCATTGCATCGCCTGCTGCCCAATCTCGGGGGACCGAGGGATGGAGTCCGCCGCCTGTACGAGGGCGTCGTGCGATCCGTGGCCATGTATGGGGCTCCCGTGTGGTCGCAAGACTGCGCGAGGTCCCCCCGCTGCAGAGCTCTGCTACGGAGCCTGCAGCGGATAATGGCCATACGGATCGTACGAGGCTACCGTACAATCTCGTACGAGGCGGCGACAGTTCTGGGACGCTCCCCCCCATTCGACATCCTGGCCGACATGTACGCGGCGACGTATGCGTCGCGGCGTGTCGACCGGGGGGGCGATGGGGGGAGCGCCCTGGAACCCGCGCACGAAGTGCCTAAGCGGGAGTGGCACCGACGGATTGTGGCGGCCTGGCGTGCGCAGCTCGAATTACGGATCTGCGCGCGCCAGCGGGCCGTCGGTGCCGTACTCCCGCACCTCGAAGCTTGGCTCCACGGGAAGGAGGAGGTCACCTACCGATTGACTCAGATACTCACCGGGCACGGCTGCTTCGGTGAGTATCTGTGTCGAATAGGACGGGAGGGATCGACACATTGTCACCACTGCGCATCCGACCTCGACTCGGCCCAGCACACGCTGGCGGAGTGCCCCGCATGGGCCTCCGAGCGCCGAGTCTGTGTCGCAGAGATCGGGCGAGATCTGTCTCCGCCGGCATTGATTGCGGCAATGCTGGCGGACGAGGGAGGTTGGAGGGCTGTGGCCTCCTTCTGTGAAGCAGTAATGCTCCAGAAGGAGGCCGCCGAGCGGGGTCGGGAGATGGCCGATCCCGCTCGAAGGAGGCGGCGCCGGGCTCGGTAGCACAGCTGCGGCGCCGCCGCGGGTCGCTACGGCGACCCGGGATGGACCACGCCCCTTCCGTGGCCGGGAGGCGTCGTCGGTGGAGGGAACCGGGGGAGGTGGTAGCTTCCCCCGAGGAGGGCTCCCCTCTAGAAAGGGGAGCGGAGGCTGGGGGTTCCTGGAAGTGGCCTTTGTGTTCCCGGGGGCTCCCTACATGCCTGAGGAAGGCCATCCCTGAGGTTTTTAGTGGGTAGGCCTCCCCCTTCTGGGGAGGAGAGCCCCACATAACCCCGGCTCGCCACAGCCGGGGTATGCAATTTAATGCATTTTCCTCAGGGGAAAAAAAAAAAAAAAAAAAAAAAGGCTGATTGGTGTAAGTGTAAGAAGTTTTATTTATTACTTTCAGGTTTTGCAGGATAGGTGTTATATATGTTTGACATATATGTTATACTATACATGTTGGAGATTTCGTTCTGACACCTTAAGCGGTCGACAAACTCTGTTCTGTCAGACGTGGACAGACGAGATGGACACATCTGGAAATACAAAGCACTTTATACACGAGATGCTTTAGATCGTTTCTTTATTAAATCTGCCACAATTATACATCATGTATTATCTGTGATTAAAGTAATAATCTCCTATATTGTTTGTCTGGCATTGCTCGTCCATTAGGCTCCTACAGAATATCAGCGATGAGTCCCTATATCGCTATAACAACGTGCTGAGATTTAAGCTTAGTCGGCGACACACTCTGGCATATTTTTTTTTTACATTCTCTGTTTTGTGTGTCGTCAATAAATAATATTCTTTCCTTATTTTCTCTTCTAATGAACATCCGTCGGTTACGACTATTTTTTTATTTTTTTTTTATAGGATAGAGCAGCAAACGAGCAAACGGATCACCTGATGTTAAGCGATAACCGTTGCCCATGGACACTCGCAACACCAGAGGAGTCACAGATGTAGTTTTTGTATATAGAAACTATAATAAATTCAATAAAAACAGTGATCTACATAATGTGAATACTAGAAACAAAAATAAACTTGCCGTTCCAATGTTCAGACTCCATAAAACTAGCTGTTCGTTCTTGGGGAAATGTATATCTATGTTTAACAAGCTTCCGCAAAGTGTCATTGATTTGCCTTTATATAAATTTAAAATCCATATCAAAAATACACTCATGAGTAAAGGTTATTATAAAGTAAGTGACTATCTAAATGATCACAGTATTTGGGAATAGGGACACTATTCATAGAGCCATGTTTGGTAACAACATTATTTATAATATTGTATTATTTTATATGTGTATGTAAACATACATACGACTGTAATCGTATTAGATATGATTGTATCTTATACTATATTGTATTTTTATATTATGTTATTATAATTATTAACATTGAAAAAAGGAGATAAAAAATAGACCTTCAGAGTTTCTTGCCTGTTCTTCTCGAGAAGGCTCTCCCAATTTCCGAACAGGTGTCGAGTCAATATATTTTTTCTTTTTTTTTCCTTATTCGTACGTACGGACAAGGTTTTTGTTTTTTTTTTATATTACTTAAGCTTTTTTTTGTTTTGTTAGTTGACGTCAATAAGTGCCTGTAAAGGTCTATGTTGAATAAATATTATTTTGATTTTGATTTTTGATTTTGATGCGTTGCCGGCCTTTGAAGTGGGAGTATGCTCTTTTTTTAAGGTTTTTTTTATGTGCAATATATTTTTATCTCTCTGTCTACAGAGAAAGATGAGTAATAAATATAATTAATAAATAATACATATTTCTTACAATCACACCAATTTGCTAACCCAAAGTAAGCACAGTAAGGCTTGTATCATGGAATCTAGGGTAACCTATATTAATAATACTATATCTATTTTCTATCTATTTTAGTAACACATAAAATGAAATTAAAAAAAAATTAGTTGGAATACATCTGGAGGTCTCTCGGACCACCGTCGGCATCAAACAGGCGTGTAATTGTGTAATTAAACGTCGGCAACGGCGTCACGCGCGCTGCCGGTTTGTGCCGCTAAGTCCGCTTTACGGGTTCACGGAATCGAGTTAGGCGCTCTTTTGTGATCACTCCAAGCCGAAACGGTAATAGACTGCGATGATGTTGCAAAGATGGCGTATAACATCACAGAACTTTTATTAGTGTTCAAAAACGAAACTTGAATTCCAGATCTGATGAATTTGTGTTTCACCATTTAGTGAAAATTAAAAAAAAAATAGCCTAACCCAAGCTATATATCGCACTAATAATACAATAGTGTATCAACTCAAAATCGAACATTTTTCAGAATCAACCGAAAACTTATTACTCACTTCATGTAATAGTTGCAAATTGAATAACTGTCACATAAGTTTTTTAATTTATCCTTATTCTGTTTTTGCACTAATCGAACGACGGTCTTGATCACGCGTGAGGAATCAAATTTTGCGTGTGTTTATAGTATTATGTCAAGTACGACGTTTTGAGTTGATACACTATTGTATTATTAGTGCGATATATATATCAGAGTTTTTGCCTCTTCTTTTCTCGAGAATGCTCACAACAATTTCAGTACAAGTGTATATTTTTCTTGTTTGTTTGCACGTGCAAGGTTTTTGTTATCTTAAGCTTATATCTTTTTTAACGTCAATAAGTTCCTTTACCGGTCTTTGTTGAATAAAAATTGTTTTGATTTTGTTTTAATAAATTGATATAAGACTAGCTTTTGCCCGCGACTTCGTTCGCGTGGACTTCAGGTTCGTCCCGTCTAATCTAGTAATAAGTAAGAAATACGGTAACTAAGCACTGCAGAGCCCTAATCATAGGCCTATAGGTAGCTACTGCAGTATGCTCCTACAAACTACATTTAACGATCTTTTTCCTTTTGTGGGTTATTCCTAAGAGATAAACATATACCATCACGGACTTTTCTGTAGACCTTTTTAAGTTGTACAATACTGTAGTAAATTGTTTTGATCTATCTTGTAGGATTCAGTCAGCGTTTGCAATGTAAGCGCAAAAAATGGGTTTTTTTTACGACCTCACATTAGAAACCTCAAAAATTGTAGCCTATGTGTTATTCTGATGTATAAGCTATATTGTGGTAAAGTTTCATTAAAACCCATTCAGTAGGTTTTACGTGAAAGAGTAACAAACATCTATACATCCATACTTACAAACTTTCGCCTTTATAATAGTAGTAGGATTAGACTTACTTTCCAGCTCAAATACAAAAGACATCAACGAACTGGAAAGTCTTTATCGACTCTGATGCTCCGTTTAAGAACATTACTCATAACACATAATAAGGATAACGTTATAATAAAATTAGAACTTTCAATAAGCGCTTGCGACCTCCCTAGTCGAGTGGTAAGTATACCGGTTTCAAGGTGTCGCCTCTCTAAGGTCCCGGGTTTGAGTCACGGTGCGGACAGATGTTTGTGTGATGAGCGAGCATTTGTACATGGTTGTTAATATAGATTTCTATTTAGATTATAGATTAGCCATACTTATCAATACTATATATATTAAATTATTAACACAAAATTAAGTTAAGACCGACTTTGTAAATGTTATACTTACTTTATTTAATTTAAGGTATATTTGTATACAATAAATTCATATTTCGTGACTGTTTTTTATTATTTCTTAGTTTAAGAGGATCGGAGTTTGCTACTGTCCGGGCGTGTCATAGTCAAATTAACTAAGATATATAACATAATGGAATGACCGAAATATTCGCTGAGAGATAGATGTTCACTGCTGGATTTAGGCCTACCGATACCAGTAAAGATAGAAATGATAAAATATAAGAATTATTTCAATTTCTAACATTCTAAACAGTCTTGCTGCGAGTACAGGAAATAGTTGATCATTCTTTAATAATAAGCATTAAATTACAAAATGGAGAATTAAAAGCGACACCACTCGACATGTAAACTGTAAACGCGACATCGCTTTTGAAAAGAACAACCAAATAAATACTCATTACAATCGTTTGAACAACGTAAACTTAACGAATTGGGCAAGATTCCTTGTAATATGGAAATGGGCAGTTGCACTTAACATCACGGAAAAAATTCTTTCTTTGAAGTGACACTAAAAAGCGCTTTGTTTTCTAAATTCAAATTGTGATCGTGAATGCTTAAATAAAGAATGTAAGCTTTTAATATTACATAAGTATTCTTTTATTTAAGCATAACATAATCAGATGCACTCGAAGTCAAATCCGATCAGATAAGTGTTATAAAAATATTTATTTGTGTGTGTCGATTTGTTACCCTAAATCCCCATAATACGTGGTCTATATTGCTTCCTTGGGCTAGAATAATTTTAGCAATTATTAAAAAAATAATATGTGAATATAGCATATTTTAGGATTGTTAGAGCTTAAATTAATTAATAACTCTATATTAAAAAAAAACTTGGTTTTGTTATTGAATAATTGTAGATACATTTTTGGTAGATTCTCCACCTATTTACTGTAGTGCCTTAAAACTCAAGTCTTTGATTCTTGCGTATGGCCAGTCTTATCATATGGAACCGAGGGACTTAAGGTCGCCTTTGTTAAATCGATTGACCTTTAGTCCACCATACGGGCCCAGTGTGACCTTCGAATTCATTCGCATGTGTCTGCAAGTTGTCTCGCGATATTTTCCTTTACTGTAGTACAATCAGATAAAGCATTACAGCTCACATACTTCCCCACTGAGGGGTACGGGGCCTACCCTAACTTTTGTAGCGTACTGCCTGCCGTTTCTTTAATTATACTTAAGTTAGATTTTAAGTTAGTTTGTAAGATCTATTTTTAAGCTATAACTTTTTATTTATCGAGAAAATAAGCTTTTTCTCGGTAGCACATTATATATAATTTTGTTATGTTTCATTCTATATATTTTATTTTTACTTTTTATTGTTTTCATATTTTTATATATTTTCTTACTAAATTTAATATATTATTTATTTATATTTAGAGACTGCTCAACTTCCATCCTCCAAAATTATTGTCATTTTGTCTTTTGTTTTTCAATTTAAGTTGTGATACTATACATCAAAAATGTAATTCTAAAAGAGATAGAATGATAGTATCTCTTTTCTTTATTGTTTTAGACCGAGAGAATTAGTCTATTGCTTTCCTTTTTCGTTTTTATTTTGTTTTATTTCACGCTTCAATGACATTCAAGTTCAATAAAACTTGTATGTCAGTTGATTCGGGAGTTCAGTCGTCGAGTTATCTCGTACACTACGCACTGTAGTGCTGGCCGTTCCCGGGCCTTTGGCATTGGCCCGGGACTCAAGAAGGCTCCGCGTAAATCTCTGCTGCAAATTAAAATACTACCTACCTGCTTCTGCTGTGTGAAGTCTCTATCATCGTTGTTGTGTCGTGGAAGAAGCTCTCCTTCTCCATCGCAGTCTTGCTCCGCGTTACGTGGAAGAAACCACTGTCGAGTCATCTATATTGATCTTTGTTGCTGAATGCTGAAGAGCATCCTGACTGCGGCCTAGTGTGACTAATCAGTCATCCGCCGAAGCGAGTATTCTACGTGACTAGGCAGCTGTCCGTCGAAGCTACGCGCCGCTGTGACTACTTACCGACTACTAGAGTGTTCCTGTTTCCTCGTATTTAACCTACGTGTCCTACCTACGTACGCTCTTACGCTAGTGTTCCGATCCTACCACCGGTGGCCTACGCGAGTGCTAAATTCCCTTTCCTCCCTCCCTCCGTTTTACCCTTATCCCTACGACGTGTGTGCTACGAAAGTATTTGTCAATAGACTTTAAAATTATATTTTGTAAATAGATTTTAAAATTATATTTTGTAAATAAATGTAATATTTTGTACCATAATATTTCTTATACATTGTAGTTTAGTATTCCTCTATTTCTCCCAAAACTCTTTCTATCTGCTCTCTTGCATTCTTTTCCTCTCGGAGAGGATGTAACATGACACTTTATTAGAGAGATTGGACCTTAGTCTATCATTCTAGCTCGGTGAGTGACTACATACATTTTTGAATTTCTTCGCAGGTGTGTGCAGGTTGCCTCACGTTGTATTCTTTCTCCGTAGGAGTATAATGGACATGTAATATTCGTAAAACGAAAAAATACATTGCTACGAAACGATATTCTGAAAACTAGGGGTGAGAATGTTGATCAGTTTTTAAAGGCAATTTTTATGAAGATAATCTCGGATAGCGCATCAGCCTTACAGGCCCTCCAAAACAATACTATCAACTCTGTCCTTATACTGGAGTGCCATAACACGCTCCAAGCCATTGCAGACACAAACCGGGTAACCCTGCAGTGGATAAAAGGACACAGTGACTCACTCGGAAACGACGCGGCAGATGAGTTAGCAAAAAGGGGCTCAGACACGAAAGTGTATGGACCAGAACCCCTAATGCCCATGCCACAGGCAGAAGTAAAAACCTGGCTGCGCAAGAGAACAGAGGAACTACACCTAAAAGAATGGATAGCCAAGGAGGGGTGCAAGCGAACGAAGGAAGCAGTCCCGGTACCTTCCAAGAAGCTTGCCCGTTCCCTTATCAAACTAAAGAGAGACAAGATCCGAAAGGTCATAGCTATCATAACTGGACATTGCCTTTTAAACAAACACCTGTACACAATTGGTATAACAAACAGCCCCTTGTGCGGAGAGGGTGCATGGAGGCTGAGGAAACGCCACAGCATGTTCTTATGGAATGTGCAAGTGTAGCCGACCAACGGGAGAAACTTGTCCATTTCCCGGCCTCCCTGCCAGAAGCATGCAACAGCCCACGGAGGCTACTGGCGTTCTGGGAGGAACTGGGATGGATGGAGTAGGAAGGAGGCAGACACAGGAGCCTTCTCATATGCGCACAATGGCCCAATCATGAGGCTAAGTGTGGTGAAGCCCAGCTAAACTAAACTAAACTAAGGCAATTTTTATTTCCTATCGAGTGATATGAAGTTTTATTATCGTTGGTAAATTGAAATAAGTAACAGGAGAGCAGCAAAGGGTCACAGGTCATAATAAGTGTTATGTTACGTACGATATTGTGTTACCTCACTATCGTTTCGTTCAATATCAGTTCGTATCAAGTGACGTCAGTCGGTACGTGCAGTCAAAATATGTTGACAGTTCGACATATACTCATACACTTGTGACTTGAATTTAGTTTGTATGAGACTGAATTAAATTTATATATAATATATGTAAATCAAACAATTATTTAATCTTTTTTATAGCTGGGTTTCTTTTTTATTTAGATAAGTTTATATATCTCTCCTTTTCTAGGATTACTTTATTTTTAGAATTAGGTTATTTAATTTTAAGCAATTTATTTTATCATTGTTTTTAGTTTTTATATTCTTGTAACTTTTATCTATACAGAAGATAGTTTACTTTTTTGCCCACAAGGAATACTATACACATATATCCAAGTTATTTATATATTTAAGAAAAGTTAGATAATCGACCAACCAATTATAATAATACACGTAAGCGTTCCTGCAGAAACCTATGTATACAAAAAAAACATATATATTGCTTTTTTCCCTCTGGAGAGGAGAGGCTGAGAATTCTCATGAATACCACTGCAACCAAGTGTCACGGTGTTTAAGTTGGACTCCAAGCCGATCGAGGCGACTCGACTTGAAAGACCTACCGACTAAACTAAGCCTAAGACGTTGGTCCTAATGACCCAATGGCTTGACGGGACAAGGCTTAATAGTTTATAGACATTTACATATAATAGATATCAACGCACACACCCATTTAGTAATTTTGACCCTGCATATTGAAAATGTGTCCTTATTGTCATTTCTCATTTGAAATGCAACTGAGCTTACTTTTAAATACATGATGCCCAAGACATCGATAACTGATTGGAAAAGCCATGGCAACTAGCTAACTAGGCGTTACCACGTAAACGAAGCATAGAGAGGCTGTTTTATTTATAACAATACGATGGCCCGGGGCAGCGTCTAAACTGTCCTTATCTATAATTGTGATCGCGCGAGGCACAACAGAGCATTGTGCAAACACGACTGTCAGCGCTCTTTGTACAATCACAGCGATTCTTTTTATACAATCGCTTTGGGCCATTTCACTTTTAACTAATCTCCTCATCTCCGACTGGCTTTTGACCCCTGTTTGGAGTGTCTAATGACGGCCGAAGAATGCGCTGTTTGGATCGCAAGAATAGCTATTCATAGTTTTACTTTGTTCGGTAATAGATACGTAATGTGGTGGACGGTCAACGTTTTGTGTTTCTGAGTGTTTGCTGCTTCCATATTTATTACTACATAAGGTTGATTTTTTAATGAATTATTATTTAACATTAAGCATTTATTAGCATAAATTTCTGATTATGAATATAATTATTTACACCAGGGGTGGGCAACCTGCGGCCCGCGTGCACATAAACTTTGCTCCGCGAACATATTTTAAATTTATATGGTGGCCGGCCCTTATTCAAAAGTTTTAATGATATTTATCAAAATATTGAGTTATTTATAATGACATTCATTACTAAAGTACATAACATAGCATTGATGAAATGTCCAATGACATTAAACAGACATTGCGCGAAAAAATAAAAGATTTTCAGTGGTATTCACTAGCGGTCGATGAGAGTAAAGATTTAACTGACAGTTCCCAATTATGCATTTATTATTCAAGGGTAATTGATAAAAATTTTAATATTACTAAAGAAGAAATGCGAACAATTTATTTCGAAAATGTTTTTTTTTTAAATCCAAATATAGATCGCGAATTACAGACGAGAATTTAGAAAGTAGCTTAGTACTTGGTACTACTAAAATTGAACCAGACATAAGTACCTTATCCACAAATAAGCAGTAGCAGGAGACCTATTTTTGAATTACGAATGCGATTTCGAAATCGAAATTTGAGGTCACGGATTCCTAAACATCCAATTTTTGAAAGTCGATCGCTGCCAACATAGATAAAGTACACACATAAATGTAAGAGTTCGGTTCCACGCAGAATGTAGTCGCTGCCGGTTATTGCCGGCTTAACCGTAATTTTATTATATATATATATATATATACATATATATATATACATATATATATATATATACATATATATATAATATATATGTGCTACATTCATATATGTATATATAGACTGAAAAATCTAACAAAACACAGATAACATTTCCACAAGTATGACTTGATTACGAGTGGGTGAGGGCACTCGTAATGAAATCACACCTGTGACTAAGGTAGTCACATCAGTGATATTAAAAAATACGAATTATTGAAAATCGGTGATTATTAGTCACATCGGTGATTTCGAAGTCGCATTCGTAATTCAAAAATAGGTCTCCAGGTGTCGCATAAATATAATTGTACGACTTATTATTAATTTTTGTAATGTTGTAGTGCAGTAATAAAAAGTATTATAAATTAATTATCAGAAATATTTGATTTTTGTTCAAAGTCAAAAAAAAATCTTAACCGTTTTCTGAGAACATAATTTTCATTTACCTATAAAATCAATGTTAATGCCCCGCTCAAATTTGTAGCCTACGCCCTCAGGTCGATCTACGGGGACGTATATTCGTTAAACCTACAAGGTCCCTGTCGTGGATAGCATTGGGGAATTCGGTAATACTTAACATCTACATGATCTAAGACAGCATCCCGCGCGCAGTCTTCGCCATATCAAGGCACACCAGCGCATGTGTCCTCGTTGTTTTTTTTGTTTCCCTGAGGAAAATGCATTAAATTGCATGTGGCGGCTGTGGCGGCTGTGGCGAGCCGGCGGTTATGTGGGGCTCTCCTCCCCAGAAGGGGGAGGCCTACCCACTAAAAACCTCAGGGATGGCCTTCCTTAGGCATGTAGGGAGCCCCCGGGAACACCAAGCCACCTCCGGGAACCCCCAGCCTCCGCTCCCCCGCCTAGAGGGGAGCCCTCCTCGGGGGAGGCTAAAACCTCCCCCGGTCTCCTCCACCGACGACGCCCCCCGGCCACGGAAGGGGCGTGGTCCATCCCGGGTCGCCGTAGCAGTCGCGACTTCCTCGCGCCCGCCGGCGACCCGCGGCGGCGCCGCAGCTGTGCTACCGAGCCCGGCGCCGCCTTCTTCTAGCGGGATCGGCCATCTCCCGACCCCGCTCGGCGGCCTCCTTCTGGAGCATCACTGCTTCACAGAAGGAGGCCACAGCCCTCCAGCGCATGTGTCTACTATACGGGACGCTGTGCTGATGATGCCATAGTACGATTAATATCCGAAGCACAGGCGGCGACTTCGTGCGACATTATTAATTACAACTTGCAAATGGCACTAAATTATCGGGACGAAAAAGTCAAAAAGCAACTCCTCCAGAGACTTGAGTCAGACGTGGAGCGACCACAAGTTGCACAGGAGGAGGTCTGCGAAACTCGTCCCACAAGCACATTTTCTAGGACACTACAAGCCCTCAGTCGGGCTTTACTCAAATAATAGCTAATGAGTAGAATGGCAAATTGTAGTACATAAATATAAAAATAATATTTTAAAAAAATTGTGACAGGAGCAGCTGCAACAAACAATAATAATAATAAGATAAAATAGGAAAAAAAATATGAAATAGTCAAAATGTTTGAAACATTAAAAAACAGTAAAAATTTTAAAATAATAATAACATTATTGTACCTGTGAAAAAATTGTAACCATAAATAATATATATGTATAATAACAATAATGATAACAAATTGAAAATAATAATAGTAATAATGAAAAAAAAAAAAAAAAACAAACTAGTTTAAACAATTAGCAATAAATTCTAATGTAATCAAGTAATATGTAAGATTTCTAAATTATAATTAATCTTAGTATTTAAACACACAAATGTAAATACTAATCATAGATACTAATTAAACATTGTTAGTCTTAAGGAATAGTTAGATAATAGATATATATGGGGGGGGGCTATGGGGGACAATCTGTCCCCACAAAACGGAGAACAATACCTTTCTTCTGATCGACAAATGATATGTTACTTGTAGAATAAATAATATATAAGGAAATGTAAAAAAAAGACTAACACAAACAAAAAAGAGTACGGACCAAAGAGTCCGCAGAAAACCAAAAAGAGCTAAAAAAAAAAATTTTGCCCGCATTACAAAAAGGTCAATCACCATTACAAAACAATTCACGCTTCCTTTGTGGTTCAATTCATTCTACTATGGAATGCTTGGCCTCTTGAAATTAAAAAGTCTACCAGCAGATTGAGTTTCAAAAATAATTTGTGGAAATATATATATCAGAAGAGTTTATTATGATGTGGCATATTTCTTAGTTTATTATCATTAAATTTTATTATTTATGAAATCGTCATATGTATTAGTATATTATTATTAATTCTATCTATGTATTAGGATTTAAAATAATTACTTGTATATTATATATATTATATATATATATATATATATATATATATATATATATATATTATATATATATATATATATATATAATATATATATATATATATATATATATATATATATATATATATATATAATATATAATATTTTTTTTTCATGTGTGTCATGGGTACATCTACCACTTTGCTTTCTGCACCACCTAAAGGTTGACTGTTAGAAAATGCCATAGGCATCAAGTCCACCTTTGTACATGAAGCCACATTGTACATGAAGTGTTAATAAATAAATAAGCCTCGCCCAAGGATAACTGCCGCATTAATGAGCCCCCCGTCTATATGTTTGGGGTAATTCCTCACAGGCGTTATGGCGTGGCCAGTAGCTACCCGAGTTGTACCGGGATGGCTTTGATGAACTGGATTATTGAGTTCCTGATTCGTTTCATGTTGTCCTCAAGCCCCTGCGTCCCACGATCAATCGGTGGGTATTATCCACACTATATGGAGATATTCCTACACAGTCTAGTAGCCATCGCCAAGTGCGTGGTGCTAACAAACATTCCACCCCGTTAAAATTTGTTACCTGTTGTCTATTTGACATCATCGATTAATTGAAATAGAATGCAGTCAACCGTATGCATGCATACATAACGCTCACAACAAATTTCGGATTTCGGACCGCATCATTCATATTTAAAAAAAAAACTGAAGTGATGAAATTGAACTTTTACTGTGCAAGCTCTTGCTTTCGTCTATTTGTTTAAGAAAACTTCGATTGATTTTAAGGGACATGTGTCTTGAATTTATTCAATTCCAATATCAAAAAGCTCCGCGTTAACAGTCCTTAACGTAAACTTTAATAGTACTTAAATTAACTATTATTGTCTGAGGCTACGGATTAGCATTAAAATTAATTGGACATTAAAGCAAACAATACTCCATTAACCTTTTATTTATTATCTCAATTTAAACGCCACAGAAGAATTTGTTGTTGTAACAACAAAGTTAATTGATCCAATCAAATTCGTGCGGCATTCAGGTGCAATGAAAGACGAAACATTTAACTTTGCTTATCATTTTTATTGATTCCTGTTAAATGTTGATGATTTTAATAATTTTATGACGGACATATATTTGTTTACTATTGAGAAGTCCGATATAACATACTGGCGGTCCGAAATAAATATTTCATGTTGTATGTTAATCAGCGATAATAAAGCCGTAAATGGTAAAAGATTTTTCAAACTTCTATGTTGAGCGGTTTTCGTAATCTGGAAAATTTTGAAATATTCCATTCCAGATCGTAACAATAAGTTTTTTTGCAAACTTATTTCTTTTTCAATTAACTTTTCAACTACAAATTACTCCCTCGTTTTTATGGAGGCTCCAGCAAATAACTTCCACACTTTGATAGAGACCCAAATGTGATGAGAGTTGGAGTAGTGAAATGACATTCTTCTGGCCACTATCCTGCCCATCCTTTGCCACCCAAGAGATGATGACTGTTGACGGCACTTTAAAGGAATCCTTATCAATACATAGTATAAAACAAAGTCGCTTTCGCTGTATGTCCGTATGTATGCTTAGATCTTTAAAACTACGCAACGGATTTTGACGCGGTTTTTTTAATAAATAGAGTGATTCTTAAGAAAGGTTTGTATGTATAATAAATACATAATATAGTAGAGAAACACTGATAAATTTAAAGGTTTCTAATGTGATGTCGTAAATAAGCACGTTTTTTTGCGCTTATATTGCAAACGCTGGCTGAACCCTACGAGATAGACCAAAATAATGTACTACAGTATTGTACAACTTACAAAAATCCACAAAAAAGTCCGCGATGGTATATGTCTATCTCTTAGGCATAACCCACCATAACTATTTTTTCACTGCACCCGTGCGAAGCCGGGGCGGGTCGCTAGTTATAGGATAAAGTAAACACGTGCGGAATGAATTCTAAGCATAGAAGAAGGAATCTTGGATGTAAAGTTGACGACCTCTATAGTCGAGTGGATAATACACCGGTTTCAAGGTGTCGCCATCTCTGAGGTCCCGGGTTCGAATCCCGGTGGGGGCAGATGTTTGTGTGATGAATGCGAGCATTTGTACTCTAGTCATGGTTGTTGATATATATTTCTATTAAAAATATTTATATATGTATGTCTATCCGTTACCCTAGATCCCATAGCACAAGCCTCAGCTTAGTTTGGGCTAGCTTAATTGGTGTAAGTGTAACAAATATTTATTTATAAAAGTTTGTAAAAATGCAGTATGAAACATTGTGTCTGCATAACATTCGTAAGCTATAGCAAATATTAGCCAATTAATTAAAATGTGGTTTCTTGCTCTGATGCTATGTTTGACTCACGTAACACTATCTCTTTCCATCCGCTACTTATATTACTTACTATAATGTGTGTGTGAGTGAATGAAACAGGTTATGCAGAGTATCTTTATAATATATAAGTAATTTCCCTGCCCATCTTACCCTTCACACCAGATCACAGCAATGCGGACACTGCTATTTTGGAACAGAAGTATACCTACTTCTATTACAAAATAGCAGTGTTAATATTTACCAGATACTGAAGCAGACTACTCTGATATAGAATCACCTCTCAGATAATTGTTGAGTTCATATGTTGACTTTGACATAGATCTTATGTTTTTTTTTATTTTAGATTTGCCAACGTTTGAGTACATTCCTACATACATACTCACTCACGCCTTTTTCCCACGGGGGTAGGCAGAGATTACGTCCTTCCACTTGCTACGGTCCTTACATATCTCTTTCGCTTCATCTACTTTCATAACATTCCTCATACATGCTCGACGATTGCGGGTACTTCTGACTTTTGAGGACACTTTCGATTTGTTCGAAATATGTTCGCCTAGGTCTTCCTCGTCCCGTGTCTCCACTCACTCCAGCTTCATAAATCATTTTGGTTAGTCTACTTTCATCCATCCGTTCCACATGCCCAAACCACCCAAGCATCCCTTTCTCTATTCTTGTCACGATATCCTCTTTCAAACCACATTTCTTTCTAATCACTTCATTATACAATCTGTCACTCAGTTTTACTCCTGCCATACTCCGCAAAGCTCTCATTTCTACTGCATTAATTCTGCTTTCATGTCGTTTCTCCCATACCCAACTTTCACTTCCGTACATTAATGTTGGGATCAGCACGCCCTCATGCACTGCTAGTCGCGCTTATGTGTCGAGTACATTCTTACAACAATTATAAATCTTAAATCTATATTATTAAACTAAATGTATCAGACCATTACTGGCAAATACTGCATGCAATAAAAATAAAGAATATATAAAACGCCAACAATTAATACACAAAACAACGAATAATATACAACTCAAACCTATACTCTTGAACAACCACTACGATCAAGCATCACAATACTCCGAATACCTTTGAGTGAGTTAAAGTGCACATCAAATGCACTACTATAATTATTAATCAGCTTGCAGAATCTTGGAATCGGACCAAAAACAGTCCGACGCAATGGAGGATACAGCAATGTTATTTTATTACGCGGGTATCTGTTAGGAGCACTAAACTTAAACAATGCCAGTAATTGCGGGCAGTCAATTTTATATTTAGAATCTTCCACGCAAAGGAAATATCAGTTATATCATAACGACACACTAAGGATGACATTTTAAAATAAATACTGTAAACTTTTCGAATATGAAGGCCTACGAAATAGTTTTGACTTGTCATTAGCGAAAGCCAAATGCCATAAAAATCTCTTTTGTACCCGCTCTAATCTTAGATAGTGTATAGCAAATTGCGGCCTCCACACTACACTTGCATACTCGAGAATGCTTCGAACCAAGCTATTATACAATAAAAAAATTAATTTTATAGCTACGTAATATTTTCGTGCTTTTAATAACACACCCCAATATTTTAGACATCATCACAGCTCATATACGTCCCCACCAAGGGGCTCGAGCCTACCCTAACTACGTTAGGGCGATTAAGCCCTAGTCAGCCACGCTGGCCCAGTGCGAGTTGGTTGACTACGTACACCTTTGAATCGCTTCGCAGATGTACGCAGGTTTCCTCACGATGTTTTCCTTCACCGTAGGAGCGTCGGATAAATGTACATATGAAATTGGGAACGAAAAACACATTGGTACACGGTGGGGATTAGATCGCGGGCCTCCCGATTCTATTCGGCGCACAAACCAGTGCCAAAACCACAGCGCCACCGACGCTTAACTTAACATTTTAGACGATCGCTTAATAATATTATCCAAATGAAGAATAAATGTTAGTTTATTATCTAAAACAACTCCTAAATTTTTTATTTGCTGTACTTCTTGGATTGTCTTATTCCCGATAAGATAATTCCATGCATTCATTCCCTTTTTTCGAGAGTATTTGACATGAAAGCATTTTGAAGCGTTGAGAGTCATTATGTTCATTAAACACCAGCCTACCAGGCTATTTATATCATTCTGCAGTTTGATACAGTCTTGTGTAGAATTAATTATCTTGCAAAATATTAGGTCATCCGCAAACATATAATATTCGGAGGATTTAAAACATTCTGGTAGATCATTTATAAATAAATGTTCTCATTTATAAATTGTGTTCTCGTAATAGAGATTGTTTTCGTAATGCAAACGTAAAGTTCTACCAGTTTTATAAAAAGAGTTTCTTCGACTCGAGGTACGGACACCTAAGCACTATAAATTCGAATCGGAATGATCGATCTGTGAATGCCGCGTCGATGTAGCGTCGGCAAAAAACACATCCTCCATAGAACCAATTTGATCGGCCAATAAACTCAGCGGGCATTTCCTGCCAGCTTAAGTTTGTCATAGTATACTTAAGCCAGTAGTTTAATGCGACCTCGCGATAATACCTAATAAATCTACTAATGAATAGGCCAAATTTTTTTTTAAAGAAATTAAAACTAACAGTTTTTTTTAATATTATAGAGGAGCAAATGGATCATGTGATTGTGAGCGATTACCGCAGCCCATAGACACCCACAACGCCATAGAAGTGACAGATGAGTTGCCTCTTGAATGGGAGTATGTTAAAAAATGCCGAAAAACATCATAAAAAGATCTATTGTCAAATCAAATCAAATCAAATTTTATTGCCTCCATAGGTTACATAGTTGGATAGTAAAAGTAAGTTAGCGGTACATCTATGGACCCTGTAGGGCACTGCAAACATGTAGAAAAGAGGAAAGTGGGAACAGTAGTAATTTTGTAAAAATGTCATTAATATTACGTTATTATGACTATTCAAGTATAGCTTTCATAAATCGTGTAATGTTTATTTTCTAATTATCATTATTATAATATAAATTAAAATTATTATTGTTTTTTTTTATTATATAATTGTATATTAATAAATTATTGTCAAATTATATATTCAATAAATTTTAATTAATGTAATAAATTTTGATTAAAATAAGTTTTAATATTGAAATTAATAAGTTTTAATAGATCTCAGTGGCGTACACTCGAAGAGGCCTATGTCCAGCAGTGGACGAAGAGGGGCTGATGATGATGAAGTTTTAATATTGAAATTAATTTGTACTTACATTTTTAATGTATTTTTATTCTACCACTTTTATGATCCCTAATTTGAGGTAAATTCCCTATTTTATACTTATCGCTCTGTTAAATATTCATTTACAGAATAATAACATTTTTCAATTAATAAATCTTTTAGTTTTTTGGTGAAGATGTTGTAATTGCTTTCATTTCTAATTAATGCCGGTAATTTGTTATATAGTCGGACTGACATGGGAAATGTGCTCGACGAGTGTGTTTTTAGTCGAATATTGGGAATGCAAAGTTTATCTTTATGGCGCAGGGAGTGTCCGCGTGGGCCGTCACCACGCTTGATATACAAATCTGAGTATTTTTTTGCAAATTTACAGATCTCTAGTATGTAAATACATGGTAATGTAAGAATATTATATTTTTTGAAAGATGGCCTGCAGCTATCCGTCTGTTCAATATCGAATAAGATACGAATTAGTCTCTTTTGCATAATAAACACCGCCCGCATATCAGTACTATTTCCCCATAAGATGACTCCATAGCTAAGCCATGCGTAGGCGTACGCATAGTAGGTAGACAGTGCAGTTTCAATATCTGTCGTCTTCTTTAGTTCATAGAACCCATATAAAAAGCTCGATAACTTGGACCGTAGCTTATTAACATGTGCTTTCCAGTTTATGTTTGTGTCCAGCACCAACCCTAGCAATGTTATTTCCTTTACAAACTCAATATTTATGCCGTTATATTCAAAACAAATATCTCAGGGGCTTTTTTGATACGGATGATGATGATATTGTCTTACTTAAAGTATGTCTCAGATTCTGATTGTGATAAAATTATATTTCTTTTCAAATGCAAGTAATGTTCGATGAAATTAAATCTAAAAAGTATATTTCTTTCACTCATACCAATTAGCCTTGTGTTATGGGATCTAGGATAATGGATAGATATACATATATTTTTGATACACCTGTCCCCACTGGGACTTTAACTCGAGACCTCAGAAACGCCGACCCGCCTAACCACTCAGCTACAGAGGACCCAAATAAATTAATTCAATTTGGATTTTGAATTGAATTTTTATCCCGTTTCGTGGGTGCAGTCACAAACATAAAAATCTCACATGCACAAACACCGGACCAGACCGGAACAAATTTTTGTAGGTCATACAAAATATCTGTCCCGTTCGGGAATTGAACCCGCGACCCGTTTTGTAGAAGCCGATTACTCGACCACTGTGCTAAAAGTGTCGTCATGAACAGTTTCCAAGAATATGTTAAATATAATACCAAGTATGTATTGCACCTAACTCCATAATAAATCCTCCAAAGTAGGTCAAATATTAAAAATTATCTTAACCGAAGGAATTGTCTAGAAACAGCAATAAGTTCCTAACTGTGAGACTCTGGTGATCATACGTAAACCAAACATACCACAGAAGAATTCTTCTTGAGAAGAATAGATAAGACATTCTGAGTTTTTTTATTTTGCCTTTTTTCACTTATATTTTAAATTAATATCATATACAACACTGACATAAAACAATTATATACAATTATACTAAACGGAGTGCCTTTCGCCTAACTCCGAGTTTCCAAAATCTAACCTTGCCGATAACCAACCACCTACAGCTCCTCGGCATGGATATTTCGTCCAACCTAAACTTCGGGGGATACATTGAGTCCTTGGCAAAAACTGCAGCTAAAAAGCTTGGCATTTTATCCAAAGTTAGGCGCTACTTCACTGCAGAACAGATGCTCAACCTATATCAAGCCCAAGTTCGATCCTGCATGGAGTACTGCTGCCATCTTTGGGACGGTTCTGCCCGCTATCAGTTGGCTGCCTTGGACTCAGTAGAAAGGCGAGCTAGAAAACTTATCGACGACGAAATACTTATAAACTCACGTCTTCAGGGTCTAGAACACCGTCGAAGAGTTGCTTGCCTTTCGGTTTTCTATAGGTTGCATTTCGGAGAGTGTGCGTTGGAATTACATGAATTAATTCCACCCGCTCCTTTCCACCACCAGTCAACCAGACGTAGGCTTAACTACCATCCTTACGTGGTGGACTATCTTCTTACACGTACAAAACGGTTCCAGTCTTCGTTTTTAATACGAACAGCTAAGATGTGGAACTCTTTGCCGACGTCTGTGTTCCCGGAACAATATGATCTTACGGTCTTCAAGTCACGAGTGAATAGGCATTTGCTAGGTAAGCGTGTTCCAACCTAGTCCTCATCGTCACTTACCATCAGGTGAGATTGTGGACAAACGCAAACCTATTTTAAATTAAAAAATATATATATTTCTGCGCCAGTTGGAACATGATCGCAGAATAAAAGTTCGAGTGCAACTTTACAATGACAATATAAGTTTATTTATAATTGTAATAAAATTAGTGATTTTACTTAACTTCGTTTTATATAAAAAAAAAATTAAAAATCTGACTCTAGCCTGTACGAATTCTCGCCACGTTTGGTGTTTAATTATATCTTACTTGCCTGATTATACTATGGCTAAGCCAACAGCTTTGCTATAATTCGATATTTATTTGTCTGCGAGTGCGATAAACTGTCTATAACTTATAGTTATATATGTATAAAGATTGTGCTGGTATTTTTATGCTTAGAGATTAATATGTATGTCGTTTATATTAATAACACAGTTATTTCTGTAGGTAGGGCGTAATTTTTTAATTGTTAACAATTTTTATAGAAGAATTAAGTGTAGCAGTAATTGTATCACATTAGTAATTGTATTTTTATTATAAAAATGTAATGTTCAAATGTTACAGAAGTATTTATATCAATTGAATAATTTAATTTAGACTCCTAGGTTTCCGTACTCCGTATGAGACGAGAAACCATTGTAGGATCACTTACTTCCGTCTGTCAAGACTCTTTTTCTATTCTCACTAATAGTATAGGTATAAAATTGAAATTAATCTTAATATTATAAATGGTACACAGTCTAGTGCCTGAGAAAGGATATAGCCCAATTGTTAATGCAAAAAAGGTTGTATGTTTGTATGGAAATTGTTCTTGGGGTAATTAAAATCAAAATAACATATTCATCATTGGCTTTTACAGATAATTAATGATGTCATACAAATACTACACCCATCCCCTAATTAAATCTGCTTTCAGTACTTCCCTGGTGCAACGTTGCGTATTTATTGTGTTTTTATTATGTTGTATAGATAAATGAGCGATGAGAAATAGAAGTAATTGTGTAATTTATGTTTTTTTTTTATTGCTAAAGTTGACAAACAAGCAGGCTGTCCACCTGATGGTAAGTGGTAACAGTCGCCTATAGTACATGTGGTTCCCACGAGATTCGCAGCAAATCTGCAAAGCTCATAAGAACCACAGTGTACGTTGCCAACTTGTGACATAAGATGTAAAGTCACAGTACCCAGTAATTTCACTGCCTATCTTACCCTTCACGCCGGAACACAGCAAAGCGAACCCTGCTGTTTGGCGGCGGAAATAGGTAAGACGGAGGTACCCATGCAGACGACCCTGGTACAGAGTCTACCTCCTAGAAAATCTATGATTTTAAAAAAGGAAGATAAAAAGTTTGATCTTCAGGGTTTCTTGCTTGTTCTTCACTACCAACAAGTTTTGGATAAGTTTTGCTTTTATTTCAAATTTGAGTGCGTTTGACAACGATCTCACCTAATGTTAAGTGAAGGTATTGCCTAAGGTAGAACACGCAAACTGAAGTAGTGCCTATTTACTCTTGCCTTGAAAATCCCTATATTATAAGTATCGGGGAATAAAGACGCAGGTAGGGAATTCCATTCCTTGGCGGTTCGCATAATGAACTACAACGCGAAACGAAAGGTACGAAGAGTAAATTAGTGCCTGTAAAGGCGTAGGTATGTTGAATAAAGATAATTTTGATTAAATATATTTATTCAACATTACTTTGGCATTGATTTATCTTGCGAAACCAAACGTTAAGATCAAGTCTATCCATCTGCTGTTCTCTACCACTTGTTCAATGTAAATTCCTCATAATCCGATTGCCTTGGAGATAACTGTAGCGGGCAATCTCGGGGAATCAACAATTAAAGCCTGTGGGCGTTTATGCCTTTCATAATTTAAATTGGAGGTCTTGTTCACGCCGCCTGGCGCAGCTGATCACCGAAATAACCGAATTAGGAGAACTGGAGCAGTTTAATTCCATATTTTTTTGTTAAAGTCATTAAACGAGTTATTTATTACGAGTTAAAAATGTAATTCTGTTAATTTTAACCTAAATTACACTTGAGTGTTTTGATGTGTTTGTAAGTGTGCAAAGTGAGCTAATGCATAATTCGCGTCCTTATTATACAAGTGTTTTTTAACCAATATTACGTAAATATATTTATCATGATATGTGATCAAATGATTATCAAAATGACGGTAAAACAAATCAGTTTGTAGGATGTGAAGATTCCTTTTTAAAATTGCTGACAACCATAAACTGATCTTAAAAAAACCCGTTACTAGAATTTTTATCCACTGTTGCGGGTATCAGTCACAAACATAGAATATCACATGCACAGACCAGAACAAATCTTTGCCTGTTACAGCTCAGATTATATGCTACAACTAGATACAATAGCAAATATAGTAAGGAAAAACATCGCATCATATCAGTTATATGTAAAGATCAAAATATTTTAAACCTTCTTAGTTGCTGACTGATTTGCGAAACAGGCGTTTAATATTACAGGCATATCAAAGCACCAAGCATAACTTGTAGTGCAATGATAGCTTCACGCGCGGGTTGATCTACGAGCAATGAAGTGGCAATGAATACCGAACTGGCGGTACTGCGCGCGCGCCGGCCACCTCACGAGCGTGCGTTATTACTTGCCCTGCCAACTTGGAGGCTATTCTGAAGATAAATGTGTTTTTATTATTATAATTCCTACTAGTATTATAAGTTTGTATAATTGTGTGTTTGTAACTCTGTCATGTCAAAACTACTCAATGAATTTTATTGAAACTTCACAAGAATATAGTTTATATAACACACGCTTAGCGCAGTGGTCGACGCTGCTACGCAACGGGTCGCGGGTTCAATTCTCGCACGGGACAGATATTTTGTATGACCTGCAATAATTTGCTCCGGTCTGGGTGTTTGTGCATGTAAGATTTCTGTTTGTGACTGCACCCACGACACAGGATAAAAAACCTAGAGTAAATAATAATAAATAAATAAATATTTGTTACAGTTACACCAATTAGCCTAACCCAAAGTTAGCTCTGTAAGGCTTGTGCACTGGGATCTAGGGTGTAACGGTGTATTTTTATTACATACGTGTATATAATATAAAGTATCTACCTACTTTTATGTATTTAATCTTACTTATTATATTAGACATATTGTTATTGTATTTATAAATAAATATAGTCAATAAACCATACCTATATACATTTATCAAATAGGCGCATAGTAAATAAACACATAAATACTTCTACTGATTAAAACCTCCTTGTAGGTTTTAATCAATATTTTTAGACACATACGCGGTGACAGCGTTTCCCGGCGCTGGTGAAAAATATTTCGATCTTTTTTGTTTTTTTACTTGGTGTGCACGACGCATACTTATTCTTCGGGGTTGGAGGCACGTCGGCACACTTCAATGCTGGGGTTGGTGAAGGATTCTGAACGGTGCGTTGCGGCCCGGTGGTGGTTGCAGGAAGAAATGAGAAGCCAGTTTTCTTTGTTCGGTCGGCCAGCAGGGTCTTCAGGAGCTTTCTGTTCTGGTGGTGGACAGTCGTCCGCTTCAGTATGTGGTCCCCGTCGTAATCCGTATCGAGCCGGGGGAGTCCCTCAATTTTTTTTTTTTTTTTTTTTTTTTTTTCCTCAGGAGAGGAGGCTGAGAATCCTCATGGATACCAACGCAACAGGCAAGCAGGGATGCGTTGATTATGTCGGACTCCTGGTGAATCGAGGCGGCTCGATCCAACAGACCTACCGACTAAACTCAGCCTAGCCTTGGCCCTAGTGGCCTTATGGCTTGTACGGAATGGTTGGCGTACCCTCAGGAGAGGGCACGTCGGCGCTGCCCTCCGAAGAGGACATATGCGCGAAGGAAGGCTCGGTACGCCAAAGTGGGTCCGGCCTTGAAGTGATGGGGCCTACTCGTACATATGCAGCAAGCTGCGAAGTATGGACTAACTAAGGGATGGCGGCGCAGATGCCGCCTCTCGCAAGGCTTGAAGAGCCAGCGTCAATGAGTCGGGAGGGTCAGAAATGACGTGCCTGGGTCGACGATATTCTGTATTACGCGGATTGACTGGAAGAGTCCCTCAATTTATTCCAGAGAAAATCCCTACCAAAAAATGGGATTTTCGAGACCCCCCTGGCGAGGTTATACCGTACAGAAAGCACCTGTCGAACCCCATTTTGCCCTTTATTTTACTATTATTCTTACAATAAATTCATATTATTTATGTGTCCCTTATTTTCATCCCTTTCATACATAGGTAATCTGCAGGGGCTTATTTTTCTCTTTATTTTGCCGTTTACAATACAACTATATGTTATATAGTCCTCGAGATATACTCGATAATACGTCGGAGAGGGTGAGTTTTCATCCCTATTTTTGGCTTAATTTACCCCCTACAAATTACCTATAAGCTTTAAGTCCTTCCCCTTTGGGGCATACATTCGGAGTGTATATCCGATACTATATCTTAACTCGCTACCACTGAGAATGCTCTGTGATATACATATATATGCACTTTAATCGGCGTGCGATAGGACATTAATTCGACATTTCCATACATTTTGTGATTTCTCAGTGGCTGCTCGTTTACAATTTTATAATTTTTATTGTGCCCTATTTACTCGTAATATTGTTCATTTAATGCATTTACATATAGTATGCCCTAATTCAATAACAATTTTCATATATCTCTCATACTTTTTCCACAAAACTCGTATGTTTACACACTTACGCTACTGTCTTTTTCTAAGGAATTTCAAGAATTATTAATCAATATATATACCTATCTTACATACTATATGTAGTCTTATCACTAAGGGAACCTATTCTATGTTTATTTATTTATTTCCTAAGCTACGTTTATCTTTATTTCTTATCTATGCTTAGTACTATTCTTAACTATCAAAAAATTCAAAAAATTCAAAAATTCTTTATTCAACATAGACCTTTGCAGGCACTTATTGACGTCAAACTCTACCACCAGTTCGGAAATTGGGAGGCCCTAGAGAAGAACTGGCAAGAAACTCTCAGGGTTTATTTTTTATCTCCTCTTTTTTAATCGTTATTTACAATTAGTCATTTATAAAAAAAAAAAATAAACTTAAAGCTACAATAAAGCTAACATACATAATATAATATTTTCGTATGTACATTTACATACACATTAAATGTCAAAAGGAAAAGACAAAAAATAATAAATAAATAATTATGTTGTTACCAAGCATGGCTTTTGGGATACCGCACCTAGCTCCATACAGTGTTATCGTTTAAATAATCACTTACTTTATAATATGCTTTACTAATAAGTGTCTTTTTGATGTGATTTTTAAAGTTGTGCAAAGGCAACTCAATAATGCTTTGTGGAAGCTTATTAAACATTTTTATACATTTCCCCAAAAAGGAACAGCTAGTCTTATGGAGCCTGTACATTGGAACGGCAAGTTTATTTATTTCTTGTATTTACATTATGTAAATCACTATTTTTATTGTATGAGTGGTAGTTTCTATATACATAAATTAAGTTGTCAAAAATATATTGACTGGCTAAAGTTAAAATATTAATTTCTTTGAACAATTCTCTAAGCGAATCTCTAGCCCGTAATTTGTAAATGTTACGAATCGCTCTTTTTTGTAGCACGAAGATGCTTTCAATATTGGCCGCTGATCCCCATAGCAATAGTCCATAGGACATAACACTATGAAAATAGCTAAAGTAGATTAATCTTGCCGTTTCAACGTTAGTTAATAGCCTAATCTTTTTTACTGCGTACGCTGCAGAACTAAGTTTGTTTGCCAAGGCTTCAATATGTGGGTCCCATTGTAAACGTGAATCTAATGTAATACCTAAGAATTTTGTATTGTTTACTAAGTCAATGACATCACCATTTATATTTAAATGAGTATCAACCTGCCGAACATTCGGCAACGAAAATTTTATACATTTGGTTTTTCTTGAGTTTAATGATAAATTATTGATTTCAAACCAATACATGACTCTGGAGAGTGCACTATTCACATCGTCAAAACATGACTTTTGTCTGTCGACTTTGAATAACAAAGAAGTATCATCTGCAAATAAGACTGTATCACATGAGTCTGTAACGTAATAAGGAAGGTCATTTATATATACTAAAAACAGTAAAGGACCCAATATTGATCCCTGGGGCACACCCATCATAATAGGTGCGCTAGCAGACTCTGACCTATTTATGACCACTTTTTGTAGTCTGTCCGATAAATACGATTTAATAAGGCAGCCAGCTCCATCTGAGACACCATAATGTCTAAGTTTAGCTAAAAGCGTTTCATGACTCACACAGTCAAAAGCTTTTGAAAGATCGCAAAACACTCCAATCACATCCTGCTTGGCTTCCCAAGCATCAAAAATATGTTTGAGAAGTGCAGTTCCTGCATCAGTAGTGGATCTACCTCTGGTGAAACCAAACTGTTTTTCATGCAATAGCCTGTTAGTTCTTATGTGACCTAATAGCTGATTATAAACAATTTTCTCAAAAATTTTACTAAAAGCTGGTAATATAGAAATAGGTCTAAAATTTGAGGGGTCTTTTTTGTCGCCTGATTTGAAAAGGGGTATTAGTTTACTGTTTTTCATTAAATCAGGGAAGATACCCTCATCAACACAATTGTTAAAAATTTGGGCTAATAGTGGGGCTAATTCATCTATGACAGACTGAATAATGTGAATTGAGATACCCCAGAGATCCTCCGTTTTCTTCTTGTTAAGAGAACGGAATGATTTTACAACTGTGATAGCATCAATATGGCTAAATTGGAAGAGTTTACTGCACTTATCCACACGTGACTCAAGTAGGGTGACTGCTATATCAGGAGATGAACTAAGACCACTTGTAGTTATCACAGGTATTTGGGCAAAATAATCGACAAATGCATTAGCAACTGCATCATCAGATTTAATTTCCTTATTATTTATTTCCAAAGTAAAAGAGTTGCTAGAAGTTTGAACTTTTCCAGCTTCCTGATTTATTATATTCCACGTGGTCTTAACTTTATTTTTAGACAAATTTATTTTGTTTGATATGTATAAAGACTTGGCAGACAAACAAACTTTTTAAAAGTTTTTGAGTATTGGCTTACATAATCAATGAAGGCAGGGTCAATAGAAGTTGATTTTAAAGCATAAAGTTCAAATAGCTTACGCCTGCTTTTATATATATACCGGGTGTAGCCCAATCACAGAATTTCATTTTGTTTTTTAATTTTACAACTTTTTGTGGGAATATTTCTTTGCTTTCTTTTTTAACTAAATTATATCTTATATATGTAATACATATCTATCAATTAATTATATTCTACGTAATTATTTATTTATTTAAACTATTCTTTCCCGAACACTTGGATTTGGCGTTTTTACAGCGGCTTGCTGAGATATGTTTATAAATGATAAATATTTTCAATTAAACGATATTAATACAATAAAAATATAGCATTTTATAGTGAATAAGATAAATGCAATATTAATTATATAAAAATTAATACTCAAAACAGTTATAACTTGTCGATCGGGTAAGTTTATATATTTTTCATAGAAATACAAAACCATATATATTTATGTTTTTTTGTATATTTTATAAGTATTTATTAACACATAATTTATTATAATTGCAGTATGTACCACCAATTTGTATACGAAGATCTAAGCTGGATGTTTGTATTATATTACTTTTTTATGGGTAAGCGCATTTGTTTTCTTTATATAGGTAGTATGCATATAGTTGTGTTTTGTTATATCTCGTCATGTGTTTTCGTATTTTTTTAGGCGAGGCTGAGGAGGGATTATTTTGATATAGATATAACTATATCTTGATTATTAAGATTATTTTGTTATCTAGATAAATGATCTATTGATAATTGATCTATTGATGGATATATATTTTATTACCTAAATGCCTGTAAGTTATCTAACTAACTTACCTTTTGATGTCTACATTCTCCTGTGATTTGCTGTAAGCTTGCTTACTTTTCTATAAACTGTTTTTCCTGCTGCTGTTATCTGAAAACCATCTTGCTTCAAACACCTTTTTTTTTTTTTTTTTTTTTTTTTTTATGGCCTTTGCGGCAGACGAGCAGATGGCCCACCTGATGGTGAGTGGTAACCATCGCTCATGGACATCTGCAATGCCAGGGGCACAGCTCAGTCTCTGCCTACCTGGAGAGAAATACTCTTTTTAGGCCTCGTTTGAAGACGGCCATATCGTAGTGCTCAGGAAACACCGCAGCAGGGAGCTCATTCCAAAGTTTGCACGTACGCGGGAGAAATGAACGCTGAAACCGAGCTGTACTGGAGCAGATCGGTTCCAGGTAGTACGGATGGACTTTGCTGCGGTGGCGGGTGGTGCGATGGTAAAAAGGTGATGTGGGCACCATTGCAAAGAGTTCCTCGGAGCACTCCCCGTTGACGAGCCTATATAGGACGCAGAGAGATCCAAAGTCTCTCCGCTGCTCCAGGGTCTCTGTTGAGGCTGTAATATTGGGGTCTCCTACGATGCGGAAAGCACGCCTTTGCAAGGAGTCAAGTGGGTCGAGCTGATATTTGGGAGCTCCAGCCCAGAGGTGTGAGCAGTACTCCATGTGAGGCCGAATTTGGGCTTTATAAAGCTTCAGGCGCTGGCTGGGTGTGAAGTACCGCCTCGCTCTGTTCAGAACTCCCAGTTTTTTGCTCACCAATTTGGTTTTGTCCTCCAAGTGACTCCCAAACTGCACTGTAGCAGAGATTTCCACACCGAGGATCCCAATAGAGTTTGTCATTCGAAGAGCAACTCCTTGGAACTGAGGCACTACGATAAATGGGTCCTTCTTCGCAGTGAACGCGCACACCTGTGTCTTCGTGGGGTTGAACTTGACTAAGTTCTTTGTACCCCATTCGGAGACTCGCCCTAGAGAGTCTTCGACTTCAGACACAAGTTGCAACCGCCTTTCGTGTAATGCAATCCGAGGGACGGTCTGGTGGTTGGTATACCGCGCATCACCCGTACTGTCATCCGCATAGCAATGAATGTTCTCAACTGACAACATGTCATTGATATGCAGAATGAACAGTGTTGGGGAGAGCACCGAACCTTGTGGAACGCCAGCATTAATGAACAAGGTTTTGGAGCAGCAGCCGTCAGAGACGACTTTGATGCTCCTACCGTCCAGGAAGCTGGCTATCCATTTGCAGAGTCCCCCGGGGATTCCATAGGATGGTAATTTCGAAAGAAGACCCTTATGCCAGACCCTATCAAACGCCTTCGCGATATCCAGTCCAACGGCGAGAGCCTCACCTTTGCTCTCCAAAGCTTCTGCCCAATGGTGTGTCAGGTACACTAAAAGGTCACCAGCCGAGCGGCCGTGACGGAAACCGTACTGACGATCGCTAATTAGCTGGTGCTCTTCCAGGTACCGTAGAAGGCGGGTATTTATTACCCGCTCCATAATTTTGGAGAGCAGGGACGTTATCGCAATTGGCCTGTAATTTGATGGGTCGGCTCGGTCACCCTTTTTGGGAATTGGGTGGACGTGGGCAATCTTCCACGAAGATGGAACCCTGTTCTGCTGGTAAGAAAGACGGTAAAGGCGCGTTAATACGGGGGTCAATTCAGGGGCACACGTCTTTAGTACCACTGCTGGGATGCCATCCGGCCCGCTCGACTTATGGACGTTCAGGAGCTTAAGTTCCCGCCTGACCGCACGTTGTGTAATACGGATTTCAGGCAGTGAACTTCCACACCGAGGGATGGTAGGTGGCGTGGTCCCTCCATCGTCCATGGTCGAGTTCGAGGCAAAGAGTTCAGCCAGAAGATCGGCCTTCTCTTTTGCGCTATGGGCCAGGCTGCTATCGCTTGCTCGCAGTGGTGGGAGACTGGACTGGCAGAAGTTCCGTTGCGCAGCTTTGGCCAGCGACCAGAAGGCGCGGCTCCCACTGGGATAGCTTCCTAGTCGCTCGCCAATTCTGGCCACGTGCTCCGCCTTGGCTTCGGCAATAGCCTTCCTGTTGGATCTGGATGCGGCGTTGTACTGTCGCTTCTTCTCCGCCAAATCAGGATCCCGATTTTTCCTGGCGTTGTTCCAAAACTAACTGCTCAACTGCCGATGAGCTGAATAATTACCTAATATTGCAACACGAGGCTGTATCACGGTCTTTTGAAGTTTTTTTTTTTTTTTTTTTTATAGGATAGGCCAGCAAACGAGCAAACGGATCACCTGATGGTAAGCGATAACCGTTGCCCATGGACACCCGCAACACCAGAGGAGTCACAGATGCGTTGCCGGCCTTTTAAAAGGGAATAGAGGGAATAAGGGGAATAGGGGGAATAAGGGGGGTGGGCCTCCGGTACCCTCACTCACTCGGCGAAACACAGCGCAAGCGCTATTTTACGCCGGTTTTCTGTGAGGCCGTGGTATCACTCCGGTCGAGCCGGCCCAATTCGTGCCGAAGCATGGCTCTCCCACGGTAAAAATCTCCCACGGTGAAGTATGTAAGAACTGCTGGTATTCCTGGAATTTCTACGTTACATCTTTAAGAACAAGTTAGTAGATTAAATAAAACTATTCTGTTATTTTTTTTTAAAAAAGGTGGTGTATAATGTGTATTTTTAATTTTTATTTTCAATTCTAATAGAGAGAGCTAATATTTTTCTAATCTATAGGAACCCATATTTTATACACTTAACTCTTTGTTGTCTGTTGTTATGTTTTTCTAAATTTCTTGTAAATATATTTTGTTAATATCTTGTACTAGTTTTATTTTCTGATCGCAACACTGCCTTGTCTTAGCCGGGCCAGGGAGTGATGTGACAAGGGCAACGGGTAGACATACATATACTATACATATATAAATAATTTTTATTGAAATATATATCAACAACCATGACTAAGGTACAAATGCTCGCGCATCACGCAAACATCTGCCCCCACCGGGATTCGAACCTGGGACCTTAGAGATGGCAGACACCTTGAAAACGGCGTACTATCCACTCGACTATGGAGGTCGTCAAAGAGTGGGGCGACGTTTTTTAAAAAAAATATAATAACAGATAGGTCACAATTTTTAAAAATACTAGCTGATGCACGCGACTTCGTCTGCACAGATTGTAATTTTTTTCTACTTACTTGACACTTATCATCATATTTCGGACAATTCACAAAATATCTTTGGCCGGCATGTTATATATCTTGTCTATGTTTACAAGTCATGAATAAAAAGAAGATTAGAAAATATATCGATTTAAATTAATAGATGATAGCTGGTTTTCTAAAACTATTGAAATAATATCAAGAACACAATTTAACAAAATATTCGCCGTTTATCGAGACTTATCTACATGTTTTTCTGCATCTACCGGAATAGTCCCCTTAAACCTGCGCTACATCTTTGCGCGAGCGCCGGCTCTGCGTAAATCAGGAACGTGTGAAGCGACCATATAACGCTTTCGTAAAATAGAGTAAGGAACACCTCAATGAAGAATAACTAAGCTACGAGCACTGTGCTTTAAGTTCTGTGATCAGGGGTGTCTGCGACAGTAGGGATGGCAATTAAAAATTCGAAATTAAAAATATACCAAAAAGTGTATGTTTAATATAAGCCTTGAAAATAAATAAATCTAAATAACTGGCTTCACAGGACCTTAGTAGCTAAGAATGCGGCAGTCTCAACATCATAATTAAGAAAAATTGAAATAATTTATTTTACATAAAGTTACTTCTCCGGTTCCGAAAGTATCCCAATCAACTTTTATCAAAATATTTCTAACCCTAATGAAAAGCTTAAAAAAAGTTTGAAACATTTGCCTTTAAAAATTATATGCTTTCCATATAAACTGTCATCTCCTATTTCAACCTCTTACACCTTTTTTTCCTATTTAAATAATTATAATAATAATTAAGATAGCCTATGTCCTTTCCCAGACAAGACTATCCGCGTAATAAATTTAATTTAAATAGGTTCTGTAGTTTTGGCGTAAAATCGTGACAGACAGACAGTGCTACATTCACATTTATAATATAAATAAAGATTAAATTTAATACTAACATAAGCTTTAATAATTTAGACCTATAATTTTTAATAACGAATATGTAATAAAAGAGAATGCCAAGATCTGCCCCAAGGATTAATTTAAGTTACAGTAATTACACATTTATGAAAAATATTTAATTAAATTATAGATCCTAACAACAAATATAAAAAATCTAAAAAGCTGGGGAAAAAAAACTACATTTAATAGTTGTTAATGGATTCTATGCCTTTTCCTAGTCGGAGAATTTAAAGCTTATTTTTTTAAAGAATTTTATTGGCCACTGGATACAAGTCCTTTTAGCCAACATAAACCTATTGGACCTAAGTCGAATGCTTTTTAGTATAGGTAATAGTTTTTTTTTCTTTAATTGTTGTTCTGTTAATTTTTTATGTTCAATAGTGTTATTTAATCATTCATTTTAGTAAGAATGAGTTCTCAATAAAAGGCTTTTAGGAATAAACGCATTTTACTTCTGATGCAAAATAAAATAAAAATATTACGTTAGATAATAACATGTATTTACATATATCAAGAAGTGCACTGTAAATAGAAATGTAATATTAGGTCTATAAAGTCATCTTTATTTACGAATCCGTAAATAAAGATGACTTTGATAGATAGCCTCAATCGTGTGTTCTAATAAAGTATGAGCGTTACTTGAACTGGATTTAAAATTGTTTTTTTATAGTTAGAACAATTAGTTGTTGTTATTATTGTTTTTAGGATATAGTAGATGGCTACTAAAAATTGCATCTTATAAAAAAGTCTAAGATAAACTTAATATTTGTGAAAAAAAAATTATATTGTTTATACCATCATAACTACCGATCCTCTGCTTTAATATAATTTATCTTTTATTATTTCAAAAGTGCAGATGTTTAGCTATCATTTCATATATAAATTATGTTTGTAACTGGAAAAAATTTGGTGGGGCATGGCGCCATAGAAATCTTGGCATTGTCTTTTTAACAAATAATATAATAATTACTCTAATATAATAATAAATAATATAAATTATTTATCTTTTTATTTTATATTATCATACCGTTTTATATTAAGACATCTAGAAAATCGATTCTCACGTTCCTAGTGTAGCATATCGATTTAACCTGGCGATTCAGTACATCAAATCGATTTAATAAATCGATCCGCGAACTATGGCCTCTGCGGCGGCAGCAAGCTGAGGTGCGCTTGCACATGTATTGATTTACAGGGAGCGGCGAGGTGAGTTGTGCATTGTGATACACTGCCATTGTGGTCGTAATGAGTTGTGTGCTATGTTACAACTTTGAACGGATCGCGAACGAATCGGATCCGTGGACTCAGTGCTCGTAAATAACCCACGGGTATAACTTAGAATACAGGTTTTAATGTAGCGCTTGCTAACCGTGATTACAAAGTTAGAAAGATTTTAAGAGTTTGATAAAGTCAAAACAATCTATATTCAACATCATCATCACAGCTCATATACGTCTCCACCGAGGGGCTCGAGCCTACCCTAACTACGTTAGGGCGATTAGGCCTTAGTCAACCACGCTGGCCCAGTGCGGGTTGTTGACTACGTACACCTTTGAATCGCTTTGCAGATGTACGCAGGTTTCCTCACGATGTTTTCCTTCACCGTTGGAGCGTTGGATAAATGTACATATGAAATTCGGAACGAAAAGCACATTGGTACACGGTGGGGATTAGAACGCGGGCCTCCCGATTCTATGCGGCGCACAAACCAGAGCCGAGACCACAGCGCCACCGACGATTATTCAACATAGGCCTTACTTTTTATAAATAAATATAAAATGACACAAAGAACTTAACATTTACATTAGCTAATATTCTGTATTAACCTTTGAAGGTTAAAGCTTTATTATAGATGTGAGCTAGAGCGCAAAGACTTTTTTATGGATTTATGGTAGAGCGCAAAGGCTTTTTCTAGATTTATGGTAGATCACATAGGCTTTTTTACGGATCTGTGGTAGAGCTCAAAAGGTTTCTTTATGGGTCTACAGTAGAGCACAAAGGCTTTTTTATGGATTTATGGTAGAACACAGAGGCTTTTTTTTATGGATATATGGGGTAGAACACAAAGGCTTTTTTTATGGATTTATGTTTTTTTTTATTGCATACAGTGGCAGACGAGCAAATGGCCCACCTGATGGTAAGTGGTAACCATTGCTCATGGACATCTGCAGTGCCAGGGGCACAGCTGAGCCGCTACCTACCTGGAGAGAAATACTCTTTTTAAGCCTTGTTTGAAGTTAGAAGGAATGAGCTCTCAAATCGAACTGTACTAGACAAGATCGGTTCCAGGTGATATAGATGAACTGTACTGCGGTGACGGGTGGTGCGATGGTAAAAAGGCGACGAAGGCACCATTGCAAATAGTTCCTCAGAGCACTCTCCGTTAAAGAGCCTATAAAGAACACACAGAGAGCCAAAGTCTCTCCGCTGCTCCAAGGTCTCTGTTGAGGTCGTAATATTGGGATCACCGATGATACGAAAAGCACGCCTTTGCAGGTCACAGTCAAGAGGGTCGAGTTGATATTTGGGGGCTCCAGCCCAGAGGTGTGAGCCGTATTTCTGCTTTATAAAGCATCAGACGCTGACTGGGCGTGAAGTGCCGCTTCGCTCTGGTACAGTATATAGGCTTTTATATGGATCTATGGGGCAGAGCACAAAGGCTTTTTTTATGGATTTATAGTAGAGCACAAAGACTTTTATAAGGATTTATGGTAGAGCACAAGACTTTTATAAGTTGATTCATTGAAACCTTTATCAACAAACTAAGTCCTGCAGCATACGCAGTAAAAGAGATTAAATGCATAACTAATGTAGAAATAGCAAGATTTATTTCAGCTACTTTCGTAAACATAGAATAAGATAAGAAATAAAAAAATAACATGATCACTCAACGCGGATTCCTGCTTTCCATTAAATTGGCAGATCTCGACTTGACCTATACTCTGATTGGCTAAGTAACGCTTACTTCTCGAGAAAAATCGAGTAGAAATCGAATGCAAAAGTATACTCACGAACGCGAAGTTTCGGTAAATTTGGTTGTTTTATTCAACAATAAATATCCAACTATCCTTGTCACTCATGATCGTAACCTTCGTTTATCAGGCAACCTCACCTTTAGGATTCCATTGCAGCACAATAACTTCTCTTCTCCGTCATTTAGTATCACTGCAATTCACCTATGGATACTACCACATCGAAGTATCCATAACTAAATGCAATATGCATTTAGTATATAAGATAATAATATAAGAGATAAATAATAGAAGAGATAATGTATAAGAGAGGGGTTCGTGAGCACTATCTGAAATCACTTACTTAAATACTATATTCTCAAGCTAAACTGTTTAAATATATATTTTCAAGATTATATTGTATCTTATTATGTATGTCTTTATCTTATATATGTACTTATTTTTGTATGTATTTGATACAATATCAATACTAATATTATAAACGGGAAAGTGTGTCTGTCTGTTTGTCCGTTTTTCACGGCAAAACGTAACAATGAATTGACGTGACTTTTTACGTGGAGATAAATGAAGGGATGGAGAGTAACATAGGCTACTTTTTATCCCGGAATTCAAAAACTACTGTTCGGATTTTCCTGCAGCTTTCATCAATAGACAGTGATTCTTGAAGGAAGGGCTATGATGTATACCGAAAATACCGATAAATCCCACGAGAGGTGCAATAAAGGAATCGCTCAAAAACTACTGCACAGATTTTCATGTGGTTTTCATCAATAGATAGAGTGATTCTTGAGCAAGGTTTTGCGGTATTTTTTATCTCGGAAAAACGGATAGTCCCACATTAAGCGCGATAAAACCTTCACGCCATAAACCGACTTCCGCGCATATGTAGCCGTGGGCAAAAGCTATGACCCTTAACCCTCTATAGGCGGGCAGAAAGCTAGTTTATTATAGTTTTAATCTTTGTCTGTGCCAAACATAATTCTTTCTGCCGCTTGCTTACCCGTTTCGTCGTCCTTGAAACGTTGACCTTATTTATTTCGGGTCCTTGACAAAATACTTGATCAAGTCAGCTACGCTTAGGCTATCAATAAATTTATTATTTCAACTTAAGGCTACAAATATAATCGAAATCGTTAATAACACTCCATTAATTAAGTGGCTCGCCAATTATCCGATGAATATAAGGAGTAAACAGTTCCAAAGCGCAGTTAGAACACAGTCCAGTTAGCAGACTAGGAAGTGTCTGCACGCGAATGTGCAGGGCATGGGTCGCGAGCGCGTAATGAGCGCGTGCTCGAGTCGAACCTGGGTCTGTAGCCAAACAACACTAACGGATTCGATTTCGTTTCATTATAAAGAAACTAGTTGGTGCCCTCGACTTCGTCTGCACAGATGGTAGTTTTTTTCCTACTTTCTTGAAACTTGATATTTGTTACTCGATCGCGTAATAACTACTGGAAAGATTTCAATCAACTTTACAATAATATAGCTTAGACATAAGAATAACATATAGATTTCATGTTATAAAGATATTGGGTATAATTTTCCATACAATGTTAGTATACATCGTTAGATATCGAAACGATATCCGTGACAGATCGAACGCGAATGATACTTAATACATAATAACACTTAACACATTCCGTGCTCCCCACTCGGATACGAGCGAGCGTCCGTTCCTTTTGTAATAGTCAGTAAACCGATCCGAGTGTTCGGCACCCAGCATGCTGTGTGCCGACCACTCGGATCCGAAACATGTGTTTTTTAATGAAATAATAATAACAACAATATACATTTATCCATATTTTTAAACATTCACATGTACTTAATCAAAATTCGCCTTAAAAAGTTTTGGTTCCCAGCAATTATTTTTTATTTATTTTGTAAGCAGTGCTTTAACACATTGTTAAAGCGTCGCTTTCTTTCGATATACCGATATACATATAAGAATAATTCTGCAATTCTCATTCGTTTCGTTATCAATATCGTTTCGATCATTGTCTTGTTGAATTTTTTGATAACACAACAATATTGTGCAAGCATTAATAAAATTTAAATAAGATAAAAATAAAGTATGAAACCTATAAATTTTTCGACACATTTTTTTTGTCACGCTCAGAAAATCGGCCTTTTGTATTTTTTTTTGACGTGAAACGTCTTTAAAATCGCGCCGAAACATACGGGTACCAGGTTTAAAAAGTGGACCGTAACGAAAAGGTCTATATCATCGCACCTTAATAATTAAAAAAACTATTAGTCTTAGAAACAAAAATGTGGTGTGAATATTTCACTTATATAGTCAGCTCGCTGTTGTGACATTGAGTTCGTGTCAGTTTGTATATTATTTCAAACTTTTACTTTAACAGCGATTCCCTAACATAGACGTTTCACGTTAAAACCAACGGCCGTGTGCCCCGGCACAGCCCCACCCGATTTTTTTCATTTTGTTATATCCAGTGTTACTCTCACTGTTAATACGAATCTAACGACACCTCTCAAGCCAAAATCGCAGCTTAGGCAGCAGTGCATGCAAACAATTATACATACATACAACCTTTGAAAAACATAACCCTCCTTCAGGCACAATCGGGTAAAAAAGTTGTAAATGTATTAATCAAAAACCCTTCGATCGTTCATGTTCTTTTTATAACAATAATTTTGGGTCAATCGATCTGTTTTTGTTAAATCAATACATAGTATAAAACAAAGTCGCTTTCGCTGTATGTCCGTATGTATGCTTAGATCTTTAAAACTACGCGCAACGGATTTTGACGCGGTTTTTTTTTAATAGATAGAGTGATTCTTAAGGAAGGTTTGTATGTATAATAAATGCATAATATAGTAGAGAAACACTGATAAATTTAAAGGTTTCTAATGTGATGTCGTAAATAAGCACGTTTTTTTGCGCTTATATTGCAAACGCTGGCTGAACCCTACGAGATAGACCAAAATAATGTACTACAGTATTGTACAAACTTACAAAAATCCACAAAAAAGTCCGCGATGGTATATGTCTATCTCTTAGGGATAACCCACCATAACCATTTTTTCACTGCACCCGTGCGAAGCCGGGGCGGGTCGCTAGTATTCAATAAGTTTAAGAGCAGTATTCTACTATTTAGTAAAGTACTCCAAGTTTGTTTGTTTGTTGTTTAAAATACGATTTTATTTCTTAAAATGTTCAGAGATCTACTTAAGTATTTTTAACATGTTTTAGTAATTATAGGAAAATTTAATAATTTTATGTATAGCCTTTAAGTAAAACATTTACTGTTTGTTTTCCAAATATATACAAATAAATAAAATTATCTCAGTACAAGTATCAGAAGCTTTCGAATCATGTTTCAGATAGAAATAGCATCATATTTTCCGGCCGCCACTCGCCTGTCAGAGCTAGTGCACTGAAGGCAAGAAACGGCGCGACTTTCGAGAAGCTTTCGTGATAAAGCTACACCTGTCGGCAAACCATGCAACGCGGCAGTTGCATGGAGTTACGAATTGATAAGGAGCACGAAAAAATATATAGGTATACGATATTCACTGTCATTTCTACTGCAAAATAGCAGTGTTCGCATCGCTGAGTATCGGCGTGACGGGCAGTCAAATTACTAAGTACTGTCACTTTATATTTTATGGCATATGTTGGCAACTTACACTGTAATTATTGCGACATTTACATATACAATTAGGCGACTGTACCCACTTACCATCAAGTAGGCAGTCTGCTTTTTTGTCAAAAAAACCACACAGAAAACACTTCCACATTTAAAAGTAAAGTATAAGCTTATTTACTTTCGAATTTTTCATTTTATTGATGCTATATATGTTGTTTATGTAAATACATATTGATGTGTGTGTGTCAGTATTTTTATATGTATTAAAAAGTATTTAATATTATTTATTTATTTTATTTAATATTATTTTATGTTTATATTTATTTCTTATTTTAATATTTTATTTATATTATTTATTAAATAATATTTATTTTTATATTTAATTTACTTATTTTGTTTTTGTCATATAAATTTACACCATTTTCCCGGCAATGTAATTTTAAACTGGAAGTTTGGTAGCTGGATAAAATGATTTATCGTTTAAAAGAATGGCAACAAAAAATACAAAAAGAAACGTATATTCTAATATATACCATTATATTATATCATTTTAAGCTGTATTTAATAACTATCATATAATTGTATATTAACATTTCATTTTTTTACATTTGTTTAACATTAACAATAAAATTGACATCATTATATTTGACAACTTGACAATTGATGTGTAATTTTGGTATAATCGCTAATAGAGATAAATAATGCAACGTTATATATTAAAAAAACCATTTAATTTGCATGCATACTAATTGGCTATACATTGTGAATTAGACGTTATATAACATACAAACATTAGTACTATGTTTTCTGGTAATTTTTTTTTTGAATGTATAACTATTTCTAGGATTACCTGGAAGATCTCTTAAAGAGGTAAGCTCGAGTATCATAATTTATGTACAATAAAGAATATTGTAGAATTGAATTGAAAAATTGAAATGAAATTGTGAGGAATCTCTAGAATTCCGCCATTTTTCGCATTTGACAGCTCCAAGAATTTTATACTTACAAAACTGGAAAAAATATACTAACAAAAACAATATTCAACGTCTCTCTGGAGATTTCTACCTCTACGCCTTATTAGCATAACGTGCGCTTCGTGGAATCGCGCGCACAATAAACCGTGCGCACTAATCAGTGTAAATTAGTTCAGAACGAACAGCGAGACACTGGGGTCGAGCAGTCCTGAAGTGACTCCGCCATAGGAATCAGGAGCATCTTGCTTCGTATGCGACATAACTATCTCCGGAATAAATGGCTATAAGCAACGAGTATCTGCACCTCTCTGTAATGCAGTGTCGTTTGTACTCACTGCATAGTGCTTATGTGGTCCTTAGCAATATTTTTTTTTTATTCTACGATATAGGTTAACATTTCTTCTAATATATAATATTCTCGCCAAACATTACATTTATGGGTTCTTATTCTTATACATAATTAAAAATATAACCTACAATCTATCTATACATTTGACGCTTAAACTAACCTACAATTTCGAGCAAAGCTACTCGTAACCTCGATTTGGTAAATTTCGGATCTTTTCTCAATATCTCGAGCTTATTATATAATTTAAGCACCAAGTACTTAGGCAGTCTTTGTCCATAATATTTTTTTGCATCTGGCAGTATCAATATTTTTCCCTTACACTTTTTGTATTGTATTTATTTATTACACTATTTTTGAACTTTGTACTAAAATAATATTCTATCCCTATTAAATATTTGACTTTATAATCTATTGGAAAAATTTTACAAATGCTAAATAGTAAGACCAAGGTATTGGTGTTTGAAAGAGATGTAAATTGACATTGTGTGACATTATGATAGAAGGAGAAAAAGTAGAACAAGTAGAAGAGTTTGTATATTTGGGATGTATGTTTACAAGGGATGGAAGGTGTGATAACGATATAGAGAAGCGAGTGAAAGCTGGTAACATGGTGAATGGGGCCATGCATACGTTTCTAAGTAGTCAGAAAATTTCAGAAAAAGGCGCGACTAGCAGTGCATGAGGGCGTGCTGGTCCCAACATTAATGTACGGAAGTGAAAGTTGGGTATGGGAGAAACGACATGAAAGCAGAATAAATGCAGTAGAAATGAGAGCTTTGCGGAGTATGGCAGGAGTAAAACTGAGTGACAGATTGTATAATGAAGTGATTAGAAAGAAATGTGGTTTGAAAGAGGATATCGTGACAAGAATAGAGAAAGGGATGCTTGGGTGGTTTGGGCATGTGGAACGGATGGATGAAAGTACACTGACCAAAATGATTTATGAAGCTGGAGTGAGTGGAGACACGGGACGAGGAAGACCTAGGCGAACATATTTCGAACAAATCGAAAGTGTTCTCAAAAAAGGCCAGGTCAGAAGTACCCGCAATCGTCGAGCATGTATGAGGAATGTTATGAAAGTAGATGAAGCGAAAGAGAATATGTAAGGACCGTAGCAAGTGGAAGGACGTAATCTCTGCCTACCCCCGTGGGAAAAGGGCGTGAGTGTATGTATGTATGTAAATAGTTTGTCATAATCTTTTTTGCATATATTCTTTACGTTTTTGCTTACTAAATACTTAAGTAACCTTTTTAGGATGTTTTTATACTTTGCAAATATTTACACAATTCATTTTTAAATACATTGGTAGATATTTTTTTATGATAGCAGCTTATTATATAGTCACAAAGCAAGCAAAGTTAAGCGTTACACTTTTCTTTAGCATGGCAGTTTTAGAAATCGGTGTACGAATATGTGGTTTCCTGTGACGAAAGCGATCGTGATGTGGATTACTTTTAACAAAATTAGAACCTTCAAAGTTGTAGAGCCTCGGGAACGATAGCTATTTCGCTTTTTTCGATTAGCTATTTCGGAAGTCGCGACTGCTACGGCGACCCGGGATGGACCACGCCCCTTCCGTGGCCGGGGGGCGTCGTCGGTGGAGGAGACCGGGGGAGATAGTGAGCCTCCCCCGAGGAGGCTCCCCTGTATCGGCGGGGGAGCGGAGGCTGGGGGTTCCCGGAAGTGGCTTGATGTTCCGGGGGCTCCCTACATGCCTGAGGAAGGCCATCCCTGAGGTTTTTAGTGGGTAGGCCTCCCCCTTCTGGGAAGGAGAGCCCCACATAACCGCCGGCTCGCCACAGCCGGGGTATGCAATTTAATGCATTTTCCTCAGGGAAAAAAAAAGGGTTGGCTGCTTGCTGTTGATTTTAATCCACAAATAGCTGTTATACATTTTTGTGCCCTAAAATTAATAAAACTGGTTTTACACCAAAAAATATCGCGTATTGCGAATACACGTCCATGATATGCCATTATTAGAGTTAGTTGATAGTCTATTTTTGATAAGTTATAAAGCGCAAATGAAAACGTATGTAGATTTTCTTACAAATATTGATAGAATGAGCCTCCCAAAATATATTGACTCTGATAATGAGACTAGTCCCTTGAATACTAATGTTCATGTAATGTTCTGGTTTTCGGTGCGAAAACAGCATTATATTTGTCTTTTTAAAATTTATTTTGAGATTATTTTAAAATTATCTTTAACCGTTCTTATGTTTAAAACTTTATTAATGACGTCGTTAATAAAATATATATTATCACTATCAGCTTCAATTGTTACCTATGTGATTGCATATCTGGTACATGGATACAATACATTTCATCGAAAGATTTTGTAAACATATACTTAGTTCTCAGAATGACAACAATTCTGTAGTCCTAAAATAAACATAGTGAACATTGCTATTTTCTTTACAGCTCGAATGGAAGGTGGGGTCAGTGCTGTCCAATAAAAAGGACATATACTTTAAGCCCTGGAAACTAGATGGATGGGGCCTATTCGTGTCTAAGCAGAAGGCTGCCGAGATGAGAACTATCCGATCCGATCCCACCGGTAACGATGCTTAAGATTTTGCATTAATTGATCGGGGGGATCACGAAAGACGTGCCGAAGTCGGCGGTTCAGTAAGGGAGAGTTATTCAAGCAGATGGCACTGAAATGGAGTATTCATACAAACCTAAAGCTATCTTTAAATCTGTTCTGGTCTCCCTTCACCAAACAACCCAACGATAGAATTTATCCTAGAGCAGTCTGAACCTCGAGAACTTGTAACTCCAAAACTGGCAAATATGTAATTATAAAATTATGTAATTGTTCAAAGAAATTATATATTTTAACTTTAGCTAGTCAATATATATATATATATATATGATAACTTAGTTTTTGTATATAGAAACTATAATAAATTCAATAAAAACAGTGATCTACAATAATGTGAATACTAGAAACAAAAATAAACTTGCCGTTCCAATGTTCAGACTCCATAAAACTAGCTGTTCGTTCTTGGGGAAATGTATATCTATGTTTAACAAACTTCCGCAAGGTGTCATTGATTTGCCTTTATATAAATTTAAAAACCATATCAAAAAGACACTCATGAGTAAAGCTTATTATAAAGTAAGTGACTATCTTAATGATCACACTATTTGGGAATAGGGACACTATTCATAGAGCCATGTTTGGTAACAACATTATTTATAATATTGTATTATTTTATATGTGTATGTAAACATACATACGACTGTAATCGTATTAGGTATGATTGTATCTTATACTATATTGTATTTTTTACATTATATTATTATAATTATTAACATTGAAAAGAGGAGAAAAAAAATAGACCTTCAGAGTTTCTTGCCTGTTCTTCTCGAGAAGGCTCTCCCAATTTCCGAACAGGTGTCGAGTCAATATATTTTTTTCTTTTTTTTTTCCTTATTCGTACGTACGGACAAGGTTTTTGTTTTTTTTTATTTAAGCTTTTTTTTTGTTTTGTTTGTTGACGTCAATAAGTGCCTGTAAAGGTCTATGTTGAATAAATATTATTTTGATTTTTGATTATGATTTTTTTTTATATATGGGTACCTTACTGAAAACGATCACCACAGATTATAAAAACTATGTTCTTAATACTAATAACAACAAGTGGCACAACATATACTGCTTAGTCTACGATCATGAATAAGTCCAATTGTCAGTACAGGAAGCTTAGAAAAGCTCGTGTTGCTTCACGGACGCTACAATATGGCGCCAATCATTGAATTACCAAAGCCTAGCGTGGCGACCCTTGCTTGCACGTCACCATCCCTAATGAGGCGTGCGCAAGCGCAGGTCGTGACTTAACACAGTCTGCAATGACTAATCTTTGCCATTGAATTTCCAACCTTAAACATGTACGATAAAATTTAAATTTGTTGCTTGTCAGCAGCTACTGAATTTTAAGGACTTGAGCCCACGCGCGCTGTCCATGTAATTGGTCTACAGTGATTATGTGAAACATTCACACTACATAACCATTGAGTTCGCTTTAGAACTGCAATGTATCATGTCACTTAAAAGCTTTTTGGAAAGATAGATTTTCTTCTTTCTTTTTATATTGATAAACAAGCAAACTGCTCACTTGATGATGACTGGTTACAGTCGCCTAAAGTACATGTACTGTGAGTTTGATAGCAAATGTTCAACCCCCACAAGAAATCATAATGTACGTTTGCAGCTAATAAAAGGTTGTCGAAAAAATGAAGCAACGTAAAAATAGGGATTTTTGTACAATGTTTTATTTTTTCTTAAAACGACAGTTACACACAAAATTTAAGTTATGATTTATCTACATAAGTAAAGAGCTACGTAACTTGTATGAAGATTTGTAGATGAGTAGTTGAGAAGCTTACTACGAGAGCACATTTCATATTTCAAAGATTCCTTAGTATTTAACCCAGAAAAATCTATATTATTGTTAATTGGTACTATGACTATGGATTTTCAAAATATAAATACGATTTCTTCTTCAATTATTTGTATTTCTTTTCGTTATGTAGGCTAATACAAAATCGTCGCTAGGTCGTCCATACTAAAAGTCTCACTATCAAGTGTCCATAACTCGCTACGTCAGACGCGGCGGGATCTTTATTTGAAATCGGACACACTCGCCGTGAATACAGAAAGAGGCGAACTTCCAATGAGTTCGTCACAGTACCATATTAAAAATATTGCTCATTTTGACAATGATATACTTCGTGTAAATCAATTGGGGGCCTATTAAACATCTGGACTTTGAGAATCACACCTTCTAGTCGGCCTCAGCGTGCTTGTGTGTCATACCCTATTTTAAATGTATCTCTTTCGAACTCCAAATTCTGCTCCGGCTCCTTTACTGTTCGTGCTGCTAGATTGTGGAATGAGCTGCCAGCCGTGTTCAAGTTTGTCAATCCATTGCTTCTTTTAAGCGCAATCTAACTAAAGGAACACTACCTAAGACTACTTTCTTTGATAATACAAATACTAATAAATAAATATGAAGATAAGCGTATGATAGCTTCCGCATACTTAAATCAAATGTTTGAATTTAAGCCATTGCAGACTGCGTCCTCGCAGAGTTATGATTTGTTTACAGATACATTTGTAAGCGCAGTGCGTGCCTTAAAAAATCTTAAATTAGATAACCTTACCGATTTAATTTTACTTCATATCGCTCTCAAAAAATTAGACTCGGACACAGTGCGTGCTTTCGAGTTAAATAGTAGTTCGAAAATTCCTTCGTTTGACTTAGTTGAGTTCATTTCTATATGGGCTAAGGTTTTTGAACGTTCTCAAAGTACATCTTCGAACAGTGTATCTTTAAATAAATATAATAAGAGTAAAACACATAGTTCAAGTAATAACCCGCCGCCGCCGAAGTACCAAACCTTGTTAAGTACAACGGTCGAATCATTAAAATGTCTTTGTACCATTTACATTTATATAAATGTAGTGATTTTAACAATATGACGCCACAGGATCGCTTCAAGTGTGTCAAAAATTATAACGCGTGCGTAAACTGTTTGAGTTTAAAACATAAAGTTTCGAGTTGTACATCTAGCTCGTTTTGTCGTGTGTGTAAGTTGAAACACCATACTTTGTTACACTTTACGCGAATAGACGGTCGTGCTGCCTGCGCCGCCGCCGCCGAACACAGCTTTGCCGCCGCTTACCACTTTTTTTTTTCGCTCAGAAGAGGAGGCTTAGAATCCTCATGGATACCAACGCAACAGGCAAGCAGGGATGCGTTGATTATGTCGGACTCCTGGTGCATCGAGGCGGCTCGACCCAACAGACCTACTGACTAAACTCAGCCTAGCCTTGGCCCTAATGGCCCTACGGCTTGAATGGAATGGTTGGCGCACCGGCGTTGGAATGGGTGCCCTCCGAAGAGGACATATGCGCGAAAGATGGCTCGGTACGCCAAAGTGGGTCCGGCCTTGAAATGATGGGGCCTACTCGTACATGTGCAGCAAGCTGCGAAGTATAGAGTAACTAAGGGATGGCGGCGCAGATGCCGCCTCTCGCAAGGCTTGAAGAGCCAGCGTCAATGAGTCGGGAGGGTCAGAAATGACGTGCCTGGGTCGACGATATTCTGTGTTACGCGGATTGACTGGGCGCTTACCACTCAAGTTGCGCAACGCGTACCTGCTTCGCGTATGGCTGCTCCTGCACATTCCGCGCAACCTGCCCACTGCGCAGCTTGCACCAGATGTTGCATTGTGCACCACCACGCCGTCTCACACTGTACCATACGTTACATCCCCTACTAGTAATAAGCAATGCACTATATTACTATCGACTGCGCAGGTATTTATAAATGACGCAACCGGGAATCGACATGTAATTCGTATTCATTTAGATTCCGCCTTTTTTTTTATCGCTGAGGAAAATGCATTGAATTGCATATCCGGCACCCCGGGAAAAGCGCAGAATTATGTGGGGCTCTCCTCCCCAGAAGGGGGTAGGCCTACCCAATAAAAACCTCAGCAAGGCCCGCCACTGACGCTTGCCGCAAGCGCTCGATCGACGGCGCATCCGACATCGCCGCCAGACGCGCCGAGGAGAACTGTCTGCGGCATGACAGGGCTATGGGAACCCGTAAGGACACTACCACGACCCCATCGGCGTCGGCTCACCAGAGGTGAGCCACTCGCTCGCCTCCCCGGTGGGCCGGGGAGGCCGTTGATCCCCCGGGGCATCCGGGGGACTTCCGCGCATATGTAGCCGTGGGCAAAAGCTATGACCCTTAACCCTCTATAGACCCAATCCCGAAATCCACGCGGGCGAAGCTATTTAATAATATTTATTATACGATATGAGACCTTACTTGATAAGTGTCTGAAATGCTTGTCTTATCGAAGCTAAACTATTACGACGCTGTACTCAGCCCTCGCATTGTGTCGTGGAATATAGTTTTATGGAATGCTGATTATAAGACCTGATAGGCTTATCCTAAGAACGCAAAAGACTCACGGTTTTGTTTTCATGTACCCAGTCGATCATCTTGCTTCAACGACCTTAATACTTTGCTTTTTTGGTGTGCTGAAGACTGGAAGGCTTCAAAGAATATTTTATCTACAAGCTTATGCAAATCCAGGTTCAGCCTAGGTATTTGCTCACACTCGATCCTGAGGGCCCCCTACAACGCCTGAGGACGCCCATCGCTGAGGTTTTTAGTATGTAACATTAAGGATTTTTAAATAAAATACAAACTCAAACAAACTTGTAAATTAAACTTAACTTTCAAGAAATCTGTAAATAGTTGGATGTTGATTAGTTGTTATTAACAGTCAATAAAGTTTACATTGGCTTGGCAAAGCACAGGGTAAGGAATGCGGATAAAATTTTCGATTATTCTTCAATACAGGCTGAAGACGCGGACTTAAGTCGTGTTCAAGTAGAATTTTTCTTTTGCATTTTTTCTAATATATATCTTAAATACATAGAACAAGGAGTCAAAATAGTTTTTTTTTCCTCAGAAGAGGAAGGCTGAGAATCCTCACAAGGAGCACGAAACGTACCCAGGATACCCCCGCAACGGCAAGTGTCACGGAGGTTATGTCGGACTCCACGCGACCGGAACGGTCCGGCCACGTGACCTACCGACTAAACTCAGCCTGGCCCAGGTTCTAGAAAGCATATAGGCAAATCGTGATGCAGCGCAGGCCCATAAAGGGGGCCCAAAGCGCTAGAAGAGGCGCGGGAAGTCAAAGTGACGCCGGCCTTATCATTAGGGAACCTTTTTTTTTTTTTTTTTTTTTTTTTTTCCCTGAGGAAAATGCATTAAATTGCATACCCCGGCTGTGGCGAGCCGGTGGTTATGTGGGGCTCTCCTCCCCAGTAGGGGGAGGCCTACCCACTAAAATCTCAGGGATGGCCTTCCTCAGGCATGTAGGGAGCCCCGGGAACACAAAGGCCACTTCCGGGAACCCCAGCCTCCGCTCCCCTCTCTAGAGGGGAGCCCTCCTCGGGGAGGCTACCACCTCCCCCGGTCCCCTCCACCGACGACGCCCCCCGGCCACGGAAGGGGCGTGGTCCATCCCGGGAATCATTAGGGAACCTAGTCTTGCTGAAGGCCATCGCCAAGACTAGGTTGCCGAACTAAGGGATCATGGAGGGTTTGGCGGCGCAGATGCCGCCGGCAGCGTAGATGCTGCCTGCAAGGACAGAAGGTCCTGCGTCAACTGTTATGTTGGTCGATGAGTCAAAATAGATTAACATTACGAAGTCATATAAACCTTGATTTTGACCCATTAATGTAGCTTTTAGTAAATTATTAAGATTTAAAAACAAGTGACAATAGGATACAAGGAGATAACAATATGATCTGTAGACGTTGCGTCAAACGAGATTCAATCAATTTATCTATCGATCTGTGAGAAATTGCTAATAGCCGCTGGATTGATCGATTAGCGACTCTATACAGGAACAGGAAATCGCATCTTACGGTATTGATAAGGAATCGAGATAGCCGGTTTATTGCTTCATCTGAGAACTTGGGGGTCGATCAGCACTTTTTAGGGTTCCGTACGCCACAGGTAAAAACGGAACCTTATAGAATAACTTTATTGTCTGTATCTGTGTCTTTGTGGTCTGTCAAGATCCTTTTTCTTAGAAACGCGTCGAGATAGCTGAAATTAGTATCACATACTCAGGTCTCCTATCTCTTTCACAATAAAAAGATATGGCCGTTTATGTTCCATTTATATTGCATATTTTGACATTTGCAAGGGAATCAAAACCTATACGGCACTTTCCGTTGACCTAGATTAAATTTGGCAAGGTGCAATGTCGTGTCGCAAATGTAAAGGAAAAACTCCGAAAACCGTAAGTTAGTAATTATTCACAAAACATAAATCAATTTATATGTCGAAAAATGTGTACGGAACCCTCGTTGCGCGAGTCCGACTCGCACTTGACCGGTTTTTATTTATGACACAAATGCCGCAAATCGTTAACAGACAACATAACTATTGTTACGCCGGTGGCTTAGTACAACTGCAAAAGTGATTTTCTGTGACTTAGAAACGTTTTCAGCAGGCTGAAACGTCGTTTCAGGCCGTTTCAGAAGTAGCTCTTTCACATACTAAAAAATCTAAATTACACCCAAGTTACAGTAGTTTTCAGGCGCCTGAAACATGTTTTCAGTACGTTTCAGGCTACCCTCTATCCAACGCCGCAATAACCTGAAAACCCGTTTTCAGGCGTTTTCAGGACCCCTTATGAGCCATTAAGCCTACTTCAGTAAAAGGACATAAATTTCAATAGGAGTGAAAGAGATAGCAATAGTAGAAAGAGACAGAGATAGTTAGAACATTCGAGAAGTATTAGAATGAGAAAACATCATTAGAAGAGATAGACAAACACAGAATATTCGAGAAAGATAGTACGGGAATATTCGAGTATTGTGTATCGAGAATATTCGAGAAAGATAGTACGGAATATTCGAGTATTGTGTATCGAGAATATTCGAGTATCGAGACAGTTATACTCGAAACGTCTCGAACGCGCGACGTATTGGACTACACATTCGAGTGTGTCCGCGAATGTTCTGGCAAGAGTGGCAAGTATCTTAGGGGACTATATAAGGCTGTGTCCGGCCGCCGGGAAGCATTATTGTTTTGCGATACAGTGCGAAAACATCTAAGTGATATTGGAGAACTAAGAAGCGACTTTCAGTGCTTTCAGTGAAGTTAGTGACTGTTAGTGTGGTAATTAATAAAAGTTCAGTGTTTTGGTAGACCGCAGTTTAATTTACTGACCCCAGCTCGTAACATTTGGTGTCAGAAGTGGGATCAGTATGCCGGTTCTACCAAAGGAAGACACGGAAGGAAGAATCCGGACAAGAAGCCAGCGACAACAGGAAGCCGACCAGAGACGCTTCGGAGCTACTCAGCCGCCAACTGACGAGGACCAGCAGTCAGTTATGGAAGCCACTCCCTCAACGTCGGCTGCCGCACCAGATTGGGCGGCTTTCATGGCGATGATGCAGGAGCAGGCCGCCGTCAGGAGGAGCAGGCCCGCCGTCAGGAGGAGCAAGCACGCGTCTGGAAGAGCAGTTGCAGCGTGATAAGGAGGAGCAGGCCCGCCGTCAGGAGGACACAGGCCGCCGTCAGGAGGAGCAGGCACGCCGTCTGGAAGAGCAGTTGCAGCGCGATAAGGAGGAGCAGGCCCGCCGTCAGGAGGAGCAGACTCGCCTTTTGAGGGAACAACTGCAGCTCGGCCAAGATGAACAAATGGTCCTGATCAAAGATCTCCAAGCGACTTTCGGCAATAAGGTCAAAGTGATAGAAGATAAGGTTCTGCAACACGAGAACCGTCTCACCGAAGCTGAATCTGAGATTGCCGATGTCAAGAAGGCTTTGGGTAATCTGAAGGTCGGAGATGGGACAGCCACTATCGTCAGTGCCGCTCCTTCGGTGCGAGGATTCAAAGTGCCACCTTTTGATGGGAGTTCCTCGTGGTCAGCCTATAAAATACAGTTTGAGGCTGTAATGGAGGCAAATGGGTGGACTAAAGCCCAGGCCATGACCGCACTCAAGCTAGGCCTCCGAGATCAAGCCTTGACAGTCCTCGAAGCTCTTGACAAGAAGGTGAGCTACGAGGAACTATTGGAAGCGCTTGAGGCAAGATACGGCGACGCACACCTTGAACATGTGTTTCGGGCCCAGCTAAAAGATCGGGTTCAGCGTGTTGGTGAAAACCTGCAACAATGGGCCCTAGAGGTAGAAAAACTGGTACGTAAAGCGTACCAGTCCGCACCGACGTTAATTGTGGGCAACCTTGTACAGGCTTTTGTCGACGGCATTCGGGACCTCGAAGTGAGAGCTGCTGTGAGACTCGGGCACCACGAAACCCTTAAAGACGCCCTGGCCCATGCTCTAGAAGTGGAAGCTGTGAGGCAAGACCATCGGTCTCACCGTGTCAGGGAGGTAGTTGCAACACCTGTGCGTGACCGCTTCAAGGGATACAGCCCTAGATGCTACACTTGTGGCGAAAAGGGACACCTCCGATCAAGTTGTCCTAAGCGTAGCTCAGGGATTGATGAAGATGGGCCTCAGGAGAACAGGGCAGCTAATAGCGCTGTCCAACAACAGCAGGGAAAACGAGTAAACGCCAGGACTGCGGGGCGAGTGCTGGCTGGTGTTCGCAGAGCCCCAAGGATTTCGATCTCACAAGCCCACGATGGGAACAGCCTGATCATCAATGGCAAGGTTAACGGAAGGTCATGTAAGCTGACAATCGATACCGGAGCTTCTCGCACGGTTGTCGGTTCCCAACTTGCGAATCGGTCTCTGAGGGACTTCAGAAACAACAGCCTGGAGCGATTAAATTTAGTAACCGCCACCGGTCAGCACATACCCGTCCGAGGCGAACAGAAGGTGGAGTTGAAGTTGGGTAATCAAGTTTACCTGCACAACGTCATTGTGGCTGATATTGTCGATGACTGCATTCTCGGACTAGACTTTATGAGGAAGAATGGTTGTGAGATCGACGTCAAGCAAGGAATTATGAGTTGTGGACGAGAAGAATTGTTCATGGAAGGAGCCACACCGGGGAAAGTGTATAGCTTAAAGAAAACCGCTCTACCCCAAAATCAGAAACCATTGTGCCGGTTAGTCTCCTTACAATTCTGGAAGATCTCATGGTAATGCAGATGCTTTGTCAAGAAGACCTTGCTCTGAAGACTGCAAGCACTGCGTAAAACAAGAGGCAAAAGCAGACCTACCTGTGAGAATGCTAAACACGGATCTTAGCAATGAATGGAAAGAAACCTTTCAGCACGCTCAGCAGTATGATGTAGACATCAAACCGATTCTCGAATGGATCAAAGCCGGTACTCCTAAACCTGCCTGGAGTGATATTGCGTCGATGAGTTCCATCACGAAGAGCTATTGGGCTCAATGGGACAGCCTGGTTATCCAAGATGAAGTCTTGTGCCGCAAATGGGAAAACGCTCGAGGAGACCGTTGTCATCTACAAATGGTTGTACCAAAGCCAAGATACCGGATGTTCTACAGCTGTACCATAACGGATGTTCGGGAGGTCATATGGGAGTGACGAGAACTCTGTTGAAAATAAGAGAACGATTTTACTGGATAAATTGCCGTGACGATGTTGAAGATTGGTGCCGCAAGTGTACTAGTTGTGCTGCAGTAAAGGACCTCATACACGCAGCAGAGGTGCATTGAAACTGTATAACGTTGGTGCACCATGGGAAAGGATTGCCATAGACGTTGCGGGACCATTTCCGGAAAGTGAATGCGGAAACAAGTACTTCATGGTTGTGATGGATTATTTCACTAAGTGGCCGGAAGTCTTCGCTATTCCTAACCAAGAGGCTTCAACAGTTGCGGATAAATTAGTCCATGAAGTCTTCTGCCGTTTTGGAGTACCCTTGGAAATTCATAGTGATCAGGGAAGAAATTTTGAGTCTCAAATATTTCAAGAGATGTGTCGAGTTATGGGTACCCATAAAACGAGGACCACTTCTTACCATCCGCAATCTGATGGAATGGTGGAACGATTTAACCAAACATTGGAGAGGTATCTTGCAAAGGTTGTGTCAAACAGGCAAAAGGATTGGGACAAGCACATCCAACCATTCCTGATGTCATATCGAAGCGCAGTCCATGAAAGTACTTCGGTGACACCAGCATTTGCAAACTTTGGTAGAGAACTACGGTTGCCTGCGGATCTACTTACTGGAATTCCACCTGACGCCCCGCGGAATATAACCGAGTACGCGAATGATTTGCGCAACAAGTTGAACGACGTACACGAGCAAGTCAGACAATCAAGCCAACAGATGTCTGAGAAGATGAAAACCCGCTACGACCGAAATGTAAACAACAAGGGCTTTGAAGAGGGTTCGTTGGTGTGGCTACATAATCCAGTCCGCAGTAAAGGGAAATCTCCGAAGCTTCAAGCCAAATGGGAAGGACCCTATCGAGTTTTGAAGAGGATCAACGACGTCACGTACCGGATACAGCGAAATGCACGTAGTCCCTGTAAGATTGTTCACGTTGACCGACTGGCGAAATACCACGGAAATAATGATGCTCGGGACGAGCATGTCTTAGGAGGGGGTAGTGTTACGCCGGTGGCTTAGTAAAACTTCAAAAGTGATTTTCTGTGACTTAGAAACGTTTTCAGCAGGCTGAAACGTCGTTTCAGGCCGTTTCAGAAGTAGCTCTTTCACATACTAAAAAATCTAAATTACACCCAAGTTACAGTAGTTTTCAGGCGCCTGAAACATGTTTTCAGTACGTTTCAGGCTACCCTCTATCCAATGCCGCAATAACCTGAAAACCCGTTTTCAGGCGTTTTCAGGACCCCTTATGAGCCATTAAGCCTACTTCAGTAAAAGGACATAAATTTCAATAGGAGTGAAAGAGATAGCAATAGTAGAAAGAGACAGAGATAGTTAGAACATTCGAGAAGTATTAGAATGAGAAAACATCATTAGAAAGAGATAGACAAACACAGAATATTCGAGAAAGATAGTACGGGAATGAGTATTGTGTATCGAGATATTCGAGAATAGTCAGGAATATTCGAGTATTGTGTATCGAGAATATTCGAGTATCGAGACAGTTATACTCGAAACGTCTCGAACGCGCGACGTATTGGACTACACATTCGAGTGTGTCCGCGAATGTTCTGGCAAGAGTGGCAAGTATCTTAGGGGACTATATAAGGCTGTGTCCGGCCGCCGGAAAGCATTATTGTTTTGCGATACAGTGCGAAAACATCTAAGTGATATTGGAGAACTAAGAAGCGACTTTCAGTGCTTTCAGTGAAGTTAGTGACTGTTAGTGTGGTAATTAATAAAAGTTCAGTGTTTTGGTAGACCGCAGTTTGATTTACTGACCCCAGCTCGTAACACTATGTTAACTGTGGATAATGCAGTAATGATGGATAATTATTGGACACTATCCTACTATACGTTAATTACCGGCGGCCGGTTTTAAAATTGATTCTAAAATTTAATTGTTAAGTGCGTTAAATAATAGAATTTAGATCTAATTCAGTTTAAAATGCTTATGAAAACATTTATTAAAACGTTCTTTCCGATGGAATGGAAAGCCATGTTTTATTGTACATAATCGCCAGCAGAAAAATGGTAGCTGCTGTATTTGCTTGGGAATTGAGGGAATAGGAAAAATATTTAGGAATAGTTCTGGATGAAAAAGTCACTTATAAAAACATATAATTATATATATAACTTAAGACATGTTGAATAAAACTCATGTACTGTTCCACTTTGTAATTTTTTAATGTCAGAGAATTACAGGTGAGTAATTCTCTGACGTTTAAAAAATAAATTAATTAAAAAAAAAAAAAATTACAATTAACTTTCCAATATTTCTGACATTCAATACTTCTGACATGTCCAATTATTATCAATGTTTTGCAATTATGAACCCATTTGACCTTTTTTGTAATTATGTATGTAATTTTGCAATTGTTTACCTGTTTTGACATTTTATACACCTATTTTGACATTTCATTCATATACCCTATAGACTTAGATTATTGTAACTAAATTTCCCCACACTGGGGTAATTTTTTCCGTATCTGGTATTCCAATCGTTTACACCTACCAAGTATCTACCCACTTTTCTCAATTATTATTAGTGTGGATGACAAAAGAATATTAATTCTACCTACTTATTATAGTTATTGTGGAGGTAATTTATAATTTAATTTTTAGATAGAAGCGTAAACACGAACAGCTGTGTACTTTAACACCTTTGAAAATGCTGTAAAGCGAAACCAGTCAGGTCGATAATAATTAAAATTAGTGGAACAGTACAAGAGTTTTATTCAACATGTATAATAAGTTCCACCAAGAGCCAACAATCAACTCAATACAGAATATAACTTAAGATTATACTATAAATATTAGTATGTGTATATATAATATGTATTTGTGTATATGAGATCGGGGAAGGTATTGTAGCCTTCCCCGAGGAGGGCTCCCCTATATGGGCAGGGGAGCGGAGGCTGGAGGATCCCGGAAGTCGCTTGGCGAGCCCGGGGGCTCCCTATACACCTGAGGAAGGCCTGAGGTATTTAGTGGGTAGGCCTCCCCTTTCTGGGGAGGAGAGCCCCACATAACCGCTGGCAATTTAATGCATTTTTCTCAGGGGAACAAAAAAAAGGGGGGGGGGGCGATATAGACTACTTTGCGAATCACTGGTCTACGTCGTCCCTTAGCATTATAAATCTCAGTCGTCAGTCGTCTTCCGTCCATCCTTTCCATTTACCTTGTTCCCCTGTAATACCTATCTTGGACTTTAATCATCACTACTCTATACTACTACTAATATAGTATACTCGTAAAAAAAGTCACGATCCGCTGTCTGTCCCTATGTATGCTTAGATCTTTAAAACTACGCAACGGATTTTGATGCGTTTTTTTTAATACATAGAGTGATTCTTAAGGAAGGTTTATATGTATAATACTAGCGATGTGCCAAGTACGGTTTGACTCGAGTCAGACTCGATTCCTGCTTTGGACTCGCCTACTCGAATACCAATTTATTTTGATTCGAGTACGCTGGACTCGATTTCAGTACTCGAGTCAGGAAGAATTGGTACGTACTCGCTAACTCGATTCTATTTACACCAGTCCTACTAACTCGAGTCTAGTATTCGAGTTTAGTTAAATCGCTTGTACTCGCAAACTGTTTACATAAGCAATGAAATGGCGCGGGTCTAATATTACAAACAAGTTTGAACTTGCAACTTTTTGTTTTGATTTTGTTCTAAAATCAGACTCTAGTTCTGGGGAATCGAGTCCTGATTCGAATACCGTACAAACTGACTCGAATCTACTCGATCCACCAAAACAGCGACTCGGCACATCACTATATAATACATGCATAATATAGTAGAGAAACACTGATAAATTTAGAGGTTTCTAATGTGATGTCGTAAATAGCACCAAATCATCGGTGATCCCAATATTACGGCCTCAACAGAGACCTTGGAGCAGCGGAGAGACTTTGGCTCTCTGTGTGTTCTTTATAGGCTCTTTAACGGAGAGTGCTCTGAGGAACTATTTGCAATGGTGCCTTTGTCACCTTTTTACCATCGCACCACCCGCCACCGCAGTAGAGTTCATCCATATCACCTGGAACCGATCTTGTCTAGTACAGTTCGGTTTCAGCGTTCATTCCTTCCGCGTACATGCAAACTCTGGAATGAGCTCCCAGCTGCGGTGTTTCCTGAGCGCTACGATATGTCTAACTTCAAACGAGGCTTAAAAAGAGTAATACTCTCCAGGTAGGCAGCGGCTCAGCTGTGCCCCTGGCACTGCAGATGTCCATGAGCGATGGTTACCACTTACCATCAGGTGGGCCATTTGCTCGTCTGCCACCGTACGGAAAAAAAATAAGCACGTTTTCTTGTGCTTGTATTGCGAAAACGCTGGCAGAACCCAATAAGGCTGAATATAAGGAAATTTTGTAGTAGGCATATTTACATAAGCATGAAGCTGGTACGGGTCGCTAGAAAATATAAAAAAAATATTTTTCTGGGACTATTGAATGCCTCTTTATTAAGTCGTTTCAGGTAACAAATACAGGCTGGCCAACTTAACCACAAAGTGTATAAACCATAAAATAAAGAATTGAAAAAAACTAGTGACCACGTTTTGCAGCTTAACTAGCGTAATACAGCAAATTTCACACCGAATTGACACTATAAAACTAACATGACCGTTAACTATATCTGTAATTTCGACAACGCGCCATGACAGTTATTGCTTCTCATGAAATGTAGAGCGATGGACCGAAACAGGTTCGTTTAATTTATTTTGACGCTCCAAAATAAATGGCCCGCGATGTTTGGGATTTTATTTAAACTCGCTGATGCATATAATCATAAGTTATGGGTGTAATTAAACTGGCGAAATTAAACTCTGTTTTAGTTTGTTGCGGACTCCCGCGGTTAGCGGAAATTACTATAACCGGAGATTGCGCGGTAATTTGAATAAGTCATATTTTCAATTTTATAGCGTCTCTACGCGGCGGCCATGTTGGCTTGCGAGATAGGCACTGTTGTTATTCTCGTCGTATAGTTTTAGTATCTATACGATTTTTATAGAGCATTATTTAAACTTCATGTACAATGGAGTACAAAGGCGGACTTAATGCCTTAGGCGTTTTCTACCAGTCAACCTTCAGGTGCTGCAGATATATAAAGAGGTAGATGTACAAAAGACATTAAAAACAGATGTTAACATAGAAATATAATCTTATATATAAAAATGAATCGCAAAATGTGTTGGTAAGCTCATAACTCAACAACGCCTGGACCAATTTGGGCAATTCTTTTTTGTTAATGTTCGTTGAAGTTCAAGGAGGGTTTTTACAATGAGGAAAATTCGAATAATTATCGGAAATACCCTAAAAACAGCCCTTTTATTTTCCCATGCAAACGTTTTCTAACTAAAACGTACAGTCGAGAGCTTTATTGTTATTGTATAAAGTTCATATTGCAAGCACTCACTGTTGTCTAAGCAATGAAGGAGTGTTCCTAACATCAAAGAGTCAATTTGCGCTTTATTAACGCTACATATAGTTGAAATTCAATCATATCTATCAAAACAGTGTGCGTGCGTGCGTTGGAGCACAGAATACATCGTTGGAGGATTTAATGTCACGTTCCAAAATTGAATAGCCACAAAATGTAATAGGTCATTTAGACTTTTTTTGCGATTTGGTTGGCTATGCGACATTATCTATAAAATAATTAGGAACAAAAAACTGCCACTGTACAAATCTTTTTGACAGGACGAAGTCTGTCAGGTCCGCTAGTTTATTTATAAAATTCACATTTTATAACCTAAGACTTCCCTTAAAGAAAAGTATGCGCAATTTATTTTTAAGGCTTGGGGATATTCTCTCATCTTGAGGGAGTGCATTCTAAAATAGAATGGGCCGAACAACAAAAGGAAGAGTGTAGCGTATCAGAATGGTGAATTGAAGGGCCATTTAAGGAGATTATTAGAGGCAGAACAAGGGTCTAATTATGAGCTGCACATAGGATTTGAAAATTTCAAAGATATTTGTACAACTATTTATCAAGAAACAGAAAACTGTCCTCATAATTATGAGTGGTTATATAATATAATATTGCTTTTTTCCCCTAGTTACCTTAATTACCTATTAACTAAACCTAGCCTGAGCCTTAGCCATGAGGGTTCTAGAGCTTGGATGAAAGGGTGACCGTCAGAGCTGTTCTATGAATAGGACATATGCGCTTCAAAAAGGTGAGGAACACCAAATGCGTCCAAACTGAATGGATGGGGCCTACAAAAAGCGAAGCAGAAGGCTGCTGAGAAGGGACTTCAAGGGGTGCGGCGATGCAGATGCCCTTTGATCGGGAGGGTCGATCGGCGATGCCTGAGTTTTTTAGGATAGACTGAACCTACATGGTTCCTGTGAGATTCACTGCAAATTTGCACCTCATGGACCACAAAGAACGTTTCCGTTTTGCTTATCTTAACTTACAGAACAAAATACAATAATAATAATACTGCAGCTGCTGTTGAAGCTACCCGAGAAACAACCACACTGCAATGTCTTCCGGCAGTCGGCGAATTATGTAGATTTTAGGGGTTTTGTATGCTGCTGTTTTGTATGGAGATTACCTATATTTTTTTTTTTAAAGTAAGTATACTTATGTCAAGTAGTTATATATGTATATAATATATATATATATATATGTATATATATATATAATATATATATATATATATATATTAATATATATAAACAAAACATATACTCACATCTCTTCCATATAGCGGTAGCAGAGATCACAGTTACTCATTATGTAACACTTTTTTTTTCACTGATTTTAAGTACTATTAAAGACACTTTTTTATTCATATTGATTAAATTCACATTTACAATTGTATCTTGCATTGGTTATGTTTTCGTCGAATTGTTACTTTGACATTGACAGTTCTATAGTGCCGCCGCTAGGACCGCTTATAATGATCCTAACACCATTATCTATAGCGCAACTTAGGCAATCAAATCTAGCCAAGCGTCGTCTACAAAGATAGGTTCTTTATCAATAATAGGTACTGAAACATCACTCCGGAATTCATAGATTAAAAACAGTGTCGTAGATTATTAACTGCCCACAGATTATATACCGGATACTAATTAACAACAAACTATTTGCACTGCCGGTTACAAAAAATATTTAATTTAGATTAAACTTAAATTTAGGAAGATCAATTCTTCCTTTCCTTTATTTGTGGCGGATCGACATAGTTTCCACACCATCCTAGTTCCATTTAATAACAAACATCACATACTATACATCGTCTATATAGTCTTTGCCTCATCGGTGGTAAGCAATCTGTAATGGTATACTAATCTGTGACTTGGAGATCTGAAATCTGGGAATTGGGAATCGATCTATTGTAAAAATCTCACGCATATTTCGTGATATAAAAATCGTATAAAAGTTACTGAAAGTGGTGTCAGGATCACAAATTTCAGGAGTATATTATTTCCCATAAAATTATCCATATCTTTTGGAACATAATTTAACCTAGTTGCCACCGGCACTTAGGAAAAAATAATAAACTAAAATATTTACATATTGAAAGCCCGATAAAAAGGTCAGTAATAGTTGCATTTATCTCTTTAATTCTTTAATCTCTTTAATTTCAATTTGTTCCCAATAGTAATGATTTTCACAAATAATTATTGATATTTGTTTTGAGCGGGTAGGCTTAACCACCCATACCAAATCATGCTGAAATTAGTTGCTCAGTTGCTAATCTCATGTATTTGAGGTAATTGGTTGGTTGGTTGGTTGGTTTGTATTTAATCATAATAATATAAATAATGTAAATTCTTGTTCTTTTAAAATGTAAATGTACCATAATTTGATGAATGTTCAATAGATCATGTTTGATATTTTTTTCTTTGTAACCTAGTTGTCAGATTTAATTGTATGAAGAACAATAATGTATATGGGTTCCTTCTGAACCGCATAGACCACCCACATTGAGTCCATGACTATGATAATGTAGCATTTTTATGATATATAACAGGGCAAAAAGGTACCGGGAGGTTGTTATACCCGGCCCTACAAATTTATGTAAGGAAAATATATAATATACAATATCCTTGAAGAAAATTATATAAACCTTAAGGAGAATAACTGCAATCTATTAAAAGAAGAGTTAAAATCGAGTGTCTGGACCCAGTCTCAAGGAAGGTATTCAGTACTAACCACCGGGGATGGGAATCTAGCTTAAGAATTCATGTTTTAGATTTTAGAATTACCATTTAATTATAATTTTATTTCAATACCCTGATCAACCATTGTTGCTAAATATCCTTGCCGAGATTGGTCAAACAGCACCAGAACCAACCTGCCTTGTGTCTACTCATTAAAATTTGTTATTTTAAGTACATAATAAAGTTATTTATTTTATTGGTTATTTTAATTTAATTGTTAAAAGAAAAACTTAAATATACATTTATCCTGTTAAAGTTGATAATTAAATCAGTCACTTTGTTATTTTGTATTATTTGTGTTTTCTTTATAAATCTAGTTGGTGAGTAAGAGTATTATTACATTACAATTATTACTTAAAAATTATTTGAATACATATTTAAATAATTTATTGTTGACGTTACTTATTTATTTAATATCCAAGAGTGAAATTCGTGAAATATTTATATATACATATGTCAATAGACATTAAACTTAGTACTAACATAATTTCGAAGGCAAGAAAATTAGTTGTCAGAAAGTTATAGTCAATAATGTACATAATTCTGACCTTAAGTCGGGCACAACAACAGACAATTTTTAATTTATTTACTTTAAAATTTCTTCATTCAATTATTTAATTGTAACCAAAATACACACTTTAGGGTTGAAAAGTAATGTAATAATAAATAATATGGCACTTAAAATTAAAAAGTTTTAAATACAAGCGACAAAACAGGAGAACGTATTACTTGTTTGAGCTTATTTCGTTCGATTACTCTCTAGGGAGAAAAGTGGTCACTTTAAAGCTCTGTAAGATTGTATTGAGGTACTTGAGCATGAGCAGTGAAAAACCTGATCACTATACATCTTCTTTTGTTATTTTATGATTCTCTATTCTATTCTCTGATTGTATACACCGTGGTCCAGTGCTAATTACTGTCATCAGAGCTACAACAATGTCACAGATTATAATTTTATACAGACTGTACAATTAATACAACACTTTGGAATTAATGTACACTTACTTGACTGAAATTATAAACAGGGAAGATTTGAAAGTGATTGATTGATATTTGAAAATTATTGCTGAAAAGTCAACAATAAACTGTGATCTCTGCCTACCGCCATGGGGTAGAGGCGTGAGTAGACATTTCATTAATTTGAATATGCCGCCCTTCGCGCATGTTCGCGTATTTATTGTTTGTTTGTGGAAGCTATTAAAACAATATAAACAAGCTTGTAGTCTTCTAGAGAGATAAAATAATCTTAAAATTTATAATTGAGGAGCCGATATTAGTAAATTTTATATGTCGTTTCTTTGTATTTTCAGGTGAGATTTAAGAGTGATTGTCATAGTTAAACGATAAGTTACAATATTTTTTTATGTAAAACGTTTATTCACCAAAAAAATACAAATTAAAATATTAATAATTCTGCCAACTGCGTGACAGTTTATTGGCAGATGTTACTCTCACTAAAAAACATCACAATAAGTAACAATAAGTAACACAATAAGCAAAAAAAGAAGCCATACTTAAAGGGTTAAAACTTACAAACAAAAACAATAAGAGGTAATGACATCCTATCATTTACAGTACTATACATAAACACATCCTGTATATGCACACAATATTATACACGCGCCTGCATGCATGTGCACATGACATACACATCCAAACATATGATGTATGTTTGCGTGCATGCATGCATGTAATACATACATATACCCAAACATACACCATACACAATCTGTAGGTATCCATTATGATTAATAAATAGGTATTTAATAATTCCCTTGTAATACATATTATTATCAGCTGAGCAACACTGTAGAAATATACACCATTGTGTCATCACAATATGGTACAGTCAGTTAATTTATATAAGTGTATAAACAGAAACGCCCATAACTTTATTATTTGTACATTTATTTGCATACTTCCTATATTGAAAAATGTTTTATTTAATGTAATGCAGCTTAAATAAAATTTTATAACAATTAAACTTCACTTCTTATTTTGACTTACAGTTTGCAATCAAAGTTACTTAAATAAGGCAGTTACATACAACACATACATCCACATTATTCAGCTGTAGAAAAATACCCATTTCCATCTAAGTATTACTATAACAAGTAGTACACACATTAATATGTTATATGTATATGGTAGTATTTCTTCAATAAAGCCTTAAAGTGAGCTTTCGACTTATGTTCGAAACAATATGTAGGTATACTATTGTATATTTCGGCCTCCAAATAAGATTGGGTTCTTCTCCCATAATAGTTCACGCTCTTGTAGTTTATTTTTATTACTTTACGCGGCCTACGAGTGGCCGTATTATTAATATTAAAATTCTTTAAGGCTTCCATTAGGTTATTGTAGTATTTGCTACAAGTTGCGAAGGATAATCTAAACAGCTTTTGAACAGGTAACAGTTGACAGATTTCAAAAAGCTTTTCATAATTTTCTTTACATTCATTTTTAACTTTACTGTTAACTAGTAATTTTAGAAATCTGATTTGCATGTGTTTGATTTTATTTAAATGACTCTTAAAAGTTCTCCCATATGCCACCAGTCCATACTGAATAATTGATCCCACAAGAGCATGGTAAATAACGTACAGCAATGACTTAGATACTACTCTTTTTAAATTATATAATTTACTTAGCGTACCTCGCAATTGATTGCATAACTGTTCTATATGTCCAACCCAGCTAAAAGTTCTATCGATTATTAATCCTAAATATCTGAATTTTTCTACAAATTCTATAGCAGTACATTTACAATCTTGCATTTGGGCGTGCATACAATCGTAGGTGTGACCCACTATTCTGTAATCAATTGCCTTTTTTATATTGTGCGGTGATGATATATGCATTCCTTTTGTCTTATTTACATTTATTATGATTCCATTGTCATGCGACCATTTTGTAATATTATCTAAATCGCTCTGTATTTTCCTTTCGATCTCACTCTGGTTTTTATGAGCATACAGAATGCACATATCGTCAGCGTACATGAATACTGTACAATGTTTTATTACATTATGGATACTATTTACATGTATTATGTATCCCACTGGGCCATACACTGACCCAGTAGGCACGCCTGTTCTTACATCTGCCATAGTGCCCATGACATTTTTAATGACCGTAGTCATTTTCCTATTGTACAAGTAGCTACCCAACCAGGCATTGACCGGTCCCCGTATCCCACACTCAGCCATCGCCTGTGACAGTACATCATGATCAAGCGTATCGAAGGCTTTTTTAAAGTCTATAAATATTCCTACTACATGTTTTCTATCATTTAAACTTTCATTGACATAGTCTGTGAAATTTGTTAAAGCCGTAGCTGTGCTTCGGTCCCTACGAAAGCCATGCTGATAATCACCCAGTATTTTGTTATTTTCTAGAAAATCTGATATTTGCTGTACAACTACTTTCTCAACAATCTTGTTGATGACACATAATATAGCAATTGGCCTGTAATTAGCATAATCCTTGTGGTTCCCCCCTTATAGATAGGTCGAATTTTTGCTATTTTTAATAAATCTGGGTATACACCTTTATCTACACATAAATTAATAAAATGGGCAATTACTGGACTTATTTCCGCACTAACAAATTTTATGTCTTTTACTCTGATCTGGTCTATGCCGGGCGACTTATTACATGACAATTTATCAATAATTTTCTTTATTTGACTAGATGTAACTTTCTTATACTTCATACTAATATTACACTCAGACACATAGCTCTTCCTATCTAAAAATTTGGTATCACATTTATGCTTGATCAAGTGTATTTCTTCGGTAAACGTTTTATTAAAATTTTTGCATACAGAAGGAATATCCGTTGTACCGAAATGCTGCAATATTACATTATCTAAATTTGGTTTCTTTTTTCCTATCCATGCATTAATGTAAGACCAAATCTTTCTATAGTCATTGCCACATTCTTGTAATAACTGTTTTCTGTATTCATTTTTAGCCAAGTTAATTATTTTATTTAACTTATTACGAAAAATTGTATATTCTAACCGATAGGATATATTTTGGGGGGTCGATTTTGATCGTCTAAATAGTCTGTCTCTTTCTTTGATCAGTTGACATATTTTCTTGCTGACCCATGGTTGTTGCATTCTTTTTTCTTGAAGCACTTGACTTCTTGAGGCACTTGTATATATTTCACCGAAGATTTCATATAGTCTGTCATACAATTTTAGCGGACAATTTACTGTTAAAAGCTCAGACCATTGCACCGCACTCAGCTTTTCTCTCACAATAGTATTGTCAATAAAAACACTCACCCGACAGTCCTCCCCAGCACTGTTGCAGCCACGCGAGCGAGTCAAAAGTCCCGTTAAGTAGTGGTCTGATATCTTCTCATTTGTATAGATGAATGACGATGGGGCCGAGACATCCGTGTCCCTTACCCACATGTGATCAATGCAGGACTGCGTCACTCTTCCGTCGCACACTTCCTCCCTCGTCACATCGTCATATGCACACTGCAATCCGTACTTACATAATGTATCTTTGTATTTACTTAATAATGCACTCGTGCGGCCGCTCAGGATGTCAATGTTTATGTCACCTGTGTAGATAACATCAGTTGTGGTCGGAATTTTACGCAAAATATCCTCCAGGTCCTGCACAAATTGATATTTATTTGTATGCGGAGGCCTATACAAGACACACAGGTAGACAGGCCTATCATTTTGCATAGTGACAGGGCCATGCAAAACCTCACAGGTGCTTCCGGCAAATATAGATGGAGTCCAGGTCATTGTGTCCTTGGTGTATACTAGCACTCCTCCTCCCCGTCGGTTTGATCGAGTATAAACATGTCTGGTAAAGTTAGGTATATCATACAGACACACTTCATGTTCAGTGATGTTAATTTCCGTTAAAACTATTACTTCTAATCTATCCAAAAATCGATCCAATAAAACCAGGAGCTCGCTAAAGTTTTTACGTATTGACCTGATATTCAAATGTAGCAATCCAAATGATGCATTTTGTTCCTTAAAAAAAGACAGTAACCTATTTCTGCTATCGATGCGCTCGTATTGGATGTCATTATTTACGTGATGCCAAATTGCGCCCTTTTCATCCCTATCAGAGCCTCAATTCGTCCACCCTTTGATTAATATCTGTTTGGTACATCTCAATGTCTTCCTCATTCTTTATGTGGTGAATTTTTTTTTCATTCTCGTTTTTCTTAATAAGCACTCTAGAGTTCTGGATCCATATGTACTGGTAAGTACATTTTAATTTATCTTTTGTTAGGTAGAAAAGATTCCGGGTTCTACGTGCAGCGTTTTCGTTCATGTAAATTGGACCTTCTGTGTCATCGCCGTAGAGCTGCTTATTATCTACGCAGTGTTTACGCGCTTTGAGCCATCTATCTCGAGCCGTGCGGCTAGTAAGACGCACTACTACCGGCCGCGATTTGCCGTTATTATTTTCTTTACCCACTCTCCAGGCGCTTTCAATTTCATCCTTAAAATTCATTAATTTTGCAAATTTTTGTACAATTTGAATAATATTTTCATTTTTCTTATTTTTGATTCCGATCAGTTCTATGTTTTTTTCTCGATCTTTGTTTTCCAAAACACTTATTCGCTCTTCCAAAACTGCGTGACACTTTTCTAGGTGAACATTTTTCTGCTGGAGACTCTTGATTTGGTTATCATTTCTGCTTAGCTTTACACTAACTTCCTCCTGGTACTCCGACATTTCCCTGAATTTCTCAGCGTAGTTTCTGAGTTGCAAGTTAATTTCCTCCAACTGCTTGCTCATTGCTTCTACAATCGCAATTCGCTGGTTGATTTTTTCCAGAATATCATCGTTGACATCCTCATTGGTCTCTTTGGACGGTTTAGGAGGCATTTTACTGAGATAAAAATACCGAATCGAATACCGACAAACTTCACACTGATGCAATACGCTTCACCAATAACAATTACGCGTCCGTTCGCTGAGAGCGCGCGGGCAGACTGAGCCCGCGATTTTAAAGGTTTACTGATTTTGCTTTACTGATTGTAAAGGTGTGTGAAATAAAACAATATCTTTGTATTTTCAGAAGAAACAATTTGTGGCTTATTTTGTATATTCTCAATAATATATCTTATATGTAGGAACTTGACCCGCTTTCGGGTGACCCTCCATAATTTTCCTCAACTGCGATCACTATATAACTTGGGTAGATTGGGCAAGGAGGCAATATTTAATAAAAATAACGTTTTAATGTAAGCTTACAAAAATGTAATAACTAATTATAAAAAAAATCACTTAAGATTGAATGGATAATTTCCGATTGAAAATTGACGTCCACCGAACACGTGGATGCGTGCGCGCTCTATCACAGCGAACGTTAAAAACTCCAAACTTGTCAAGATGGCCGCCCCTCCAGTGTTCGGTGTCCTGTCAGAGTCGGTCCGTAATGTTGGTTTGTAACATAGCAATACGATGCTCTGTTTCAATCGGAAATTATCGGTATCGATTATCGAGTAGTAGAATAGACGAGTCAAAAATCTTAATGCGCCGTCATATATAAACTTGTTTATATTCCGCAAACTAGATTTATATTTTTTTTTACATTACATGCTTATTTTTTGAAGAAACTGTGTGTATGTTGTTTTTTTACGCATAAAAAGTACACTTATGTCAAAAAGAAATCGAATATTTACACTCTGTACTGTTGCTTACTCTTCCTTCAGCGTTAGTTGCGTCTGTCATAATAACAGCAGCACGTCTTCGCGTTCATTGTCGTAATAACGTACTGTAAATAACGGCCATATTTGTTTGATCGATGGCGGCCATTACACTTGTCAAACGGGGAAGTGTTCGCTCAAGCGATTGATGCTGGAGTATGGAAGATTTGGTACGTTATTCAAGTGATTGTTTATGCCACATTAGCGGTGGTTTTTGTATGACTAACTGACGTGGTAAGGTTCGGTGCTATAACAATTATGGTAGTTATACCTTTGAAAGTATGTTTGGGTCGTAGTAATTGGAAAACTCTGTGAGTGATCTCTGCCTATCCCCAAAAAGGTATGATCATATGTATTTATTTATTACTAGCGGACTCGACAGACTTCATCCTGTCAAATAGATTTGTGTGACAGTTTTTCGTTCCGACTTATTTTATAGTCAGGGCAAAAAATTCTCGTGTACAGAACCGTCACCCTGGTGGTATGGCGTTGTGAATAATGACTATTTAATTTTGGAACGTGACATTAAATCCTCCAACGATGTATTCTGTACTCCAACGCACGCACGCACACTGTTTTGATAGATATGATTGAATTTCAACTTTATATAGCGTTAATAAAGCGCAAATTGACTCTTTGATGTTAGGAACACACCTAAGCAATGAGCTTAGACAACAGTGAGTGCTTGCAATATAAACTTTATACAATAACAATAAAGCTCAAATTGACTGTACGTTTTAGTTAGAAAACGTTTGTATGGGAAAAAGACTGTTATTAGGGTTTTTCCGATAATTATTCGAATTTTTAAGAATTGATTTAAGAATTAATAAATTTTTTTTCTCTTCTCTTCAACTCCGTCAACTCTTCAACTCCGTCATACTTGATGGCAAAACGCCTAAAGCATGGCACAGGGGCGTGGTGGCACTGTTCTTTAAAAAGGGGGATAGAACTCGATTGAAGAACTACAGGCCCATCACGCTCCTGAGTCATGTTTATAAGTTGTTCTCGAGAGTCATTACGAATCATTCTCGCGCGCAGGTTTGACGACTTCCAGCCTCCCGAACAAGCCGGATTCCGAAAAGGCTATAGTACCATAGACCACATACATGCGCTGCGGCAGGTTATACAGAAGACCGAAGAGTTTAACCTTCCACTATGCTTGGCGTTTGTGGATTATGAGAAAGCCTTCGATTCCGTCGAGACATGGGCCGTGCTTCAGTCTCTCCAAAGGTGCCGTATAGACTATCGATACATCCAAGTGTTGCAGTCACTGTACAAAAACGCCACAATGTCAGTCCGTCTTCCGGACCAGAATTCGAAACCAATACGCCTCCAGCGAGGTGTCAGACAGGGCGATGTGACTTCGCCGAAATTGTTCACAGCTACGCTGGAGGATGTGTTTAAGCTTTTGGACTGGAGAGCACTGGGCATTAACATCAACGGCGAGAACATGACGCACCTTCGTTTTGCTGATGATATCGTAGTCATGGCCGACACCATGGAAGACTTGGGCACAATGCTCGAAGACCTCAGTAGAGTTTCACAACAAGTGGGTCTTAAAATGAACATGGACAAGACAAAAATCATGTCGAATCACCATGTAGCACCCACTCATGTGAAGGTTGGAGGCTCTACACTGGAAATTGTTGACGAGTACGTTTACCTGGGACAAATAATCCAACTAGGTAGGTCCAATTTCCAGAAAGAGGTAAATCGGCGGATCCGACCCGGCTGGGCAGCGTTTGGGAAGCTACGCGGCATATTCTCGGCCCATCTACCGCAGTGCCTCAAGACGAAAGTCTTCGATTCGTGCGTGTTGCCAGTGATGACATACGGGACAGAAACCTGGCCACTCACAATGGGCCTTATAAGGCGGCTCAAAGTCACCCAGAGGGCAATGGAGAGGGCTATGCTCGGAGTTTCTCTGCGTAATCGAATCAGAAATGATGAAATCCGCAGAAGAACCAGGGTCACCGACATAGCCCGAAGAATTGCGAACCTTAAGTGGCAATGGGCGGGGCACATTGCTCGCAGGACTGACGGCCGTTGGGGCGGAAAGGTCCTGGAGTGGCAGGCATATGCTGGACACCGCAACGTTGGTAAGCCTCCCACAAGGTGGACCGACGATTTGATGAAGATCGCGGGAAGGCGCTGGACGGTTGCAGCGCAGGACCGATCTGCGTGGAGATCCTTGGGGGAGGCCTATGTCCAACAGTGGGCGTCTATTGGCTGAAATAATGAAATTTTTTAATTGCTATATTTTAACTGGCTGATATGAATTTGAAAGGTCTTTATAATATATTATTTATTGATTTTGAGCACAAGTCTCCAGATTATTCGAGGCTGCCATGACCTGTCAGCATTTATAGCACGGAGGTTGTCAGGTGGAATCGTATTTGTATTGGTTGAACCGAGCAAATGAGATACAGATCAGTTTTGAGGTGCCTATCAATGAACCGCTCGCCTTACTCCGGAGTATCAAATGAACTGAATTTCGTTTGATGTTTCGTTCGATTTTTCGATCCGCAAGGAACAAATTATTTGCTCGTAGATTTGTATATTTTCTTTGAATATGGCTTTACAGCGCGTACCAATGTAGGTTTCATTTGAAAATAAGTGGCTGCCCCACACACTGTAATTAAATTTTATTCCATGTTGTGACATATCACAATATGTCTTTTATATAATTTTGACCCTTTATCAGTGAAATACAATAATTAAAAAAAATCATATAACTTTGTAAAGTCATTCAGTTGGAGAAAGAAAACAATTTCTAAGCCAATTTTATAAATAGGAGATTGTAGTATTTCAAATCAATCATTTTAAATATTAAAACGATTGATTTGAAATACGACCCCGAGGCGTGTTGTTATATTGTTGTCCGAATATATTAACTATTATTTTTGATTTGTTTTGTACACACATGATTTGTTTTGAGATCGGACAGATTTTAGTTAATTCTGAAAAGTAATTAACGTTGTAACAATGTTTAGGAGGTTTATTAAACAATCAGTCATATATGGGTACTTCGGACTTTCCTGTTTTTTTTATGCCTTAAATATAATTTTTTCAGCTCTTATTTAACCCTCTTGCTGTAATATGAATAAAGTTCATTACCTATTTTGACGCGGTTTTTTTTAATAGATAGAGTGATTCTTAAGGAAGGTTTGTATGTATAATAAATGCATAATATAGTAGAGAAACACTGATAAATTTAAAGGTTTCTAATGTGATGTCGTAAATAAGCACGTTTTTTTTGCGCTTATATTGCAAACGCTGGCTGAACCCTACGAGATAGACCAAAATAATGTACTACAGTATTGTACAACTTACAAAAATCCACAAAAAGTCCGCGATGGTATATGTCTATCTCTTAGGGATAACCCACCATAACCATTTTTTCACTGTACCCGTGCGAAGCCGGGGCGGGTCGCTAGTTACCTATAAAATTGTAATAAAAAAATTACATTAAATTTTAAACGAAAAGAAAGAAAACATGGCCAGTGCCTCTATACAATTAAATTCTATCGCAGGACATATAAATTTTAACACGTATTAAATATAAATTTCCAGTTCAAATCATCCGAATAATAAGAAAAAATTACGCATTTTTACAATATGGCAGCTGGTAGTCGCCATTTTGAATTTAAATTGATGTCATGTCGTCAATGTGTAAGAATTATTAAAATTGAGCATGAGTTTGGTTTCTAGAATGTTACATACATACATAGGCTGATAAATACATTATCTCTCCTTTGCAGCGTGCAGACAATTAATTAAACTAACTAGTTACTTAATTTAATGATAATAAAGTACAAAACCTAGAACACGTCGTCATCGGACGTCAAGATTTGTTTTTTCGTTTTTTATGATGTAGTCAGGGTATTGTTTTATAATAACTACCAAGAGTTATGTAGTATAAAAGCTATCCACTTACATAAAAAGTAACAAAATAAACGGCGAAATTCTATTAAAAATATTTCTCAGGCTCACACTTAAAATGTTACCAACAAAGAAATTTAAATGGAAAAACAAGAACTAGTTTATTTTTATTTTACTTATTTTCATTATGTGATTTTATTGAATTGAAATTTTATACCACTTTTTATATTATAACGGAGGAGAAGCGTCTACTTCAAGTGACTAATTATATTAATCTAACAATGAATTCTATGATTGCTGTCATATAATTCTTTATATGAATTTTCTAATTTTCTGACTGGTGTCAAAATTGTCACTTATAAAACAAAATAATAAATTATATAAGCTAGAAAAAATCTAGTTTCTCTCTAATATTTTATATGGCGATACCGTGAAAAAGAAATTTAATACAAAAATAATCCATTCAAGCAGCATTTACACCGACACGCAAATAATGGAAGCCCTAAAAAGAAAAAGGACTCAATTTCGAAAGAAATTCACGAAAGCAGCTGATGCCCTTGAAAAAGCCTTCAGTGAGCACAAGGACACAGAACGTGATAGTGATCTGGAATCTAGATTCTGTAGGCTTTCTGATTGCGCCGAGGAACTGTTTGTTTGTGAAAATTCAATAAGAGATCTCTGGTGCCAAAGTGACAACTTCGAAGAAAAAGAATTCGAAGAAGATCAAGATTTGGCAGAGGTGTACGAAATACGTTGGTCAAAACTAAAAATTGACTACAAAAAATATAATGAACGCAAAAATGATTGCGATCATGACGAATGTTCCGTATCTGGTAAGTCTATTTCAACCATAAGACATAAAAGAGATCGGAAGATAAAAATGCCAAAATTAGAAATATCCAAGTTCAACGGAGAGGTGAAGAGATGGCTACTTTTCTGGGGTCAGTTCGTTAAAATTGATGAGGACACAGATATCAACGACTCAGATAAATTTCAATATCTTCTCCAATCAATTGAACCCAATACTAATGCGAGGCAGTTAGTAGAGAGCTATCCGCCATGTGCAGAAAATTATAAAAAGGCTCTTAATGCTCTCAAAGCAAGATTCGCTCGTGATGACGTACTAATTGAAACATATGTAAGAGGATTAATAACCTTAATGCAAGACAAGAAACAAGCACTATCAAATGCGAAAGAACTTTCGAGTTTATACGATAGTCTACAAACTCATTTACAAGCACTTGATACACTAGGCGTAACTAAAGATAAGTACGCATATATATTGTTTCCCATGGTAGAGTCAGCACTACCAAATGACATACTTCGAGCGTGGAACCGATTCCGAGCAAACGAAATTAGAGATGGCAATGATCTCTCAAAGCTAGTTGAGTTCTTAAGATTAGAAGTTGAATCTGAAGAAAGGATCCAATTAGCCCATCAACATAATTCAATCACATCGAACTTTGCACCGAAAGAACCCACGTGCTGTTTTGTTGCTGAAACTAAACCAGAGTCACGAAAAACATCAGCGGTTTGCATCTGGTGTGACAAGGATACACACTGCAGTGTTGAATGCCACAAAGCAGCAAAAATGTCATTGCTACAGAGAACAGAACATATCAAAGCCAAGAAAGCCTGCATGATTTGTTTAAAATCAAACCACACGGCAAAAAGATGCAAAACATTTCTCAAGTGCCTGTACTGTAAGAGGAGACATTCAGTTTTGATGTGCCCTGACATGCATGAACAAGATCAAAATTTCAGTCAGAAAAGGCCAGAAATGGAAAAAGCCAACAATCTACATTGCGAGTTAAGAACTACAACTTTATTGCAAACTATTGTAGTAAAAGTTTTATCCAAAGACGGTAAAAGTTCGGCATGTGTGCGTGCCCTTTTAGACAGTGGTGCGCAGAGGTCGTACATTCGAAAAGACCTTGTCAAAAAGTTAAACTTGACACCTGTAAGAAAGGAGTTAATAACACATTGCCTTTTCGGTGGCAAAGAAGACAGTACTGAAGTACGTAACGTCTATGACATTTGTGTCAAAAGCATGACAAGTGAATTTCAAATAAAATTGTCAACAGTGGAACAATTAAATATTTGTAGTATTTTACCAAAAATAACATCAGGTGAAATAATTCAGAAATTGCGACAAATTAAAATTACGCTGACTGACACGACCGACACACCCGACGACATTCAGTTGTTAGTAGGTGCCGACTTCTTGAGTTTATTTTGGACTGACGAGTTTATTCATGTAAGTGATACATTGACTGCGTTTAAAACTACAATGGGTTGGACTATTCAAGGTCGCGTCTCGGAGGTTTATAGCTCATTGATAAAGTCTTCAACAACCCTTCATTGTATGTCTAACATTAAAATTTCAGATCTATGGGACCTAGAGACTTTAGGCATAAGGGACCCGGCTGAACAAAATATTAAGAGTCTTCAAGACGCCGAAGTACTTGAAAATTTTAAAACATCGATGTCAATTAATGAGGAAGGGCGTTATGAAGTTCTCTTGCCATGGTGCGATGTGCCGCGTCCACAGTCTAACTATCAGCTAGCAAAAGGTAGGCTACACTCCACTACGCGTCGACTTCAAGATATTGGTAAGTTGTCACAGTATGATGATGTATTCAAACAGTGGTTAGACTTGAATATTATTGAGATTGCTCCAGACCAGAGCGTTAAAGGTCATTATTTACCTCACCACGCTGTAATCAAGGAGGCTAGTATTACAACCAAAATAAGACCCGTATTTGACGCGTCAGCAAAAGATACTAATGGTATATCACTAAATTCCTGTCTCGAAAAGGGGGTCAATCTATTAGATCAAATACCTCAACTTTTAGTTAATTTTCGAAGGGAAGCTATTGGTGTTACTTCTGACATCGCCAAAGCCTTTTTACAGATTTCAATACAAAGCAGTGATAGAGACTTCTTACGATTTTTATGGTGGTCAGATATAAATGACAGTAGTAGGAAAGTTATAACTTATCGTCATAGACGCGTAGTATTTGGTATTACCTCTAGTCCTTTTCATCTTATTGCTACCATAAATTACCATTTGGATAAGTATGTAGGGAACCTATACGAAACTGCTGCAAAATTAAAGAAATCTTTCTACGCAGATAATTGCGTAACAAGCGTAGAATCAGAGCAAGCTTTAGAAAAGTTTATCTGCGAATCAAAACAAATAATGAGCGAAGGCAAATTCGACCTTAGAGGTTGGGTTTCGAGCCCGGTTAAAGTTTCCAACGATGTACAGTCGATTTCGATTTTAGGTGTAAAGTGGAATATAGAAAATGATACACTCTCTTGTTTTACTGATTCCTTGAAAACTATCTGTGGCAAATTGACAAAAAGGACTTTATTGTCCATCATGCAGAGAGTTTTTGATCCAATTGGAATAGTTTGTCCGACGTTGATTGTTCCAAAAATTATTTTACAGAAGACATGTACAAGGAAACTTAACTGGGACGAGGAGCTGTCAGATGACTTAGCGACCGAGTTTCAAGCATGGTTAGACCAAGCACATTTAATATCTCTGATTTCTGTACCGCGACCATTAGCATTTTTACCAATCAAAGTATGTGAAAATTCGCTCCATGTTTTCTGCGATGCTAGCAATATTGCATATGCGGCATGCATTTTCCTACGTGTTAAGTGTGGCAATCATGTTGAATTACGTCTTGTACAAGCCAAATGTAGAGTCACTCCTATAAACAGAGTAACAAAAATAACTGTGCCACGTCTTGAGTTAATTGGCGCGACAATGAGTGTTCGATTAGCAAAATCTGTAAAAGAAGCGTTAGGCTTAGTCAGTTGTTCAGTTTATTATTGGTCAGACTCTAGTGTCGTGTTAACCTGGATAAAGGGGAATGGTAATTGGAGCGTGTTCGTAACAAACAGAGTTAATGAAATAAAATCACTTACCTCAGCATCAGAATGGCGTCACGTACCTGGAAATCTTAATCCAGCTGACTTACCTTCTAGGGGAATATCTCCTAAAGGGCTACTAGACAGTCACTGGTGGGATGGTCCTGTCTGGTTACGTTTGGATGAACAAAACTGGCCTAAAGCAGCATTCGAAATTGACCTCGACGAAGTCAATAAAGAGCGTAAGAAGTCAGTTGTATTGATGCTTACAGAATGTGACTACCTTTTGGAAAAAATTTGTTATTTCTCTGTATACTCTAAACTTGTAAGAATGATTGGTTGGATGTTAAGGTTTAAAAGGAAACCGATTCCATTTGTCAAAGAATTAACCTATGATGAGTTCCTTTATGCAGAAAAAACTCTTTTCAGGCTAGTACAAGGAAAATATAGAAATGAGCTTCAAAGTAGCAATGTTCAAACATTCACTGATGACGAAGGACTGATGCGGTTGAAAACGAAACTCGCTTCAGGCAGTGATACTTGGGATTTTAAGTATCCTGTTATTCTTCCAGGTAACGAACCTATTATTCAACGGCTTGTAGTCCAGAAGCACGCTACTCTACAGCATTGTGGTGTACAAACACTTATTTGCAACTTGCGTGAGCGATTTTGGATAGTCGGTTTTCGCAGACTATGCAGAAAGGTCGTGTACAACTGTGTAAGGTGCAAGCGATTCAATGCTAAACCTTATCAACCACTGACGGGGAGCTTGCCTGAAGAGCGAATGACAGCCGACTTTGCCTTTGAAGTTTCGGGTGTAGATTTGGCTGGACCTCTTTTGTTAAGATCTGGCTGCAAGGCTTGGATTGTACTTTTTACATGCGCCACCTACCGCGCAGTGCATCTAGAAGTAGTTGAATCGTTGTCGACTGCAGAATTTATAATGGCACTAAGGAGATTTATAGCGCGTAGAGGGAGAATTTCATGTTTATTCAGCGATAATGCTACTAATTTTCATGGTCTAAATAATGCGTTCAGTTCTATCGATTGGAATGAAATTTTGTGTTTTTCTTCAATTGAGCGAATTAAGTGGAAATTTTTGCCACCTAGCGCTCCCTGGTGGGGTGGATTTTACGAAAGGTTGATCGGTGTGGTAAAAGCGCTTCTTCGGAGAATTTTAGGACGCGCTTCGCTTTCTTTAACGGAGTTAAATACGATACTCTGCGATTGTGAAGCTACGATCAATGATCGACCACTCACTCTTGTTGATACGAGCGCAGAAGGGTTACGTCCACTGACGCCCGCAATGTTTATTCGACCTTTGTTTCAGCACGATGTGTCAGACCTAGATCAAGTCGACGGTAAGACACTAAATGTTCGTGCTAGATATTGTCAAACGTTGCGTGAATCATTTAGACATCGTTTTAGGTCAGAGTATTTAAGCACACTTGTACAGCCCAAGAAATATACTAATCGACCTCTTAGTGTAGGCGATGTTGTACTCATCGAAATAGAAGATCGTCGCAGAATCAATTGGCCGATTGGAGTGATTACAGAAATCTTTCCGGGCAAGGATGGAATTCCAAGAGTGGCTAAGGTCCGTACAGCTACTGGAGAGAAGGTAAGACCCGCACAGAGATTATTTGCTCTTGAAGTTTCTTCCGCAGATCTATTACCAATACCTGACTCAACACTTATGACAAGTGATAACATTACTTCGTTTGACACGACTGATAACTCTGAGGACAATACTACAACATATAAAACACGGTCTGGTAGATTAGTGAGGCCACCAAGGAGACTTAATATTAGTTGAATTATTTAATTTGGTTTATTTTTATTGTTACCAATGTCTCTGTTTGGATAAGCTTCTACTGAATTTTGAATTTTGTAACTTATTATATAATATTATTTTATTTCTAATAACTAAGTTAATTATCTGTTTTATTGCCGAGGAGTGTCATATAATTCTTTATATGAATTTTCTAATTTTCTGACTGGTGTCAAAATTGTCACTTATAAAACAAAATAATAAATTATATAAGCTAGAAAAAATCTAGTTTCTCTCTAATATTTTATAATTGCTATTATTGGAGCCAGTTAAGTAATGTAGTGTTCATTGCTATGTTAATCTATGTTACGTACTCCTCATTCTGTTGAAGTATAGGGTTTAATTGCGTTGAATATATAATATATTTGTATAATATTTCAAGCAAATATTCTCTTACTTATTAGCCCCCAATTAACCCTGGATTATCGGATCTAGATAAACAGAGATAAGTACTTTTTTTAATTTATCAACCCGTCGGTAAAGTAAAAATAAGCCTCCTGTAGGCAGGAGGCAGTAAGTACCTCCTCAGATCGCACTCCAGAGTGTATACACCACTAGGGACTACACCGTTTCGGCTCCTCCCTCGAGAGAACGGACACTTAACGGCCTTAACGAACAGTTAAACCCGCTAGAGCCTCTAGCATTCTGACGGGCCACGGAATTAAGCAGTCTTTAGTTGGTAGGCTAGCTTTTTGCTAGAGTCCAACAACTCGCCGTAGATCGGTTGCGGGTGAGCGGTTATCCGCTTATCAATGAGTGGACCGATTCAGTATCCCTTATAAGGATTGACTGCCTCCTCCAGTAAGAAAAAAAAACAAATAACTAAAAATGCATAAAAAGACATATTACATTTGCTCTCACTGATACTTGAGTACCGATGCCAAAACTGGCGTGCAGACCAATCTGCAATGACGGTCCTCAAAGGAAAATATTCTGAGGCAATTAACACATACGAAGAAACCCAAAATATATTATTACTAGCTTTCTGCCCGCGGCTTCGCCCCCGTGGATTTCGAGTTTGAGTCTATAGAGGGTTAAGGGTCATAGCTTTTGCCCACGGCTACATATGCGCTGAAGTCGGTTTATGACGCGAAGGTTTTATCGCGATTCCCGTGGGAGTATCCGTTTTTCCGAGATAAAAAATAACGCAAAACCTTGATCAAGTATCGCGCTATCTATTGATGAAAACCGCATTAAAATCTGTGCAGTAGTTTTTGAGCGATGCCTTTATTGCGCCCCCAGTGGGATTTATCGGATTTTCCGGGATACATCATAGCCTAGAACCTTCTTTAAGAATCATTGTCTATTTATGAAAACTGCAGGAAAATCCGAACAGTAGTTTTTGAATAGTCTTAATCGCGCAGATCCCTACGGGATCTGTCGATTTTTCCGGGATAGAAAGTAGCCTATGTTACTCTCCATCCCTTCAACTATTTCCACGTAAATCACGTCAATTCGTTGCTCCGTTTCGCTGTGAAAGACGGACAAACAGACAGATACACTTTCCCATTTATAAAATTAATATGGATGTATACTTAGGTATACAAATAAATGAAGCCTCATGCTGAATATTTACGAAGGAATATGTATATATCTATATACATATAGATATATTTATATTACATTAAGACGACCTTCGTAGTCGAGTGGTCAGTACACCAGATGCAAAGAATTGTCATCTCTGAGGTGCCTAGTTCGAGTCCCGGTGACGACAGATGCTTGTGTGCCATTTGCACCTTAGTCATAGTTGTTAATATATATTTCTATGCAATACATGTATATATGTATAATATAGTAAGTAGATATGTCTATCTGTTACTGTCGATCCCATAACACAAACCTTACAGAGCTTACTTTGAGCTAGGCTCATTGTTGTAAGTGTAAGTCATATTTATTTATTTATCGACAATACAGATTAAAAATTATCTTTAAAAGCAAAGCTTTCAATAGAATTAGCGTGTCTTAGGTTACAAACAAGTCTTGGGTACTGCAAGTGAATGTCTCGCTCGGACAATGGAGCCGGCTGCCCCGGCAGGCGGAACAATCATTTTGTTTGCCCTAACCTTTGGCAGATCGTGACGAACGCGATCCTCACCGATTTAGCCCACTTTCAACGACGTACGCCTTCGTCACGGACTGCTGAGTACAGAATGGACATCAAGTACGTTTGTAGCTTAATTGCCTTACAACAGAGAATAAAATCAATATAAAAAAGTATTCTTTAAAAGGATTTATATTCACATTTGCACGTCGAAGATGCTTCGCCATTGGTTCACAAGTCTACGACAGGAGACTTTTAATGGAATGAACTAGCCAGAACTATTTTTCCCCTGTATTTTTACAGAGTTGTCAATAACAAGCTGGCCACAGATAAACAGTCTGAACCCAACTTCCTTTAAAAGCTTAAACAAGTTCATATTATAATTATGAAAGCTATAGTTTCATTGTGTTATGCCAACTAATATTATAAATGCGAAAGTAACTCTGTCTGTCTGTCTGTTTCCCGCTTAAGCCTCGCAACTGATTTTGATGAAATTTGGTGAATACTTTTTGTTTCGACAAAAAAAAACGGATGAAGGGGTTGAAATAGAGGTTGAAAGTTTGTATGGGATTTCTTAATTTTAAAAGATAAAACCATGAAACTTTTTATTTAAGCACTTGATAAGAAATCATTAAGCATTTGTTCTAGCATATAGAGGAGAGTGGAAGACAAAGGCATGTTCATCATCATCATCATAGGTCACCCTCTGACATCCAGAGGGTGTGTTTTCCGCACTTAGTCCTGTATGGACTATTGTGCGTGAACAAAGGCATGTTGCCCAGACCCCAAATAAAATTGGGAACAGAGCAATAGAACGAAGAAGAGTATAATAACCTTTTCAATACCCAAGTCATCTAGGATTATATTGTAAAAACTTGCAATAAATTAAACTAAGACATTTTAAATTCATCAAAAAAATTGGTGATATTTATAATTTTATACAAATTCTTACATTTACCCTTATCACCCTGAAGGCTAGCAGTCCGCAACAGTGGATTTTACCACCAATTTTCTCTTCACTTTGATATATTTTGTTAAGCTACAAATTCTACATCATTTTTCAACATTGACAGTTCCATAAAATCTAATCACTAATTGACAATTCAGTGTTTCATATCATTAGGCATCTATTGAAAGAAATTATTAATTAATGTTGTGTCAATACCAAATGAATTAATTAATTCAGTTGTATTAATTGTGTTACAACGAAGTGTCGCTTCTGCAATACATCATGGCCGCCTCCGCCTTTGTTGGCGTCGTGCTGCGCGCCGCGGGGGGCGGGCGGGACACGACGCTGGATTAGTAACAGCTCCTCAAAAACTTGGCTGTTTTATAAAATGGCTAAACTCTCAATCACTACAATGAATTCGTTTTCATGGCTTGCCCTATCTATATACGCACTGAGTTAGTCTTGAGCAAGATATCTCATAAAAGAGATAATTGATTCATATATATTCATTATATATATTCATAGAGCCATGTTTGGTAACAACATTATTTATAATATTGTATTATTTTTATATGTGTATGTAAACATACATACGACTGTAATCGTATTAGGTATGATTGTATCTTATACTATATTGTATTTTTATATTATATTATTATAATTATTAACATTGAATAGAGGAGATAAAAAATAGACCTTCAGAGTTTCTTGCCTGTTCTTCTCGAGAAGGCTCTCCCAATTCCCGAACAGGTGTCGAGTCAATATTTTTATTTTTTCCTTATTCGTACGTGCGGACAAGGTTTTTGTTTTAGGCTTTTTTTTTTGTTTTGTCTGTTGACGTCAATAAGTGCTTGTAAAGATCTATATTGAATAAAGATTATTTTGATTTTGATTTGATTTTGATTGTAATTATTAAATATTTTAGACGTTTTATTTATATGTTGTTATTTTTTTATTGCCAACAATACAAAATACAAAGATAATACCTGATAAATATTGTAATAAGTAATAAATACGAAGTGTGTGTTGAAGTATATATACGAGCACTTAATAAAATGCATTGTTGTAATTTCACTGCACTGCATTTGGATATTTTAAGATTTTTCTTTCCATAATAACATTTTTCTTGTTTAAACCATTTTATACCTATCAATATGTATATAAATTTTTATAAACAACGTTTTTATAAAGTTTTTATTGATGATCTCCGTAGCTAAGTGGTTGGTACACTAATGTCGCCATCTCTGAGGTCCCGGGTTCGAGTCTTGACAGGGGCAGATGTTTGTGTGATGAATGTCAGCATTTTTGTCAAGGTTTCTAATACATAATATCATCAAATATACAATAGTTTTATATGTATAACATATGTTTATTCTATCATTATTATATAAAGCTACGGTTACTAGAGATCCCATAAAAATAGCATCAATTGTTTACTTTGACATAGGCTAATTAGTGTGAGAAACATTTCTTTAATTACATCGACAGACAATAAACGAAATAAGAGCAATAGGTAAAAAATAAATCCTTGCAAAGTTATAATATACTAGCTTGTGCCCGCGGCTTCGCCCGCGTACTAATCGTATTTTTCAACCGTCTATATAAAATGGCTTCTCAGTGTGACCCGTATGTTTTATGTATCACGTCCGCCACGTTGGATTTTAAAATCATTGTTGTTTTCGTAATCAGCGACCCGATAAACCATAGAAACAATACCCATTGTCGATTTTCAGACTTTGACAGCCCATTTCCCCCTTTTAGGGGTTGAATTTTCAAAAATCCTGAAAGACGTATTTACTCATTTATTGTTAGGAGTACTCCTGCGAAGTTTCGAATAAAATATTCAAACAAATCTTGTTTCTCCATACAAACTTTGGACCCCCATTTCACCCCCTTAAGGGATGAATTTTGAAAAATTCTTAGTGCACCCCTACACCTTATAAGGAACCTACGTGCCAAATTTGTAATCTCTAGGACCAGCGGTTTGGGCTGTGCGTTGATATGTCAGTCAGTCAGTTTCTTCTTTTATATATTTAGATAACTATATAAGATATTTTAGACATTGTTACTTTCAATTATAATACGCCTGGTTCGACACTAATCAATAATTATACAGTCGTAATATAATAAAATTATACAATTACTATTTGTAATTATATCAATACATAGTATAAAACAAAGTCGCTTTCGCTGTATGTCCGTATGTATGCTTAGATCTTTAAAACTACGCAACGGATTTTGACGCGGTTTTTTTAAATAGATAGAGTGATTCTTAAGAAAGGTTTGTATGTATAATAAATGCATAATATAGTACAGAAACACTGATAAATTTAAAGGTTTCTAATGTGATGTCGTAAATAAGCACGTTTTTTTGCGCTTATATTGCAAACGCTGGCTGAACCCTACAAGATAGACCAAAATAATGTACTTCAGTATTGTACAACTTACAAAAATCCACAAAAAAGTCCGCGATGGTATATGTCTATCTCTTAGGGATAACCCACCATAACCATTTTTTCACTGCACCCGTGCGAAGCCGGGCGGGTCGCTAGTTACAAATAAAAAGCAACCATCATATAGTTTAATGATATGTATTCTGTATCTCATATATGTTAAACAGATTCGTCTTAGTTAACTCAAGAGCATTGATTTCAATAATATATCTGATTAATTCTTATTATTATTATATAAAAACAGGATCGAAGTGTCTTGTAACTGCACAAGTTATTTGTCACGGCTGCCGTTAACAATTACATTCACAAACAGTCAAATATGTATTCAAATGTATAATATAAGTTTTATATAAACTACCTAAAGGCTCTATCAACTCATACATCGGTATTTGTTACAATATAAACTTAATTAGATGCGCTTCCTCAGTTTTACAGCATAATGAATAAATCGTTCACGTTAAATCCATGAGTTCGTATGGGCTCAGTACCAGATACCAATCTTGCCGTGCTTCTGTTGGACGTAATAACCTGTTCCAACATTGGAAGTGTTTGAACCATTATTTTATTAGTTCTCCACGATTCCTTCGAATTTCTTGGAACTAGATAAACGCCATATTTTAACTGTGTTCTTTGAATCCGCGCTACTTTTGTACTAATTTGTAAACGGACGACTATATATTACGCTTATCAACAGTTTTATCGGCGTTTGTAACACTTTTCATTAAAATTACAATATTACGTCCTAATATGCATATCGTAACGCATATCAAAAATGTAAATTATCTAGATCGTTTACTATATATGAATAGAATTGAGTTTTCGTTGAAATAGGGTATATTAAAGACGTAGGTAGAATCCCCTCCAAGTTGAATATTTTTAATTATATTTAATAATGTTATTTTACAAATGCAAAATTTCGTTGAAGTCTTTTATTTGATAAGGACTTTTTTTTAATATCGTCCCTAAGATTTTTATCCTGTGTTATTTTACAAATGCAAAATTTCGTTGAAGTCTTTTATTTGATAAGGACTTTTTTTTAATATCGTCCCTAAGATTTTTATCCTGTGTTATTTTACAAATGCAAAATTTCGTTGAAGTCTTTTATTTGATAAGGACTTTTTTTTAATATCGTTCCTAAGATTTTTATCCTGTGTCGTGTCAGTCACAAACAGAAATCTCACATGCATAGACATCCAGACCGGAACATATTTTTATAGGTCGTAGGACGAAAATTTCTAACCCGTGCGGGAATTGAACCCGTGACGTAGAAGCAGATTACTAGACTGCTACGCTAAACGTGTCATCGCCAATGTTAGTAGGATATTTTAAGGCTTGTTACTTAACAAAAACATTTTTTTACTTCACATCTGGAAAGGTTTTGTACCTCTTCGAAATATCCATTGACATCGACTATCCTAGAAAAATCGTTTAAAATCCGTACGCTTGCATATGGAATGAGAATGTAAATTTAAAATTTTGTAATCAAAAATCGATTAAACGAAAAGTTTAACAAATAAGAATCACAAAATTTGTCACGTTACAATTTACGAATTTATAATTTTTACATATTTGGTTTGGTTTAGTTAATATTTGAATTGTTTTTTTTTTTTAATATAAATTGTATTTTTGATATAAATTCTTAGAATACTGAAAGAGTTAATGGATTGGCCAATAATTTTTAACTAAGCATTCAATCAACTGAAAAATAAATTGATCATGTCGGTACACTAACCTGTTTCTTATTGTTATGTATTGACAAACAAGGAGTACTGGCCATCTCATGGTAAGTGGCTAAAGTTACTTATTTATTTATTTATTAAGAGATAACAAACAGTTACAATATATGAAGTATAATTTAGTTTACTATGTCTATGCATGCTAATACTGCAACCAACAACGTTATCTACAGATTAACAAACAAAAATAATGCGCTGGACTAGACCTCGGCACCACACAGCATACACACATAGACACATAGTCACACGTACACATACGTACTACATGTATACCATAAACAGCAACTAATTTGTTTTATTTTTTATATCTTATATATAAAAATGAATCGCAAAATGTGTTGGTAAGCGCATAACTCAACAACGCCTGGACCAATTTGGCCAATTCTTTTTTAAAATGTTCGTTAAAGTTCAAGGATGGTTTTTACGAGAAAAATAATTATCGGATAAATCCTATAACAACTCTTTTTCCCATACAAACGTTTTCTAACTAAACGTACAATCAAATTGAGCTTTATAGTTATTGCATTAAGTTCATATTGCAAGCACTCACTGTTGTCTAAGCATCCTGTGTTCCTAACATCAATCAAAGAGTCAATTTGCGCTTTATTTACACTATATAGAGTTGAATATCACGAAGCACTACAATGAAAATCAAACTGATTTTTGTTAATTGATTCACACGATTAACTATAAAGCGATTGTTTACTTTTAAATGCTTATATATGTTTTATTTAATTATTATTTATTCACAACGTCCTACCACCAGGGTGACGGTTCTGTACAGGAGAATTTTTTGCCCTGACTATAAAATAAGTAGGAACAATACTTTGTAAAACTGCCACTTTATAAATCTTTTTGACAGGACAAAGTCTGTCGGGTCCGCTAGTTTAAAATCAATACATAGTATAAAACAAAGTCGCTTTCGCTGTATGTCCGTATGTATGCTTAGATCTTTAAAACTACGCAACGGCTTTTGACGCGGTTTTTTTTTAATAGATAGAGTGATTCTTAAGGAAGGTTTGTATGTATAATAAATGCATAATATAGTAGAGAAACACTGATAAATTTAAAGGTTTCTAATGTGATGTCGTAAATAAGCACGTTTTTTTGCGCTTATATTGCAAACGCTGGCTGAACCCTACGAGATAGACCAAAATAATGTACTACAGTATTGTACAACTTACAAAAATCCACAAAAAAGTCCGCGATGGTATATGTCTATCTCTTAGGGATAACCCACCATAACCATTTTTTCACTGCACCCGTGCGAAGCCGGGGCGGGTCGCTAGTAATATTATAAAGAAGTAAAGTTTGTGTGTTTGTATATTTGTTAAATTGTAAGGGGTAATCTCGGGATCTACTGAACCGATTTTAAAAATTCTTTCACCAATAGAAAGCCACATTATTGCGGAGTGTCATCATCATCATCATCATCATCATCATCATCGATTTTAAAAATTCTTTCACCAATAGAAAGCCACATTATTGCGGAGTGTCATCATCATCATCATCATCATCATCATCGATTTTAAAAATTCTTTCACCATAGAAAGCCACATTATTGCTGAGTGTCATCATCATCATCATCATCAGCGGACGGCGCGCGATGGCTTCGGGTTTAATTCAGTTCGCTTTCGTGCTCGCTTCGGGGATTATTAATATTATGCCCAACGCAGTGGGCGCGGGTCAGCTATTTAAAATAAAACAGACTAAATTAAAAATATTAACACACAAATAAACAACACTTAACCAATTAATATTAATTACATACATGTAATTAGATGTTATTGTTTGAATTATCATGCAATATTCTTAACAATTCCAATTTAAATTTGCGTTTTGACAAATTGAACACATCTTACAGATACAAACATAGAATTATAATATTTCAATACGCGATTGTAACCACATATATTTACCTTTAGTATGTGGTTTTCTTACATTGTATTGGTGTTAGTTAGATTCCTACCTTATCTAACTACAACCCTCACATAAATTACGATGTACACTACGAACGTGTGATTTCACATCTTACAGATGTAAAATCACAGTACGCAGTAATTCACGCTGGAACACAGCAATTATTATTTTGCATAAGAATTAGGTTTTAACCTATTTCAGTATCTCTGTTTACAGAGTTACTGAAATACGATCCTGATATATCTATTTATATATACCTTCCTCTGCTGAACCTGTTAATTTGATGATTTGGTCAACTACCATAACGTAATGGTTTGTCTAAAAATATAGTGATCAAATAATTTTGCAATATATCATTCTAATGCAAGACAGTCAAAATCTATTGTTAATAATTGCTTGCTTGGATCTGTTTTAAAGTTTAAATCGGTTGATCTGAAGGTTAGCTTACCATGTTGAGTGTTCATTGTTAACAACAGGTGTCCTGCGGCTTACAGAACCTCTGCGAAGGAGACGAACCCGTAGCATTCCCACGGCTATTGCGAAACAGCGAACAATGCTTCTAATCATCTTGAAGTTTGTACTGCAATAGGGCAGATGTTACGGTGTGATCTTATGCCGTTGATAATAGTGGCGCTTTTTGTAGCGCAGATGTTATATACAGTACGCCGTAGAGAGCAAGCCAAACTTGGAGGTACTACTCCGATGAAACACACTTGAACAATATCGTTCAGCTGTCAACGCAGTAGGTAGATTGCGATTTGTTAGGTCAACATAAGAATTGTAGACATGAATCTGACTAGACAACTCAGATTTTAATCTGTAATCAAAATTAAAAAAAAAACAACGCATTAGAGACTCCTCTAGTGTTGACGATCAATTGTTTATGGCGGATCTTCGCTTAAAATGAGGTAATCTATTTGCCCTTTCGCCCACCTATATTTATTAAATTTTGAGCATCATTTTAATAAATGAAATAGGTCAACCAAAGAAATTTTTGTCTTTTCCTTTATTCTGCATTTTTTGAAGTTGAAATGAACTTCATAAAAACAAATGACACCAAACAACTTCCTCCGTCAATGAATGAATAAATTCATTGATTCATACCGTAAATGAATTTATGAATAGGTACTGGATTTTTTTTTCAACTCGGACGAACTAATTATCTTGTTTTTATATCAAAATATTCGAAACCAGTTGTTAAAATAAAGTATAATATTTGTTTGGAAATTGGTTTCTATAAAAGATTACTAATACATCTTAAAAAATTGGTTTCCCTAAAGGAAAACTAAAATAAATTATATTTGTTCCACGACGTTGGCAGAATGTCATTTTTTGTCTCTGATTCAACCGATCGCACAGTATACAACGAACTGTTACCAAAGAAAAAATAGCCCTTTTGGTCTTAACCTTGAAACCTGCTTCTTCATGTGAGGGCGCAGTGCAACGATACTCTTGATTATACTAGAGCAAATGCGTTGATGATTGATTCAGGAACCAAAGTAGGCTGATCGCTTTGTTTGTACTCAGTAAAAACGGTTGCCGCTCAAGCTAAGTGTTATATACTTTATTTCGTGTGTAACATAATAATATGTATATTTAACTGTACCTATTATAATAACACTTTTGTTACTTGTATCATAATAAATGATTTCTAGTTCTTAAATCATTGTATGCGCGTGTCCTGCGGTTGTTTTTTTTTTTAGTTGTGATAATTTACTCGGGTACCTGCTTTTGGTAATTTGTATCCTTTTGTGGCTTAAGGGTAGTCATACTCTCATTAAAATCTCTTCGGCAGTGTCGTGTGAGGCGGGTCGTTACGTTCCCTAAAACATGGTTGAGCGAAGCGATGGCTGGTTCATGCGTCATGCTCGTGAACGGGTGCTGCCAGCGGAGATGAGTCTGCTCTTTGCTATACTGGGTACTACTGGTATTTATTATAATTTTAATTTAACTTTAATATTATTAAGTTTGTATTGTTTCTTCCTAGGATGTAAGCTGTTTTGTACCTTTAATAAATAAATAAATATTCTTTTAAAACTGTATGACACGGCATTCCTAATATAGGCATGTTTTCAAATTATAGTTTTATTAATTATATTATGTAATGGAAAGTGACTTCATGAATTATCAATATTGAAGTCATTTTCCAAATTGACGACTCTGTATCTATTTAATACAGGGAAAAAAAACAGCCCTTGCTGAGTTTCTTGCCGGTTCTTCTCAGTACAAGGTCTCCCGCCGTAGATTTGCGAACCGATGGCGTAGCCTTTCGACATTCACAAGTGCTTGTAACAGCCCAGACTGAATAAATGATTTTGAAATTGAAATTGAAATCGTCCCGTCTATTCAATATCGTAGTCTATTGTGTGTGATGTCTGTGAAAACGGCCATATATGACCGTCCCTACATATTTACTTTTATTGTGTCCCGCAATAACATTTTAGGGTTCTGTAGCAAATGGCAAATAACGGCACTATTATGGATTCGTCATGACTGCTGTCTGTCCGTCCGTATGTCGCAGTCACATTTTTCCAAAACTATAAGAACTACTGTTGAAACTTCGTAAGTAGATGTATTCTGTGAAACGCTTTAACATTTTCACATAACGATAGAAAAAATTGGTTGTCTGTAGAACTCCGTCTACTGCCGATATTTGAACGTGACAACGTCTATTACATGGTCATTTTTTCTGGGTGCAATGAAATTATTTAAAACTAGCTTTCTGCCCGCGGCTTCGCCCGCGTGGATTTCGGAATTGGGTCTATAGAGGGTCAAGGGTCATAGCTTTTGCCCACGGCTACATATGCGCGGAAGTCGGTTTATGGCGCGAAGGTTTTATCGCGCTTCCCATGGGACTACCCGTTTTTTCCGAGATAAAAATACAGCAAAATCTTGCTCAAGAATCACTCTATCTATTAATGAAAACCGCATGAAAATCTGTGCAGTAGTTTTTGAGCGAAGCCTTTATGCGCAATAATAATCCCGTGGGATCTGTCGATTTTTCCGAGATAAAAAGTAGCCTATGTTACTTGCGGATAATATAGCTTTCCAAAGGTGAAAGAATTTTTAAAATCGGTTTAGTAGTTTCGGAGCCTATTCATTACAAACAAACAAACAAACAAATCTTTCCTCTATATAATATTAGTATAGATAAAGTAATGTATAACATTTATATTTTTATTATACGTTGCCGTGTGGCGTCAGATCGGCCGTTACGCCGTTTCCGAGTATGCCTTCGGGCGCTCTAGGGGTGGGCGTAAAGTAGGCGTGGACTCCGTGTGGCGTCAGATTCGACCGTTACGGTGTTTTCGAGAATGACTCCACGCCGTACCAATTTAATAGACGTTGTCACGTCAAAAAGACAACAAATATTGGAGGTTCCTAATGGGTATGGGATTATCCCACATATTGGAGAAAGTCTTCAAAAATGATGTTGAGGTTTTTAACATCATATAGTCTCTAAAACCTGAATACGAGAAACACTTTCAAAGTGGCAAAATATGTGTCACCTGTATCTTTTAAAATAAGAAAATGATAAAACTAAAAAAAATGTATGAAGTACATTACCATTCAAACTTGTAGGAAAAATTGGTTTGAACATGTCTAGTTAGACGATTTTTTAATCCCAACTAATATTATAAATGCGAAAGTAACTCTGTCTGTCTGATACGCTTTCCCGCTAAAGCCTCGCAACCGAATTTGAGGAAATTTGGTACAGAGAATTATTAGACCCTGAGACAGAACTCTACTTTTTATTTCGAAAAAAAGGATGAAGGGGTTGAAATAGAGGTTGAAAGTTTGTATGGGATTTCTTAATTTTAAAAGTTACAACCATGAAACTTTATATTTAAGCACTTGATAATAAATCAGTAATCATTTGTTTTATAGTATTTATGAAATTTCGACCAGCTAGGGAGTGAAATAAGGGTTTGAAGTTAGTATGCAAGTTCGTCAAATATAACGTCATAAGAAACAAAAAATCGTTTGTTCTAGCATTTTGAAATTATTACCAGTGTAGGGGTGAAATAGGGGTTGAATTGAAGATTAGACCATGAATCTTGGTATCTTAGACATAAGGGATAAACTTTCGACCATCTAGGGGTTTTTTTTTATATTACAACGGTAGCAAAAAGGCTTACGGCCTGCCTGATGGTAAGCAGTCACCGTCGCCTATGGACGCTTGCAACACTAGGGGCATCACAAACGCTTTGCCGACCTTTTTAAAAACCTATTTACTCCCTTTTTGAAGAACCCCATACTGCAATCCCCCGGGAAAGCCTCAGCAGGAGCTCGTTCCACAATCGGAGCGTGCGCGGAAGGTAATTACGTTGAAACCGCACTGTTCGTGACCATTTAGGCTCCAGCATGTGAGGATGAACACCCTGCCGATGGCGAGCGGTGCGATGGTAGAATGTGGCCGTGGGCATCATGTCGAACAATTCTTTGGAACACAACCCGTTGTATAAGCGTTAGAAAACACACAAAGAGGCACAGTCTCTTCTCAGACTTAAGGGCTCAATACCGCATGTGAGTATAGGATCGTCAACGATACGCTCAGCGCGTCTTTGGACCGAATCAAAAGGATCAAGTTGGTATCGAGGTGCTCCCGCCCACAGGTGACAGCAGTACTCCATATGGGCCTGACTGAAATAAGGGGGGGTGAAATAAGGGTTGAAAGTTAGTATGCAAATTCGTCAAATATCACGTCATAAGAAAGAAAAAATCGTTTGTTCTAGCAATATTTACCAGTGTGGTGGTAAAATAGGGGTTGAATTGAAGATAAGACCATGAATCTTGGTTACTTAGACATAAGGGACTAAGATTGACAAAAGCTAATTACACGCGGGCGAAAGCTAGTACGTCATAAATCGTAAATGTTACTTGCCGCTGCGGAACCCTTCATGGGCGAGTCTGACTCGAACTTGGCCGGTTTTTTATCTGTTATCACATAATCTCTAGATCCCCTGTAAGTCGCATATAACTCAGAGCATGTTCAAACAAGTTTCGTAATTGACTATCGGCCGCCACGTAAAGTCTTAGATTCCGACTTTCTACGCGACGAATCGAAATGGAATAGATCCAATCAGCGTACCGTTACGATCGCAGCTAACGCATCACAAATAAAGGTTAATTGTGAAATTGTGTGTCTCGTTGCGGTGAATGATTAATAGTTCGTACGGGAGCCAATTACGCGCTTTGATCGTGAAAAATTGTTATTTGAAGATAATTTATACAAATTGAGATTCCTTCGCGCACCTATAGAACTCCGATTCGACAACGGGCCATTTTAATCGAACGCTTCGATAATCGGATTTGAACATATTTTTTTACTAGTTGGTGCCACGCGACTTCGTCTGCGCAGGACTAGTATTTTTGTAATATTAGGTTGTCCGATAAGTTCTTGCCGTTTTTTTAATTTTTTTATAACTTTATTTTTAAACATAAAATAACAACTTCATGTTGACGTAGAGACACCATTTTTCGTCACCAGTGACGATGCGATAAAGAAATCTTTGCTTATGTCCATGAGTTGAGAGATGACGAGCAAGCAAACTGGCAGCAATGGTGGATCGTTGATTTTTATTGTTTTCGCTCAATACGTTCGGCACCCAAGCTCCGAGTTTTTGAACCTTTCCCATTGAGTGGAGATGTTCTGAAAATGCTCGTTTTTGTCGACTTGACACTCCATTTAAATGCTCTAAAAATTAACAAAAACTAATCGAAACAAAAAAAACAAATAGACTTTCTTGTAGAGCGAAAAATTCTCTTTCGAATAACACAAAACATCGTACCAAAAAAAATTCATTTCGATCGCAAATTTTTTAATTTAAAAAACGGCAAGAACTTATCTGACAACCTAATAGTTCTTTTATACGCCACGTTAACATAATCTTCAATCGAATACTAATCTTGCGCAGACAAAGTCATGGGCACTAACTAGTATCTTTATAAATTGTGGCTTTTGTGTTATTCTGATAGAGTTTAGTTAAAATTCATTCAATAGTTTTTAGGTGAAAGAGTAACAAACAAACTTACTTTCGTGTTTACAATATTACTCGTAGTAGGATTTATGGCGCACATTTCTCATTGTTAGTACTAATTAAGCCTTTAACATGGCGATATCTCGAAACGAACACAAACTTATGGAAAAATTATGGTGTGTGTTTATCAAACACGCGTTCGTTCATAAATCCTGTGGCCTACATTCCATGGTGAGCTGTTAGAAGGCATTGTAACTTGTAAATAAGAATAGGCAAGTTATGTGTATTGTTCGACCATGTGTCTGTATTATGCTAATTGGGTTGGTGCGCCTGCGCAGGCGGTCACAGAACCACAGCTTATTTACAGGCTATATAATATTGGAGCTGTTTTCCGAATCGGATGCCAATGTGTTTTTAGAATGTTATATGGACATTTATCTGGTGTGGTAATCTGCATACAACTTGCGAAAAAAATCAAAAATCGTCATTCTGGACTGGGCCAGCGTGGTTAACTAACACCCAATCGACCTAACATTATTAGGGTAGGCTTCTGTCCCTCGGTGGGGACGTATATACCCTTTGACGTTAATAATAAACATAATATGTATGTAGGTGACGAACGAAGTGACGACCCCATCGCCCTCTGGTGGGGCATTTAATGCCCCATAATTGCCATGAACGCCCCATCAATGCAGTCAGTCTCACTCAGGGCAGCTTGTGGCGAGCTGTCGGTGAATTGCGTCACCGAGAGTACCCATGTGCTTCAGGGAAGTATGTCACCTGTCTTGCCTTAGTCGGCTGGACAGAGTAGAGTCGTAAGAGCAGATGCTCGAAGGATGCAAGTGTAATAATGTTATGACGTCGACGGTGTCTCTTTGTTATGGTGTTCTCTGTGATCTGCTTTGTTGGGGAGCCCATTTAGTGGGCAGCGAGTCACTATCTGCTATATTTTTTTTTATATTTGTTACTCCACGGACTCGTAGTCCATGCCATTTATAATTCTTAATTAAATACTTTATTACAATTCTCTTAACTAAGATGTAATCAATTTTATTTATTTTACGCAGCTAACTATATAAATACAAATTACTCATTTAAACTTACGCTATATATATTAATATACATATACTTAATAATGATTAAAAAGAAAAATAAAATACAAACATTAACTTTATATTACCTTAAATAATGCTAGAATTGATCGAACGAAAATGATTGGCACCTAGGTCGCTGCATTATTTTGGTCCTTGAACGCCATTTGCCAATTGTAGTTTCTGACCTCTTCATCAGTTGCTAAGCATGACGGAGTTATGAGCCGTTTTATAGCGTCGTCCTCTTCTCGCTCCCCGTATTAATAGATGAAGGAATCCGTTTGTCTAGATATAGCCACTACAGCATGAGGAACACCCTGACCCTCATGTATCGTGAGCAATCCAGAATTTTCTCCATCTGCTATATTTGAATTAATTAGGAGGCTTTGAGGTGACCAGAATCTCTTCCATAGCTCGGTTTTCATTACCACCAAAACTGAAATACGATAGTCTACAAACCTGTTCACCTGTAATGGCAATAGTTTCTGAGCGTCTAATTGGGTATAGTCTTTAGCTGCATTTTTCTAAAGTCGAATCGAATAAATCTGCCATATGTGTGAGCGAAGTCGCAGGCACAAGCTAGTATAAACTAAATTCGCAGGCACACTTGTTACTTCTACAATATTTCTCAGTTAACAGTACACTACTAAAATATCTACACTTATATTATAAAGAGGAAAGATTTGTATTTTTGTATGTAACTTTTTTCATTAGAGAGCTACATTATCACTGAGTTGCATAGGCTATATTCAGTACTAGATTACTATAGGAATCTTTGGAAATTCTTATTAAAACCAACCGAAGGTGTAAAAGAAATTTGCCATAAAATGTCCTTTTTACTTAATAAAATGACAAAAAAATGTTCGACAATATTTTAGAATATATCAATATCTACAAAAAACTTCGCGAGACCATATGTCTAACTATTGTAGTTAGTAGTAGAGAAACACTGATAAATTTAGAGGTCTGTAATGTGATGTCGTAAATAAGCACGTTTTTTTGCGCTTATATTGCAAACGATTATATACAAAGACTGCCCGCGGCTTCGCCAGCGTGAATTTCGGGTCTATAGTGGGTTAAGGGTCATAGCTTTTGCCCTCGGCTACATATGCGCGGAAGTCGGTTTATGGCGCGAAGGTTTTATCGCGCTTCCCGTGGGAGTATTCGTTTTTCCGAGACAAAAAATACCGTAAAACCTTACTCAAGAATCACTTTATCTATTGATGAAAACCGCATAAAATCTGTGCAGTAGTTTTTGAGCGAGCCTTTATTGCGCATCCCGTGGGTACTGTCGATTTTTCCGGGATAAAAAGTAGCCTATGTTACTCTTCATCCCTTCAACTTCAATCAATTCGTCCGTCCGTTTTGCCGTGAAAGACGGACAAACAGACAGACACACTTTCCTATTTATAATATTAGTATGGATTGTATTATGTATCAGCATTGCACAAGTGCGAAGCCGGGGCGGGCCGCTAGTATAAAATAAAATAAAAATTGTCATAAACCCATTTCTAATGACAGACAAGAACTCGTAACACGAAAATTATACCCAGCAGAGGAGTTCAGTTTTGTTCATTAAAAACGATGAAATTGAAATCGTTAAGGAGGTTGGTGCAGGCGTATGTAAATGCAGGTTGCCGGTCATCGCGGGCCGGGACAAAAAACACGTAATCCGATTATGTGCACAATTAACGCGCCCTGTGGAGTTCCCACGCGGGTGCAAGTCACGCGAGCTAATAGCACCCGGCGTGTCGCACCACCCGACGCACTATACGGTGAGAAAGGATGGTGCTGATAAAAAACTCCTTAAACTCAAGTAGTCTTGTTAAGGCGTTTAGTTTGTTCTGGCCAATGTCATTGTTAATAACTAGCTTTTAAATATATATCGAATTTTCCAAAAGGAAAGTAAAAAATGATCTTATGTCCCTGTGTCGCCGGGACACATGGCGGTCGAATCGCGAAAGCGCACCCCCGTGCCCCGTATGGGCCTAGAGAACTCGGAGGGGTTTGAATGGGTAGGCCAGTCCTCTATGACTGGAGAGCCCCACACACGGCCGCGCCTTGCCAGCGCGGTGTCATGGTGCATAAGGTCGCATTTCCCCCCCACAAAAAAATGTCCCTGTGTCAGGTATTCCAGGAATTAATTTCCCGTGGTAAAAATATCCCTTTGTTCTTTTCCGGTTCTCAACCTATCCGTATATTTTTAATTAATAATCATATAACGGTATAATAGTTTATGAGTCTATTTAAACAAAAACCTTCATCCCATACCTATTTTTACTCCATTTATGGTAATATTAGTACAAACTTTGAATTACGTATTTATTTATATCTAATAAAAAAATTAAAAATGATAGATATATTTTCCACCCAAACTTACAGAACATTTCTCTCATTAAAAAGTAACCTTTGCCCTTGTACCAAATTTGCCCGTGTACCAAATTTTATGAAATATATCAAAATTAGTAGGAAATTGATAGATCTTAAATTAGATATTTTATAGTTCATCATAAGGTTATATAAAAGTAAACCATGAATTCTAATAAATGTTGTATCAAAAATATATATATCTAGAGTCACTTGGATATATTTTAAGTTGACTTAGCTTCAATATTGTCTTAAATTGGCTTTTTACCAAATACATATAGGTTATATTATTAACGGAATAAACTATGAAACCATTGATTCACAAGTTCTTGCAAACCAGCTCAAAATAGTCGTCTTGCATGACTACTTCGCCAAATACAAATCGAAGTCGAACAAGGCTCTGCTGAACTGTCAAATTACTTTTTAAAACGTAGAATATAAAATGGAACGAAATTTTTCCATAGTACTGAAATACATTTTATTAAAATCACGCAGTAATGTGAAAGTAAATTGTGAAGAAAAACAAATTGTGGCGTATCGTATTGTACGGTTCCATTTATAAATGTCGATATAACGTATTTTGGTGTGACCTGTGTAGAAGCACAATGGATCTCAAAGTCATCCAAAGGGCAATGAAGAGTGTTATGCTCGGAGTTTGTCTGGCGTGATCGTATCAGAAGTGATGAAATTCGCAAAAGATCCAGAGTCACCGACATGCCCGAAGAATTGCGAATCTTAAAACCTTAAGTGGTAGTAGCAGACCATATTGCTTGCAGGACTGACTGCCGGTGGAAAGGTCTGCGAATAGCAGGCATATGCCGGGTACCGCAGCATTGATAGGCCTCCCACGAGATCAATAGACGATTTGATAAGTGGTTGCGCCAGTTTCGGGATTCTAATATTTTTAAATAATTAAATACTCGTCGTGTTAATTGGTATACAAAGCCTATCCTAGGTATCTGGATAGTAGTCTACGCTTGTGTGTACCTAACAATAACGGCACATACTGTTTTGTGTCGCTCCGCGCGCCATCTGGATGAAGAACGCAGCGCATAAGAAACATCTAGATTATCTAAAAAATCGTTCAACTGACCGGTGTGTTCGGCGATTGTCGTATTTGCCGCTGTCTAGCACTGAGACATTGTGTGCTCAAAATATTTAATAATCCGCTATAATTTCGACACCATAATAATCCCGGGATAATCCGTGCATAAAAAGGGAAAGCAGTGTGGGATCGCTTCTGGAGACTAGGCTGGGTGAGTGGCCTCCTTCTGTGAAGCAGTGATGCTCCAGAAGGAGGCCGCCGAGCGGGGTCGGGAGATGGCCGATCCCGCTCGAAGAAGGCGGCGCCGGGCTCGGTAGCACAGCTGCGGCGCCGCCGCGGGTCGCCGGCGGGCGCGAGGAAGTCGCGACTGCTACGGCGACCCGGGATGGACCACGCCCCTTCCGTGGCCGGGGGGCGTCGTCGGTGGAGGAGACCGGGGGAGGTAGTAGCCTCCCCGAGGAGGGCTCCCCTCTAGACAGGGGAGCGGAGGCTGGGGGTTCCCGGAAGTGGCTTGATGTTCCCGGGGGCTCCCTACATGCCTGAGGAAGACCATCCCTGAGGTTTTCAGTGGGTAGGCCTCCCCCTTCTGGGGAGGAGAGCCCCACATAACCGCCGGCTCGCCACAGCCGGGGTATGCAATTTAATGCATTTTCCTCAGGGGAACAAAAAAAAAGGCTGGGTGAGTGTACATTTATTAATACGACGAGGTTTTTATGTTGGTTGCACGATGGTAAAATTTTGCTGATAGGCCAGCCCTGTGTCCTACTCTGACTATCGAAGGAATTGCTACACCAATAAGAACTGTACAAAGGTACTAGATGCTAGCAGCGTAGGACTGACCAGTGTGGAGATTTGGGAAAGGTCTATATCAGCAGAACGCGTCTACTGATCGCATGAATCAGCTGAGGTCGCAAGCTTCTACTAAGCCAATGTTATTTTTTTACTTGCCACCCACGTGGAAAAAGTAAGCAAGTTATCTTAGCCGCAATGGGTAACGTTACCCATTACCCATTAACCATGATCATCTATCCTCCACAAAACAAATAATCGCTTAGACTCAACTTCAACTTTCACGATTAACATTTTGTATAAAAGCCAGCGTCCGAGGTAATTTGTCTTGTTGCCAAACGATGTTTGCGGCTGCTTTGTACGATCTTATTAATGCGTCCCTCGTCAGCGCCGAGTTATTGGTATCATTGTGGGCTCTGTTGATTAATGGTTGAGCTTATGACGCCGGACTGTATTTATTTGATTCTATCGGAATCGATTTTAACTCGATGCCTCGGTGCAGCGACTGTCGACAGTAATGAATTAGGAAAACATAAGATTGAAGAATTAATCATAGACATAACGTAAAACTGTGATAATAAAAACTCTCATAAAATGGAAACGTCACAGAATAAGTAAATGCTGTGCTTTCACCGCCTTTTCAGCTTCGTGCGCGTAAATATGTATAGAAATAGAAAAAGTAATACAATTTATCACTTTAAAGTTTTAAAATGATGTTTAGTAATTGAAGCTTACTAGATAGTAAATCCTCATAAAGGATGCACTACTTTTATAGTTGTCTTAATAACATCTGATGTTGGATTCTAGTAGAAGGCTGGCCTATCATCTAAACACTGAAAAAACAAAACTTTGGTCGGGCAGAAGGCTTGGGACCTTATCGGCTTGGAACTAAAGCCCCACCCTCCAGAGTGGGACGGTGCATGGTGCAGCCTCAGGAGAGTGCATACGCTGTAATATGATCGGTTGCCAAAATGTGTATGCACTTATAGAAATCTAACTGATATTGTGCGTAAGATACATACTTGTGCTGTTTAAGGAAGCAAAAGTTGCCTTGAGTAGTTGATTTAGCTTTAATGAAATTTTGTTTGATGGGTCGGAGAGCGAGTGTTTAAGACGGAGATAATTTGAAAGCATATAATCGGATACATATAATATCATTTTCACTTCTGTTGGCAACATATAAATACCTGTTGCATTAAGTTCATCCCTTGTACCTCATCAATGCAATAAAGAGTATATAAATAAATACATGTTCCATTGATTTTGTATATAATTGTGTTAAACTGATCGTTATGTGGAATGTCAGCATTTTTATTATTATTTTTTTTTTACTGTAATTGTACTCATATGCATTATGTTTATATTTATATTTAGGTATTTTTGGATAATGTCACAACACACAACACAGTATCCTTGTTTTTAATTTTTTTTTAAATCTTCGACTCATGTATTATTCGTCAACAGCCATCTGTGGTCAAATGTTGCTAAGCACAAGAACACAAATGTTAATATGATTTAAATATAGAATTAAGTTCGGTACCAGCGGAAGATCAGCGTTAGCCGCAAGGTTAGCAACATGCTGAGCTGGGGCCATTTGAGGCAATTTTAATGCATTTGGTACGTTCCGTTTGTTTGTTTTTGCTGTCTCAATAAAAATATTTTCTTTCTTTCTTTCTTCTTTCAAATATATTAGTATGTTTAAAGTCAAAGAAGGAGTCTAGGAGGTAGACTCTGTACCTCTAGGAGGTAGACTCTGTACCTCTAGGAGGTAGACTCTGTACCTCTAGGAGGTAGACTCTGTACCTCTAGGAGGTAGACTCTGTACCTCTAGGAGGTAGACTCTGTACACCTCTAGGAGGTAGACTCTGTACTTTCTAGGAGGTAGACTCTGTACCAGGGTCGTCTGCATGGGTACCTCCGTCTTACCTATTTCCGCCGCCAAACAGCAGGGTTCGCTTTGCTGTGTTCCGGCGTGAAGGGTAAGATAGGCAGTGAAATTACTGGGTACTGTGACTTTACATCTTATGTCACAAGTTGGCAACGTACACTGTGGTTCTTATGAGGTTTGCAGATTTGCTGCGAATCTCGTGGGAACCACATGTACTATAGGCGACTGTTACCACTTACCATCAGGTGGGCAGCCTGCTTGTTTGTCAACTTTAGCAATAAAAAAAAAGGAGTAACATAGTTTATCACACAGATGTACATATTGGCGTCACATAGTTAAGGTAAGTGCCTGTCAATGAATCACTTCTGTCAGTATACTAAACTTAAAAGCACACCCACACTAAAGCCTTAAATTCACCGCTACTTTTTGCCGAGCTTCCACGGATCCTTCCAATCATGTTTCATTAATTCTCTAGATCCATCCATTCCAATTTGACATAGGTCTGACGGCACACGCTGATGCATGCGCCGCTAAGTAGCCGGGGCCTGATCGGCGGCCAGATACCGGCCGCGCAGGGCCGTGTGTCTTGAGAATTATCAGTTATTGGTTTTAATAGCTTTTGTTGTAGCTGTGTCAGTTTCCTGTTCATCAGTTTTGGTTCACCGTTTAGTTACCATGTTCAAATCCAGTCACGTGATGCTGACAATATTAGTACTTTCAATCGAACGTGAAATTCAACGTATGTATTTCTGAAATATACCTCTTAATAAAGTTTCTATTCATTGGAAGACAGGCAAACAAGATTTACGCGAAAAATAAATATTTTTTTAAACGTTGCCCCATATTAGTATTTTTATCTTGTATAATGGATGCAGTCACAAACATAGAACCTTACATGAACATACCACCCAGATTGCAACATATTTTTGTAGGTCATACAAAATATCTATCCCGTGCGGGAATCGAACCCGCGACCCATTGCGTAATGCCAATAACTCGACCGTTGTTCGTGTTCTCAAATAAATTGATAATAATAATAATATATTATAGCAATTAATATTTCTTACACTTACAGTAATTAGCCTAACTCAAAGTAAACTCTGTAAGGTTTGTATTATGGGATCTAGGGTAACAGATAGACATACATATAATTTGCATATATAAATATAGTTAAGGCTAAGGTGCAAATGCTCGCATTCATCACGCAAACATCTGCCCCACCGGGATTCGAACCCGGGACCTTAGAGATGGCGACACCATGAAACCGTTAGACTCGGCAAACCTTTCTCACGTTGTCAAAATTGACAATATGAGTGTGTGTAAGTATGTTCTTACAATAATAATTAAATTTAGTCACGTCATATTTTTAAATACAATTATACAACTTGTCTCATTATTCATTATATTATACATTATTATGAAATGTAGAGAAATCTTGTGTATTGTTACATTTACTAGGAAAAAGAAAAATAAAATAACCCACACGTACTATATTCGAGGCAGCAATTTGTCTAGGAAAGCGGTTGTGAGAGACTTGGGTGTACTATTTGACGAGGAGTTGAGCTTTCGTCCACATTATAATAGTATTGTGAGCAGAGGCAATAAATTGTTAGGGTTTATCATAAGATCAACAAAAGATTTTAAAAAGATCAAAAGCACTCTCTATCTATTTTTCACCTTGGTAAGAAGCATCCTCGAGTATTGCAGTCCCGTATGGTCACCTTTTTACGGAGTTCATGTTGACAGAATCGAAGGTGTACAAAAGCGATGTTTGAGATACATTTCCCATAAATTAAATTTCGGCCGAAGCCTAAACTCATAATGAAAGGTTGGCAAAGTTTGGTGTTGTTACCTTGCAGGACCGACGCAAAAGATACGACCTTTTATGTCTGCATAAAATCTTGCACTCGTATATTGATGCACCAGTTCTGCTCTCCTCAGTATCTATTAATACTCTGTATTGATCTCGCCGACCTACCACCTTCACTTGTCAGACTTACACTAATAACACTTCCTACTACAACCCGATAGTTAGGATGGCGAGAGCCTACAATGAGTTGGCAAGGAACAACAATGACATTGATATTTTTAATAATAACTTGATCTCATTTAAAAGAAGCATTTCAGATGTACTCAGGGCTGGATCCCAGGATTTGTAGCTATTACGGGTTTTATACTTTTTATTATTACATATATATATATATTTTTTTTTGTATAATATCTATTTGTGACTGTTTCATGAGATCATGCTGTGTACACTTTGTTTGGATGGCAGTCTAGTCATTCTGTTTTGTGATGTATATATATTGTTGTTAGGATTGTCATCTGTTTGTGTACCTTTTCTTAAATAAATAAATAAATTATTGTTATATCGCTTCATATCATACGTCTTTATAGGACACGATCCTTTATAAGGCTTGGGGATACAGACCTAACGCCTAGAGGCTATTTAAAAGAAATATAATGAAAGTATGCGTGGATACCAACTGGGTTTAATCTCTATCTGCACCATGAAAAATGTAGCCAAAAAACTATACCTAGTAAGTTGCACAAAATCTATTGTCAATACTGGTTTAAACGTTTTGGTTATAAAGAGCGCCGGGCTTTGGAAGAGACTCCGGTCACCTGCCTTCTGAAAGCCTCCTAATTGCTTTAAATATGGCAGGGACTCGCTCACTAAATGGGCCGAAAGGAGCAACATTGGTGTGAACGGCTAACGGTGTAGAGAGGTAGCAATCGCGACGCTTTATTATTATACAAATCAAATTAAATTACATTATAATTTTAATTCATTTATATCATAAAATCTATTCACGTTCCTCTTAAATATTGGACCATGCAACAGTTAATATTGACAGGTAATTTATTTTATCATAATATACATCTTATAACATTCCTTTTATAGATATCAGATAGACTATATGAATTCATTCTTCTAAGCTCGTTATATTAGATTTGTGTATATACGAATATATAAAATTAATATTAACGTTAAGTAAACGTTAAGCTCAGTTATACATATAGACATACACCTAAATATTCTTTAATATCGTAAAAACTATGACTGATTAGCCATTTATTTTATTCTCTCTTAAAATCAAAAAAATCAAAATAATCTTTATTCAACATAGACCTTTACAGGCACTTATTGACGTCAACAAACAAAACAAAAAAAAAAGCTAAAAAAAAAAACAAAAACCTTGTCCGTACGTACGAATAAGGAAAAAAAAATATTGACTCGACACCTGTTCGAAAATTGGGAGAGCCTTCTCGAGAAGAACAGGCAAGAAACTCTGAAGGTCTATTTTTTATCTCCTCTTTTCAATGTTAATAATTATAATAATATAATATAAAAATACAATATAGTATAAGATACAATGATACCTAATACGATTACAGTCGTATGTATGTTTACATACACAGATAAAAAGAATACAATATTATAAATGTTGTTACCAAACATGGCTCTATGAATAGTGTCCCTATTCCCAAATACTGTGATCATTTAGATAGTCACTTACTTTATACTACTACTACTCATGAGTTTCTTTTTGATATGGATTTTAAATTAATATAAAGGCAAATCAATGACACTTTGCGGAAGTTTGTTAAACATAGATATACATTTCCCCAAGAACGAACAGCTAGTTTTATGGAGTCTGAACCTTGGAACGGCAAGTTTATTTTTGTTTCTAGTATTCACATTATGTAGATCACTGTTTTTATTGAATTTATTATAGTTTCTATATACAATAACTGTTATTGTGTATATATTGACTAGCTAAAGTTAAACTTAAATTTTGTATGCAACAATTTCAAATCGTCTGGTAATTTATTATATTAACAATAATCATATTATAAACATTCCGTTTATATATATCTTATTGTTGATACAGGAGCTCTGTCAAAGACTTTTAAGATGATCAAAACCCTTGTTAGTTTTTCCCCCTTAATTCGCCAACAGAATTCCAGCAAATTTATCCGTGAGTAATACCTTCAAGTACTTTGACCTCTGTTCCGATTGGCGCAACATTACGCAAGAGTGATATTCATTTCTCATCAGACCATCCACGTGTGGCTGTGTTGTGGCGCGACCTGTCAGCTGACGTACATCCGCTGGGGCCGATCGTGTGGAAAATGTGCCTTTATATTAACTTCACATTGTTTTAATGGCATTGAAACTTTGTGATAGCCTATTGGTGTACAGTTACGAATCCGGTTCACTCGCTCTTTTTATGAAGGTACCTATATATAGATAAAACGTTTATTATTTTCGGCAAAATACACATAAATATCCACTAAAACAATTGTAATAATTGAGAAAAAACAAACATACAAATATTTGCCTAATTTAGACAAATCACTGATTTTCAGTCAACACCTTTTTTGAGTGAGTAGAGTTTTACAAATTGAGCAGATAAAATGAATGAGCGAGAAAAAGTAAAAATAAAAAATTATTGTAAAAAAAAGAGCCGCATGAGGCCATAACTATATATAGGTATAGTATGAAGCTTTATAAAGAAATAGATACATCACAATCCTTTATTTCCTTTAAAGCCTTTAGATACAATATAATGCGTTACAGTTATTTTAAATCTATACTAATATTATAAAGAAGTAAAGTTTGTGTGTTTGTAAATTGTAAAAGGTAATCTCGGGGTCTACTGAACCGATTTTAAAAGTTTTTTCACCAATAGAAAGACACAATGTTGCTGAGTGTCATAGGTTATATTAAAATCCGAAAAATAAAAAGGCTTTTACGTGGTAGTCCGTTTTGCAAAGTAAATGGGTGAAAAAACGGGTAGCGTACGGAGCGCGATGGCTTCGGGTTTAATTCGGTTCACGTTCGTGCTCGCTTCAGGGATATTAGTATTATGCCCAACGAAGTGGGCACGGGTTAGCTAGTATACTATATTTATGTTATTTGCATAGATTTATTTAACTCAATATTTCCGACACTCACACCAATTAGTTTGTCTGGAAGAGGTCACTCATTGCGACAAGATTGCCTTTGCTCACATTATCTATATATACAGGTTACAGGGAAAGTCGTACTGAATATTGAAGGACGTTATTATTTAGGTAATTTCTGATGAATTTGATTCTATAATATGGTGTCCGAAACTCAACCGTTATGGAAATATTGTACATTAAAGATTTTTTGAGAAATACTATGTTTTTGCCTTTTTAGTCGATTTTCCGTGAATAGAGCCCCTAAAGTTTATTTTTTTTAATGTATCTACTTAGAGGACATGTCAATTAATAAAAATGATAAAAAAATATGAACACACTACTAATATCTTCCAAAAATTTCTCGACAAAAGTTGTAGTTAATAATTTTTTACTAATAGTTTCTAACTTTGAAGTGTTTTAAAAAAATATATCATACATAAGAAATATATATCGCTAGGCTAAGTGATATAACGTAAGACGTTTACATCAATTAGCCTATCTCAAAGTAAGATCTGTAAGGACTGTTAAGCTTGTGTTATGGGATATAGGGCAACGAATAGACATACATATATAAATATTTTTAATAGAAATATATATTACCAACCATGACTAAGGTACAAATGCTCGCATTCATCACACAAACATATGCCCCCACCGGGATTCGAACCCGGGACCACAGAGATGGCGACACCTTGAAGACCTTAAAACTAAGCAACATTAATCAATGTTGCTTTCAAAATACTTGACTGTACTGTTGACTTGACTGTACTGTTTGTCTGTTCTAGCCAAAAACTTAAGTTTTTTTGTACACCCAGCTTTTCAATTGGATCGAAAACATTTTATAGTGCATTTCCAGTTGTTCAGTTACTGTGCGACTACAAATATATAAATATTAGGATTCTGCCCGCGGCTTCGCCCGCGTAGATTTCGGGATCAGGTCTATAGTCGGTTAATGGTCACAGCTTTTGCCCATGGCTACACATGCGCGGAAGTCGGCGCGAAGGTTTTATCGCGCTTCCCGTGGGACTATCCGTTTTTACCGAGATAAAAAATACCGCAAAATCTTGCTCAAGAATCACTATCTATTGATGAAAACCGCATGAAAATCTGTGCAGTAGTTTTTGAACGAAGCCTTTATTGCGCATCCCGTGGCATTTGTCGATTTTTCCGGGATAAAAAGCCTATTATTTAATCCGGACTTTTATCTTTACGTCTGCAAAATTTCAAAGCAATCGGTTCAGTAATTACGGCGTGAAAGCGGAACAAACAAACAAACAAACTCACTTTCCGATTTATCTTATTAGTAAGGATTAATCTACTTTTTAAAAATGACGTCCATGTCATACTTAATTGGACGAACAGAGCGAAGTGCATCTTTGACACCAAACTGTAAAGCTTAAACTTTTGTGTACATTAAATTTTTATAATCAAATCATAAGTGTTTTATTCCGTTTCCAGTTTAGTTATGTTGTAACAACTAATAATAACAATCTTGATACACTTTTTAAGAAAATGGCTTCTATTTTCTCCGTAACTGGACGTATAAAGCGAACTGCATCTTCGTCGCTTAAACTCAAACTTTGTGCTACTCTTATTCACAATATGTTAAGTCTACGAACATCGTAATTTTAAATTCCGCCTTGTCGCTTTTTGGCGTGTTATAATAAAATTTTTCTCCTCTCATTTCATATTCAGAGGCACGAGTCTTGAGTGTTCGTAAGCTTTACATTAATAAAGCTGTTTTAGCGACCCACAAAACAATTTTCGGTTCGTCAGAATATAAACGCCTTCTTCAAAAACGTGTGTTCAAAATTGATACCCCTTCCGTCGCCACCTCGTTTGGAAAAAGGCACAAGAAATTTCTTTTCCCCTTTATTTATAACAAGCTAGTAACTTCTTCTGACATAAAGTCTTTAAACCCACTTACTGCTAAATCTAAACTATTTCATTGGCTTCTAGAAATTAGCTATGAGCAGGCAGAACTCTTGTTGAAGAATACTGCATAATTAACAAATTAGGTGACAAACGCACACACATACGCACACACAATACACACACCCACACAAACGCACACACCCATACACATATATACACACAAATCCACACAATTCATAGAAATTAAAACTATAAGATTCACTGTACTGTATTAGTTGATGCATTGTTATTTTCTACTTGACTGCGCTGTGAATGATAATCGTCGACTATGGTCCCCAAGAGACAGGATTACCTAGTTTGGGGACTATGGGTAATCAAATGTAGAAATGTTTTTTGGTAAATAAATATTATTATTATTATTATTATTAATTCATATTCTTTTATAATAAAATTTTAAATAACGTAGAGATTCCTCATTAAACTCACTTAATTTGACAAAAAAATAAACGAAGCCTCCATTTTTTTTACTACGAGGGGTGGTAGTAAATCCTCATAAGGGGTGTGCTACTATTGTAGTCGTCTTAATAACTACCTGGTCCCGGACGACCTTACACCGAATGCCACCCGCGCCCAGTCTCCGGCGGATGGTTATGTTAGAGTCTAACAGTTAGACTCTAACAGAAAGATAGCCTACCAACTAAACATTACCTAGTCTTTGGTCGGGTAAAAGGCCTGGGACCTTATCGGTTTTGAACTAAAAAGCGGGGGCTTTCCAGAGCGGAGAACGGCGCATAGCGTAGGCTCAGAAGAGTGCGTACGCTCAATTTATTAATTTGATTCTTGTTTTAAATATACCTTTATTTTATGTTTGTATGGTCTCCCATACAAACATTCCTAGCTTATAAAACACAAATTCAAGATAATGAAATCTCAGTTTCTCATGATTAAATTTAACTGCTCCTGAAGCACCGATAAAATTAAATTGAACGAATAAATCCTTGAAGATTGATCGACAGAGTTGAATGGACAGCGGATAAAATATATAATTTGTAAAAAACGAGCAAGCCCCGACCGCACAATCGTTTGGTAACCCGCAATTAGGTTATTAAAGCGGGGTGGGGGGATTAGAAGCCAGGGCTGGCCCCGATTTCTTTTCATTTATTTTGCTCGCCCGTATGGTATTCTTAGATATTGTGAGCGTTACCTCGAGCAAGGTAAATATTACATTTCCTATAAACTGTAAAGTTATTTCAAAGGAAAAAATATATTTAGGACAAAATATAATATAAATATAAAACCGTAAACTCCTAAAGTGCTACTATTATAGTAAAGGAAGGAGTATAAACAGATAGACAAATAAAAACACTTAAATTAATATTAGATACAAATTAACATATAAAATGCATTATTACATAAAAATACTTAAATAGATATTTAATTAACTAAATCAAACATAACTTAGATTATTTAAGGGGACCAATTACTTTAAAATTAAATTGATAATTAATATCTTTAACAATAATCATATATCTAGAAACAAAAATAAACTCTAGAAACAAAAATAAACTTGCCGTTCCAATGTCTAGAAACAAAAATAAACTTTCCGTTCCAATGTTCAGACTCCATAAAACTAGCTGTTCGTTCTTGGGGAAATGTATATCTATGTTTAACAAAACTTCCGCAAAGTGTCATTGATTTGCCTTTATATAAATTTAAAATCCATATCAAAAAGACACTCATGAGTAAAGGTTATTATATAGTAAGTGACTATCTAAATGATCACACTGTTTGGGAATACGGACACTATTCATAGAGCCATGTTTGGTAACTACATTATTTATAATATTGTATTATTTTTATATGTGTATCTAAACATACATACGACTGTAATCGTATTAGGTTTGATTGTACGAGTATCTTATATTATATTGTATTTTTATATTATATATTATAATTATTAACATTGAAAAGAGGAGATAAAAAATAGACCTTCAGAGTTTCTTGCCTGTTCTTCTCGAGAAGTCTCTCCTAATTTCCGAACAGGTGTCAATATTATTATTTTTTCTTATTCGTACGTACGGACAAGGTTTTTGTTTTTCTTAAGCTTTTTTTTTTGTTTTGTTTGTTGACGTCAATAAGTACCTGTAAAGGTTTATGTTGAATAAAGATTATTTTGATTTTGATTTTGAAATATATAATTATATCAGTTTGTGGCGAGCTGTCGGTGAGTTGTGTCACCGAGGGTACCGATGTACATCAGGGGGGCGTATCATCACAGCTCATATACGTCCCCACCGAGGGGCTCGAGCCTACCCTAACTACGTTAGGGCGATTAGGCCTTAGTCAACCACGCTGGCCCAGTGCGGGTTGGTTGTCTACGCACACCTTTGAATCGCTTCGCAGATGTACGCAGGTTTCCTCACGATGTTTTCCTTCACCGTAGGAGCGTCGGATAAATGTACATATGAAATTCGAAACGAAAACACATTGGTACACGGTGGGGATTAGATGGGGGCCTCCTGATTCTATGCGGCGTACAAACCAGTGCCGAGACCACAGCGCCACCGACGCTACTCAGCGGGGTAATAATGTCATAACGCCGACGGCGTCTCAATCGCTGTCGCAGACACACCTCTCTACACCCTTAGCCGTTCACACCAATGTTGCTCGCTTCGCACCAATATTGGTCTGCTTTTTTGGAGGGCCCATTTAGTGAGCGGCGAGTCACCACCTGCCATATTTAAATCAATTAGGAGGCTTTGAGAAGGCAGGTGACCGGAGTCTCTTCCATAGCCCGGTTTTTATTACGTTTGGACCACGAATGACAATAATTTAATCATTTATAAACTCTTTATTGTTACAATGAAAATAAAAAAATATTAGGAGGTACCAAATTAATTGGTCCAAAGGCGGAGTTATCTCTCAGAGAGATTTCTTTTAGCCAATCCTAGATGGTTTTGTGAAATTTTTAAAAAGAAAAATTTGCGGGGACACAATATTTATATATAATTGTTTTATATTATTATTTTTATTACAATTTCTTATTTTAGTACAATTTTTCGTTATAATTTATTAATTTACTTTATGTACTTTTATATAACGCATCAACAATTTAGTGCCCTAACGCTTATTAAACGAAAAAAAAGGGGGTGTGGCTGTGTTATGGACACGGCCGTTTCTTGTACGTGAATACGTCTCGTAACGGGTAATAGTACGCAGCAAAATGGCCTTCAAATTGGCGGGGCTCCCCCTCCACCGCGCGCGATGTGTTACAGTCTTTACTGGGCGTAATAAATTATTTGATCCTTTAGCTATCCAGTGGTGTAATTGGAATTTGGATGGGGATGATAGATATGTAGCTACAACACTAAACTGATTTTTTGATTTGCGTCCCTATGGAAGCAATTTTAAAGACGTATTCACGTCAAAAAAAGACAACAGATTAGGAGGAGGCAGCCCTGAATATAGTAAGAATGGTTTGGCCGGCGGCGGTGCGCGGGCGCAGCGGTAGCGTGACGCCGCCGCTAATAACAATATCAGGCGCAACCCGAGCAATTACCTACCAATTAATGCCCGTGCCCTTTCACTTTCCCGTCTACTCGGCAATTTGGTCGTGTGTGAGCCTTTGTTTTGAAACTAGCCTGATCTAGCCTGACGGACTACTTTCCGGGTCGGTAATTATTTATTTACAACTAGCTTTTCTACCACGGCTTTTTTTATGTGATCTGATGACAGACAAGCGGACTGGTAAGTGGTAATTTTTTTATTAGTCCACCATCCGACGACGAGACGCGGCCAGGGACTGCATCCGTATGTGGTCGACATTCTACCTTTTTTTTTACGAAATGCCTTCTCATCCAACATTCCTCAGTACCTAAAAACAAAGGTTTACAACCAGTGTGTGTTACCAGTGATGACTTACGGCTCTGAGACGTGGTGCTTCACAAAAACCCTTTTAAGAAGGCTCAAAGTCGCTCAGAGAGCTATGGAGAGGGTTATGCTCGGTATTTATCTGCGTGATCGAATCGGAAATGAGGAGATCCTTAGACGAACCAAAGTCACTGACATACTGAGTCACTGACACACTGACTCACGATGGCGCAAAAAGGTTATTGAGTGGAGACCACGTACCACCAAGCGCAGTGTGGACGGCCACGGCCATGGACCGACGACCTAGTAAAAATCGCTGGGTTTCGTTGGATGCAGGTGGCAATGGACTGGTCGCGCTGGAAATCGATTGGGGAGGGCTATATCAACAAATTTTTTAAACTCTTCCCCAACTGTAGCAGAATCCATCCTAAAAGAAAATGTTAAGGATAGTCAGACTCTTTTTAAATTTCGACAAATTGAATCGGTTAATATAATAAGACTTTTAAAACATTAAATAAAAGAAAACCGCGGACCTTTGGGGAAACTCCGTAGTTGTCACAGAATCAGTAATTGAAATAATAGCTCCAATTCTAGCTTGTATATTTAATGATTCTATTGAAGGTGGTGTTTTTCCTGATTTAATGAAACATAGCAAGATAACTCCTTTGTTTAAGTCTGGTAGCTCATTTGATCCCACAAACTTTAGACCTATTTCAGTGCTACCAACGTTTAGTAAAATTTTTGAGAAAATAATGTTAGACCAAATGCAAAGCTATTTTCGTATTAATAATCTTCTGCATAATAATCAGTTCGGTTTTAGTAGGGGTCGCTCAACAACTGATGCAGGTGTAGAGCTTTTAAATAAGATATTTGACGCCTGGGAGGATTCACACGATGCTTGGGTGTCTTTTGCGACTTATCCAAAGCATTTGATTGTGTTCTCCATGAAACTCTGATTAAGAAATTACGTTATTATGGTTTCAAAGACTCTTCTCTGAACCTTCTTATTTCATATTTGAGTGACAGGATTCAGAGAGTCGACATTAATGGTACGAGATCTCAGGGATCTTTACTTAAGATGGGCGTCCCATAGGGCTCAATTCTTGGTCCCTTTTTATTTTTAATATATATAAATGACCTTCCCATTTATGTTAATAATAAACACGAAATTGTACTATTTGCAGATGATACATAAACTTATATTCAAAATTAAACGGAGACAAAATATTAATGACACTGTGAACGATGCAATCTCTAAAGTAGTCCACTGGTTTAACGTTAATAACTTGCTTCTAAATGAAAGTAAAACTAAATGTATCAAATTTGTATTGCCAAATGTAAAACAGGTAAACACCGAAGTAATTATAAAGGATAGGAATGTGGACCTCGTGGACACCACAGTATTTTTAGGAATTACTCTCGATTCCAAACTTCAGTGGGGCCCACATATTGATAAACTATCAAAACGGCTCAGCACTGCAGCATTTGCAGTTTTTGAGAATACGCCAATTAACTGACGTAGAAACAGCTAGATTGGTGTACTTTAGTTACTTTCATAGTGTAATGTCGTATGGTATTTTGCTGTGGGGAAATGCTGCCGACATTCAAACTATATTTGTGCTGCAGAAGAGGGCCATTCGAGCAATTTATAATCTAAAAATGCAAGACTCTTTAAGAGATAAATTTAAAGACACTGGTATAATGACAGTTGTGTCTCAATATATTTATGAAAATCTAATATATACCCATAAAAACATTCATTTATTTAGTAAAAACAGTGATGTCCATAGCTTCAATACTAGAAATAAGAATAAATTACATTTGCCTCACACTAGACTCCATAAAATTAATAATTCATTCAGAGGTAACTGTGTGCGTTTTTACAACAAAGTTCCAAGCAATATTGTACAATTAAGCCTAAATAAATTTAAAATCATTGTTAAAAGTGTACTTATTAGCAAAGCCTATTATACGATTACTGATTATATAAAAGACATGAATGCTTGGACTTAATGTTTCTTAGTTCCACCAGGCATTGCCATGAACCTTTGTAATTATACTTGTACCTATAAGTTGACTTTTGTATGACTTGGTAACGATATATATTTTTGTAAATGTCGTTGCTTCTGTAAAAGTTATAGAGTTTCTTGCGCCCGTTCTTCTCTATAACTAAAAGAAGTCCGAATGGGTAGTAGGGAAAAAAAAAATTTGGACTATTCAAAAGAGCATATCTAATTGCCTACTTGAAATAAATATTTTGACTTTGACTTTGACTTTGACTATGTCCAGCAGTGGACGGCGATAGGCTGAGATGATGATGATGATGATTCCACCTCTTCGTATCTCTCGGTTCGCTTCGTCCTTCATTATGCGAACCACCAAGGAATGGAATTCCCTATCTGCGTCTTTGTACCCCGATACCAATTATATATTTTTTTGGGATTTTCAAGGCAAGAGTAAATAGGTAAATAGGCACTATTTGAGTTTGCATGTTCCACCTTAGGCAACATCTTCACTTAACATCAGGTGAGATCGTTGTCAAACGCACTCAAATTGGGAATTAAAAAAAAAGTTTCAATCAACATAACACAACATATACAGACCATTAACATGCTAGTCGAGATTATATTATGTTATTTTCTTCTCTCTGTTTTGTGGTGTATGTACAATAAAGTGTTATCTATCTATCTATCTAATCTATCTATAACCCAAAACGTACTATATATAGATATCAGATAGTAAAGTAAATATTTCCACTTATAATTACTCAAAAACTGTGTATTAAATCTAATCATATACACAATAATTGACAATATCGAGTAATAACAATATCACACACGCAAAACAAAGCACAATAAGACACAAATGAGGTCAAATTAGATAATACTTTATTACTTTTGTCACGATTGTAATTACTATAATAAATAAATCATTAAATTAGCAATGAGGTACATTTTATATTTTTAGAAGTGTTATATAGTATAGTAGTAGTGTCATTTTATATTTTGTTTATTTACTAACTCATTGGTTGAATTACAAAAAAGATGTCCTATTTGATTTGTTAAAGAACGTCATTCGTTGTTGTAATTTAAAGAGACGGTATTTTGACACATGCTGGAAGGTAAAAAAAACATGGAGGCGCTGGTCATTCTGTGTGCTAGCGTGTGAGTTGTTCGAATTGTAATAACTTTGCAGAAACTTGCAAATGATAGAAATAGCATATAAACGTAAACACTACAGACACATCTATAGTCCACGAGGTTCCTGTAAGATTTGCAGCATATCTGTAACCCCCACAAAACCACAACGGACGTTGCCAACATGAGACATACGACAGCAACGAAGATCTTACCAAAGTAGTTAGTACTGGCTTTAAGATGTCTCCATGTGGGTTCAAGTCCCGGTGAGGGCAGAAGTCGAGCTTTCGAGCATTTGTGCCTTAACTACATAATAGCCTAATATTACACTTAATAACCTAAGACTTCCTAGAAAGAAAACTTTGCGCAATTTAATTTTATTACTTAATAATAAATTTTTAAATAGATTATATGAATGATCAATAAATAATTGTAAAAATTTGCGTATAAGTTATAGATATTTAAGATAGTTATAAAACACTACACTGTCACTGTTCACGCAAAACGAACATGTCTCAATATTTAAAATTATCCTGTATATTTTAATTCAAACCTTGCCGCGCTTCACTTCATTTCTACTAAGGTGGTCTATAATCTGTGACTTTAAAAAAGGACGCACGCGACGCTAGCGCCAACAAACAATATAGAAAAAAAAATTCATGGCGTCGGGCTCTTAACCTGTCAAGCTGTAATTAAAATAATTCATTTATCATCATAAAATTAGGTTGTAATTCAGTGATTAAAGTCAATCAGTGTAAGCAAAATTATCAAGTGGTTTCAATCATCATCAACCTAATATCTCAGGACGAGATAAGTTCCTGCAACATACCGGGACGGCGTGTACGCAGGTGGTGGCCCAAAAACTAACCTAAAACCGGGACCTGGTAAGAGATACAGGTCATAATCATCAAAACTCAACACCAGAACGGAGTATCAGGGCGATATTTCCAACAGTCACGTTAGCTATAAGCCTCAAGCATTGGGTAAGTGAAAAAATAAGTCATCACTAGCAAAATCCAAATCTTTTTTTTCCCACGGGGGACGGTAGTGAATCCCATCCCACAACCGGTCTACGGCGGGTAGTTATGTTGGACTCTAGCGGAACGCCAGTCTACCAACTAAACACTACTTACAAGCCTTTGGTCGGGCAGAAGGCCTGGGACCTTATCGGCTATCAACTAAAGCTCCCGCCCTCCAGAGCGGTGGGCGGTGCGTAAATCCAAATCAATATTGAGACATCGATAAGAAAATACATGTTTTCTTTATGCATATTCTCGCTCAACTCCCGCAGGATTTCTTTGATTCGTACTTGTTGCCGGTGAGATGTTGACAATGCTACAGGAAGGCTTTGAATAGTATTCAAAGCCCAGGAACGATGTATGTGTAATTTTAAACAAGTCTAGCGCGTATCAGCTGAAGTGAATGAATGGCTAGAGTATTTGGCGACATGTTTGGAGCAATTGTCTAGTGATCGGCTACTGCGCAGCGTGTCAAATCCTGCACGGGACAAATATTTTATATGACCTGCTGAAATTTAACCCGGTTTGCGCGTAGTGTGTGTGAGAGTTTATGTTTATAACTGCACCCACGACACAGGACAGAATCCTAGTATCGGGTGACAAGTTAAAAAAGCATGAAACAATTCAGAAGTTTCATTTATAGATTATATGTTTAACCATTAATTCAAATTCAAAATCATTTATTCAGTCTGCGCTGTTACAAGCACTTGTGAAAGTCGAAAAGCTACGCCATCGGTTCGCAAATCTACGGCGGGAGACCTTGTACTGAGAAGAACCGGCAAGAAACTCAGCAAGGGCTGTTTTTTTCCCCTGTATTAAATAGATACAGAGTCGTCAATTTGGAAAATGACTTCAATATTGATAATTCATGAAGTCACTTTCCATTACATAATATAATTAATAAAAATATAATTTGAAAACATGCCTATATTAGGAATGTCGTGTCATACAGTTTTAAAAGAATATATTAAAGTTAAATTAAAATTATAATAAATACGAGTAGTACCCAGTATAGCAAAGAGCAGACTCATCTCCGCTGGCAGCACCCGTTCAAGAGCATGACGCATGAACCAGCCATCGCTTCGCTCAACCGTATTTTAGGGAACGCAACGACCCGCCTCACACGACACTGCCAAAGAGACTTTATAGAGAGCATGACTACTCACAACTACTTAAACTGTAACATATAAGCAAACCGTTTTGTCATTTAAGCAAAGAAGTGGGCGCAAGAAAGTTATCAGCCTTTAAACAAATGTAGCAACAATTACATAAGTGTTATTATAATAGGTACAGTTAAATATACATATTATTATGTTACACAGTTACCTAAGAATTTATTAACAATTTGTTTATTTCAACGAGCGAGGGTTTTTTAGTCCCAGACACTTCGGTCATCCAAGTAATCCTGGACTCGATAATATCCTTTGCTCATTAAAGTTTTTTTACTCGAGTTTTTAGTTTATTAAAAGGTAGATTAACAATATTGTGTGGTAACTTGTTATAAAAGTTATACATTTCCCCAAGAATGAGTTTTGTGTTTTATGTAATCTAAAATTTGGAACAGCAAGCTTATTTTTATTTCTTGTATTTAATTTATGAATATCGCTATTCTTAATGAAATTTTTTAAAGAGAATTATAACATCACGTTATCAAAGCGCAATTATTGCCGAGGATTAGAGAGCTGCCTTTTTGATCTCAGCTCCCGGTTCCTACCTCTATTTCGAAATGCGTTTTAAATGTCACGGTTACGTTTTAATTACCTGACGTGACGTCGGCTGTCACATCCAAAGGTCTTGTCTGGATCAATCACAACAGTGTGACAGCCGAGTCTAAACCGTTTAGCTATTGTGGCGGCCGATATCTCATTTGCCTGATTAAATAAGATCCTGATGGCATTGTAGATAAGTTTCGCACACGATCCGGTCTGCGACCATGCTCCATAAGGAGTGTGTTCGCGCTGTAACTAACTTTGGTTAGATTTTAGCCTTGCCATTTGATTTTGATCTTTCCGTATAAAGATTTGTATAACACGAAATCTGTTAGCTTTTCATGGATTTATTGATTCACTAGCTGGTGCCTCCGACTTGCGTTTAATATTAGCGTGGCTTATATCTTCATGAATTGTAGCCTAAGTGTTATTTTTATGTATAAGCTGTATTATTGTAAAGTTTCAACAAAATCTATACGACCTCCATAGTCGAGTGGATAGTACACCGGTTTCAAGGTGTCGCCATCTCTGAGGTCCCGGGTTCGAGTCCCGGTGGGGGCAGATGTTTGTGTGATGAATGCCAGCATTTGTACCTTAGTCATGGTTGTTGATATATATTTCAATAAAAATTATTTATACATGTATAATATATGTATGTCTATCCGTTACCCTAGATCCCATAGCACAAGCCTTAAAGAGCTTAGTTTGGGCTAGGCTAATTGGTGTAAGTGTAACAAATATTTATTTATTTATTTATTTATATTAATAGATTTAGGTGCGTTATAGGTGTAGAGTCAATATTTTTTTTCCTTATTCGTACGTACGAACAAGGTTTTTGTTTTTTTTACGTTATTTTTTTGTTTTGTTTGTTTTGACGTCAATAAGTTCCTGTAAAAGTCTATGTTGAATAAAGATTATTTTGATTATAAAAAACTAACTAAATAATATTGGTTGAGTTACGCTTACATTTGCACTAAAAAGCTATCCACGAAAAGCCCAAAAAAAAAGAAACCTCATTTTTTTTGTCTATGGCCAATGCGCGCGCATAGGAAAACTAATTAATTTTTCCCACCATTACGAAATTTATTAGTCTATGGCCGATACGCGTGCATAGGAAAACTGATAAATTTTTCCCACCATTACGAAACATTTTTCACAACTCGTCTCGTTTTCTCTTTTGAAGTTATTTAGTTAGTTATTAATTAAGATGTCTGCAAATACAATTTATGAAGAAAATGATTTTTGTTGTACACCGCCCGATATAAGATGTGAAGCCCAGAACGTTATGGAAAGTTTAATACCAGAAAACTCAAAGGAAAAATATCTATTATTTAAGTATTATTTTTTTCAGAAGTGTGTTGAAAAACGTTGTATGATACACGTGTGTATTGATGATTACCGTCCTCGGCTCCTTAAGACCCTCACCAACATTACACACTTGTACCATAATGTACTATTATAGTACTGAATATTACCACAATCGCTATCTTCATATCTATAATAGTGGAGCACGTTAAAGAATCTATTGTATGATCTTTTAAGAGTTTCAGGGGCTAAATTATAGAACTTAAATGGTCTATAACCATATAGAAATAAAACGTTTTGTTATACACCTTTATAGTATACAATGGTTACTATTATAGTTCTACTATATCGCTGTTTGGCGATAAAACGCCTTCGTTATAGAACCTTTTGTTACTTGGGAAGCTTAAAAAGAATAAACACAACACAACTTAAATTTCACTTACAATTACAGAAAGAAAGAAAAATATATATTACCTACCACTTCAGATAAAAATAAAATTATTTTAACTTCAAAAAATACCTTTTTTTTTTTTTGTTCCCCTGAGGAAAATGCATTATATTGCATACCCCGGCTGTGGCGAGCCGGCGGTTATGTGGGGCTCTCCTCCCCAGAAGGGGGAGGCCTACCCACTAAAAACCTCAGGGATGGCCTTCCTCAGGCATGTCGGGAGCCCCCAGGATCATCAAGCTACTTCCGGGAACCCCCAGCCTCCGCTCCCCTGCCTAGAGGGGAGCCCTCCTCGGAGGAGGCTACACTACCTCCCCCGGTCCATCCCGGGTCGCCGTAGCGGTCGCGACTTCCTCGCGCCCACCGCCGACCCGCGGCGGCACCGCGGCTGTGTTACCGAGCCCGGCGCCGCCTTCTTCGCGCGGGATCGGCCTTCTCCCGACCCCGCTCGGCGGCCTCCTTCTGGAGCATCACTGCTTCACAGAAGGAGGCCACAGCCCTCCAACTTCCCTCGTCCGCCAGCATTGCCGCAATCAATGCCGGCGGAGACAGATCTCGCTCGATCTCTGCCTCTCGATCTTGAATACCTAGAATAATAAAAATAGATCTTGAATATTTTGAATACATCTCGGATCTTGAATACCTACTAGGTATTTCAAAGTATATTTAAGACAGAAGTTATCGTATTTATTTTTTACCTTTTAGTTCTTTTATATTATTTCTAAAAATACGTAGGTAAGTTAATAGTTGCGTACAATTTTGAAGTCGGTATTATTTTTTTGTATATTTTATTTTAATATGATTTTACTACATTTTCACCCGATTGGTGGTTTTAATTTCTATCCCTACATTCATAACATGTTTTAATTGATTACGACGTTAAATATATTTATAGATTACTTTTGAACTTGAAATTCATAAAAGATATAATTTAGTAAAAATTCAACGTTTAGTGTTCAACATTATAGCAAAGTCTATTCGGGGACGATCTCACCGCCGACGCCGTCTGGTTGGGCGTTCTCGTCAGATGAGCAAATTTAATAGTATACTTGCGCAACCATCAGCCAAAGATGCAAGAAACACCTACAAGTTGGTGAAACATATTCTTAAGTCAACAATGTAATCTTTCTTTTTTCTTATTGTGGTAATAAATTCAAACCGAACAACCTTTTTAAAAAATTAACAAATAATAAATAAATAAATATTTGCCTTCATCCTTTCAATTTCCTTTGGCAATTAGTAAATCATTATGCTCGAAGGACATTTAACCAGTCTGAAATCTTTATACCAATCTCTCAGGTCACAGCGTGGACACCATTCGCTAGATTTACGAGCTGCAGCGGACGTGTTGTTGAAACACGGCCCATACCGGGAGCGACGACACAAATGAATAATTGATCCAGCAGCCGCTGTCTCGCATAATATACGGCTAATTTAATTACCACAGGATCTGCTGGCGTATTTATGACAGCACACGCACCGCTTTGATGTGGACCAGAGCTTCAAATTTTTGATGCAATTGAAATCAGCAAAGCAATCAAAAGACTAATTAATTAACAGCGAGGAGTTATCAGATGGCTAATATAAAAAATTAAGGCCCCACTAACTGCAGGCGGTTTCTTAAGACATGTCAAAGTTGTACAGATTTCTCACAAAATAATATTTTGTTAGTGTTAGATTATATATAAAAAAACAAGCTTTAGAAACTTTTAAGCACAGATCAGTAGACTTGATATTAAATAATAACACAAGGATTTAAAAAAATGTTATAATAAAGTTTTAACCAATATCGAAAAATTCTGACAAAAAATATTATACATACAGACGAATTGAGAACCTCCTCCTTTTTTGAAGTCGGTTAAAAATAAAACTAATAGCTGTGTCAATAATACGAGTATATGTTTTTGTTTCAGTTTACCCATATAAATTGTGAATCATAAAGTCAGAGCACTTATGTTTTAAAATTAATATAAATACTTCTTATTAACAATAAAAATGCAATTTCATGGTTAAAGATCTAAATTAGTGTGTTAAATGACATGTTTCATTTATTATATTTAATCTCATTATATTTTTTAATATTATACAATTTTAATATATACTATACGTACACGTAGACACATTGGAAGTCATTTCTCGTTCCTGCCTAAAATGAACGTATCGTTGATGTCTTTTATATTAAGATTTTTGATTAGATTGTAATAAAATGACAGTTGAATTGAATTGAATACAATAGCCAACTGTCAAAACACTGTATAATTGTCATTTCAATCAAGCTAGAATTAAATTTAAATATCGAATTCAATTCTAGCTCTCAGCTTGACAACCAATTTAAAGTAGCACTTTAGGTAGTTTTTTTTATGTATTATTCTGTTCTTCTTCTCATCTGAATGTAATTTAATTCTGCTAATATAACCGAATGCCAAAAGCATCCGAGCCATATACAATAGTTTTAATATCACATAACAATACCATTATATTCTATAGCTCAAAATAATCCAACTCCTTGAACATGTGGTCCAAATATAGGTTCATAGTTAGATTCCACATGTAGAGTTTCGAAAATATTATCAATCTTATTAATTTTATTTAAAACTCCCAGCGTTATAACAATTCCTTACTTTGCATGGTTGCCAACCTAAAGATGATGTCAAGTTTTCATAGATAATACGACTTCCACGTCTTTACTGATTATATTAAAATCTTTTAACGAGAACTGCGACGTTGTCTCATTTAACATGACAGAAAACGGATGTATTGCAAACTTACTCGTAGTTTAGATAACATTGTATGAGAAGAAATTGAATTTTTTGAAATTATATAAAAGCCGATACTATTCGATTTCGAAAACTGATCAATACTCTCCAGTTATGAATTGATAAATAAACGTTCCATATATTCAATACAAAGATGTTATATACAAATAAGAGCTAGATATTACCAAGACGCGCACTAGGTCTTTAAAACTATGCATTCAACTTCGGCATAATTTTCTAAGCAATAATAAAAGCTAGAAAATGAGAAGTTTGTTCCTAAAATGAAAAGCGGATTGGTTTTTAAACGTTGTATTGCATGGTTAAGCATCTTCTATAGTATAATTTCATTAAATAAAGACAACAGTAATTTATATCATTTTATTTTCTTGCAATAAAATAATATAAAGAGGCTAAAGATATTAGATTCTTAGGTTAGAACCGAAACACCCGGTCCACGATAGACTCTTGGAGTCCTTCATCTATTATTGCGGGGAGCGAAAAGAGGACGACGCTATAAAACGACTCATAACACCGTCGTGCTTTGCAACTGATGAAGAGATCAGAAACTACAATTGGCAATGGCGTTCAAGGACCAAAATAATGCAGCTATATAGGTGCCAATCATTTTCGTTTCCTTCAATTCTAGCATTTTTAAAGGTAATATAAAGTTAATGTTTGTATTTTCTTTTTATTTTTAATCATTATTAAGTATGTATGTCTATATGTATGTTAGTATATATAGCGTAAGTTTAAATGAGTATTTTGTATATATATTGTTAGCTGCGTAAAATAAATAAAATTGAGTACATGTTAGTTAAGAGAATTGTAATAAAATATTTAATTAAAAATTATAAAGCGCATGGACTACGAGTCCGTGGAGTACAAATGTAAAAAAAAAATATTAGGACGTGTGTAACTAATCTGTAACCTGATATATCCACAAAAGCATACTGTCAGTATATGCCTACACAACACTGGCCACCTCACTCAAATGCGAACAAAGGATATTACACAATTGTGGTTAACCGTATGTTTAAGGTGGTCCAGGCCGGTATATACACATAAATTTGCAGCATTTAGTAATTTCATTGCAAACCTAAATACTGCAACTTATGCAGCACAGCCGTGTCGCTGTCAGCACTCGGCGCGGGCGCAATGTGTCGCGTTAATTGACCCGTTAAAGGCGGCAACACCCCACGAGTTGCGATCCTAATGTTTCATTGCACGACTGTACTGTGAGAACGCTAGTACAGCGTTAAATTACCAATTCAGTTTACGGCAATCAAGTAATAAATTAGTTATACATTTGTATGATGTCGGTGTCATTATCTTTGGAGGTATTGTTTATTGTAAAATAAGTTAGAATGTTATTCGTCGTTAAAGTGAGTATCACTTGATATTCACAGCTGTTACAGATTTTTCTCTTCTATTTGATGCAAGAACTTATATTCATCAAAATCATTGATTCATGAATGTCTTATTGACTGAAAATCTCTGATTATTTATTAATATTGAACATGTTTTATCCACAACAGTAGATTTGTAGTATTTTACAGATTTTTTCTTAATCTGTCTTCATTCTATTTAGTATCTTCCTAAATACTGTAACATACAGTTATTCGCGACTATCACGTTTGACTGGACCCGGGAACTATAGTTTAAACCAAAATTAAGACCTGGTTTGACAAAGTAATTACCGATTAAACACGCTCTTGTTGATAAATTACAGAATTAATTATAAATTATGCACCTATAAAAGGTATAAAAGAGTTTATATATAGACTTTTAATCATTAATTTGTACTTACTGATGTTGGAGTTGGTATTAAACCTACTCGAACAATAAATGTCTATGATAGGCTGAAAATAAAATATTGATTGACTTACTTACCAATGTCATAGTTACGAAATTATAATATTGTAAGTAGCATCCATATGCATAAATATGTAAAAATCTAATAAAAGAAGATAAGAACTAAACTATTATTTTTACTTTCAAGATGGACCGATATTTGTTTTCAACAAAGGTTATGGGCGTGTAAACGTTGAAAATCGGCTAAATTCTGTAAGTACGAAATTATTATATTTTATTGCAAAATGCAAGCGAATGTTAATATTTTTCCGCAATTGCGAAATGATAATTTTATTGCGTGGAAGTATAGATTAAAAGCGTTATTAGAAGAAAAACAGTTATTAGAAATTTTAGACAAAAATGAATTGGATATACAAAATGACAAAACATTAAAAATAAATGACTCAAAAGCGAAATCTTTGATAATTCAGTGTATTTCTGATAAGCATTTAAGCATAATACAGGATGCGACTACTTCTAAATTGATGATTGAAAAGTTGGAAAATGTATTTCAACGAAAAAGTATAGTCAGCAAATTAACAATTAAAAAGAAATTATTGACGTTAAAATTAAACAGCACTGACAAATTAGAAGATCATTTTCAAAGATTTGATCAAATTATTTCTGAACTAGAATTTATCGATAAAAAGATGGATGATAGTGATAAAATTTGCCATTTACTTTTAACATTAAATGAAAATTACGATAATGTTGTGACTGCTATAGAGACCATGAATTCTGATATGACATTTGAATTTATAAAAAGTAGATTACTAGACGAAGAATTAAAAATAAAAGATAAGCAGAATAATACAATATTTAAAGCGTCTACAAGTCAAAATTATAACCAATATAATTATAGGAGGCCATTTAATAATAATCAAAGAGGTAGAAGTAGTAGAGGCAGAAGAGGTTACAATTATAGAAGACCTAATTTTGGAGAGAATACAGATAATAAAGGAAAATTTTCGTTCATTGCAATGGCAGCAAATTCGATTTGTAATGACACTACAACTGACAATTATTTTATTTTGGATTCTGGTGCGACAATGCATATGGTCAAACCTGAACTCGAAAAATACTGTCAATATATTAAAACATTACCTCGGCCTATAGTAATAAATATTGCAAATGGAGAAAAATTGTACGCTTATAAGAAAGGCATACTTACTGGGAATACAAAAGGAAAGATGTTAGACTTTGAAGTTGTAATTGTAGAAAATTTAAGTCATAATTTACTGTCGGTAGATTTGATAACGAAAAAGGGATATATAGTAATATTTAAAGAAAATAAAGTTATAGTTAAAGCAAGAAATTTTTACATGACAGGTGATAAAAAACGTAATCTTCATATTATAAATTTTGATTATTTTACAAATGATGACAATAAAGCAATGGTTGCAAATACAAAATCAAATAATATTGGCATAGACGACTTGGACATTTAAATAAAATTGGTTTGAAAATATTAAAACTACCGTACTCTAATGACAAATGCGAAAGTTGTATTGAAGGAAAATCTACTAGAAGATCTTTTATTTCTGTCAGAAGACAAAGTAAACAAATTGGAGATTTGGTTCATTCAGATTTGTGTGGACCAATCACACCAACTGGCATGAATGGAGAACTCTATTTTCAAGTTTTGATTGACGATTATTCTCATTATACAGTAGTCAAATTTTTAAAGAATAAAAAGGAAGCAGAACGTAATATTGTAAATTTTATTCAACATATAAAAACTCAATTTGGATCAAAAACAAAAAATATAAGATTAGATAATGGAGGCGAGTTCACATCAAATCAATTTAAGAGCTTTTGTGATTCAAAAGGTATAAATTTGCAATACACCACTCCATATACGCCGCAACAAAATGGAACATCTGAGCGAATGAACCGTACTATTTTGGAAAAAGCAAGAACTAAATTAGCGGAAACAAAGTTACCGAAAGAATTGTGGGTTGAAGCGGTATGCTCTGTCTATGAATTAAACAGATGTCCCACTAAAATTTTAAATGGGAAAACACCATCCATGATATGGTTTGGAAGTAACAGTATTAAGAAGCTGCGAGTATTTGGATCAAAAGCATGGTGTGTAACAATTCCAAAGCCAAATAAATTAGATCCAAGAGCAAAACCATTTATTATGGTAGGATATTGTGGCTCAGGATACAAATTATGGGATCCAATTAATAATAAAATAGTTATATCTACAGATGTAACATTTGATGAAAATAATTGTAAATATATAGAAAAAGATGTAAATAATAGTGATTATGATTGTAATAAATATATTATTAATAATAATGAAATATATAATGATAAAATAAATGATAAATATTTATTAAATGACAATGAAATTGACATGAAAGAAAATACTGACGATTCTAATAATAATGATGAACAAGAAAAAGAAACAAGAGCAGGTCGTAAAGTTAAAACACCAACATACTTAGATGACTATGAAGTATACACTGCATATTGTTTGTTATCTGCAAATGAGGATACTCCTAAAAGCTTTAAAGAAGCAATAAAGCATGAAGAGTGGAGGAATGCTATTGACAAAGAAATAAAATCGTTAGAAAGTTTAGAAACGTGGATTGAAGCAAATCTACCCAATGAAAAGAAAGCGATTGATACCAAGTGGGTATTTGCTACTAAAGAAAATGGATTAAAAAAGGCTCGCTTAGTTGCGCGAGGATTTCAGGTACAGGAGGAGAATAGATTTAATAATAATTATTCACCAGTAGCTAGATTAAGTACAATTAGAATGTTTTTGGCTCAAGCTGTACAATTAAATTATAAAATTCACCAATTAGATATACCAACAGCATTTTTAAATGGAATACTTGATAGTGAAGTATACATAAAGAAACCGCAAGGAGTAGAATTAGATAAAAATAAAGTTTTAAGGCTAAAAAGAAGTCTATATGGATTAAAAGAGAGCCCAAAATGTTGGAACGAAAGATTTAACGAATATTTATTGCAAATTGGTTTAATCAGATCAAAACATGATTACTGCTTATACAATGGTGATAGAGTTAACCTTGTAGTATTTGTTGATGACATTTTGCTGATGGGAGAACAAGAAAATGTAAATAATGTAAAAAGATTGTTGTATAATGAATTTAAAGCTAAGGATTTGGGCGAAATTAAAAAGTTTTTAGGAATGGAAGTTAAAATAAATGATAATGGTATAGAAATTCAACAAAGAAGTCAAATAGAAAAGATGTTATCTAAATTTAATATGTTGGAATGCAATGGAGCGAAAACTCCTATGGAAGTAAATTTACAAATTGAACCTACTGATGAAATCGTAAATGCTCCATATCGTGAGTTAATTGGTAATTTAATGTATATAGCAACAGTTACAAGACCAGACATAAGTTTTTCTGTGTCTTATTTAGCACAATTTGTGGAGAAACCAAGTGAAATATGCTGGAAACATGCAAAAAGAGTTCTTAGATACTTAAAAGAAACAAAAGATTTTGGTTTATGTTACAAAAGAAATGAAGAAGGTAATAATTGTATAGAAGTTTATTCCGACGCGGATTGGGCAGGAGATAGAGCCAATCGTAAAAGCGTGAGTGGTTGTATAGTTTTGTATAATAAAAATATTGTAGCATGGTATTCTCGTAAACAAAATTGCGTAGCATTATCAACCGCAGAAGCGGAATATATTGCCGCAGCTATGGCAGCTAGCGAAGCAATCAATTTAAAAGGTATTGCATTAGATTTTGGTCAGATTATTAAACCAAAAATTTTGATTGACAATAGAGGAGCTATTTGTATATCTAAAAGTAACGAAAATAGTAAAAGAACAAAACATATAGATATTAGATTTCATTATATAAAAGATTTGATTAAAAATAAACAAATAAGTGTTGAATATGTTAGGGGAGATAATAATCTAGCTGACATTCTTACAAAACCATTATGTAACGAAAAGTTTACTTATTTTAACAATTTAATGATGCATGTAATTAATTAATATTATTTGAAATACGTATATTTAAAGAAGCTATTAATTAAGAAGGAGTGTTGATGTTTATTTGTGTTTAAAAATGTTTATAGCGATTACTAATGTAAAATTTAATTATTCGTTCAAAAATTATTTTGTAATTTTCTGTCCTTGTTACATTAATAATCGAGGAGGAGTGTTGGAGTTGGTATTAAACCTACTCGAACAATAAATGTCTATGATAGGCTGAAAATAAAATATTGATTGACTTACTTACCAATGTCATAGTTACGAAATTATAATATTGTAAGTAGCATCCATATGCATAAATATGTAAAAATCTAATAAAAGAAGATAAGAACTAAACTATTATTTTTACTTTCAAGATGGACCGATATTTGTTTTCAACAACTGATTGATTTAAAATCAGTTGCATCGGTCACGCACACAATTATCACAGTAATTATTCCCTAGCAGCAAACAATATCAATTATCACAGCGTGCGAAAATATGTGTTTCCGGTTGGACTTCTATGGACGGAGGATTTATTTATTTTATTTATTAATTTTTGCACACACATACGTATATAGACATAACGTCATGTCCTTCTAAAATTATACGTATCAAGACATAACGTCGTGTCTTCCTAAAATTATATGTAACTAGACATAACATCATGTCTTTCTAAAATTATACGTATCTAGACATAACGTCGTGTCTTTCTAAAATTATACGTATATAGACATAACGTCGTGTCTTCCTAAAATTATATGTAACTAGACATAACATCATGTCTTTCTAAAATTATACGTATCTAGACATAACGTCGTGTCTTTCTAAAATTATACGTATCTAGACATAACGTCATATCTCTCTAAAATTATACGTATATAGACATAACGTCGTGTCTTTTATACGTATCTAGACATAACGTCGTGTCTTTCTAAAACTATACGTGTATAGATATAACGTCGTGTATTTCTAAAATTATACGTATCTAGACATAACGTCGTGTCTTCCTAAAATTATATGTAACTAGACATAACATCATGTCTTTCTAAAATTATACGTATCTAGACATAACGTCGTGTCTTTCTAAAATTATACGTATCTAGACATAACGTCGTGTGTTTCTAAAATTATACGTATCTAGACATAACGTCGTGTCTTTCTAAAACTATACGTGTATAGATATAACGTCGTGTATTTCTAAAATTATACGTATCTAGACATAACGTCGTGTCTTTCTAAAATTATACGTATATAGACATAACGTCGTGTCTTTCTAAAATTATACGTATATAGACATAACGTCGTGTCTTTCTAAAATTATACGTATCTAGACATAACGTCGTGTCTTTCTAAAATTATACGTATCTAGACGTAACGTCGTGTCTTTCTAAAATTATACGTATCTAGACATAACGTCGTGTTCTTCTAAAATTATACGTATCTAGACATAACGTCGTGTTTTTCTAAAATTATACGTATCTAGACATAACGTCGTGTCTTTCTAAAATTATACGTATCTAGACATAACGTCATGTCTTTCTAAAATTATACGTATCTAGACATAACGTCGTGTCTTTCTAAATCAGTGATTGCCAAAGTGGTTTATGTCGACCCCACGCAAATTGTTATAGCTATAACAATTTGCGAGGGGGGAGGGGGGGACAAAATGAAAATGGGGGTCCACGATAATAGATCGATCTTCTTCTAGATAGATCGATCTTCTAATAATAGATATACTATCTTCTAATATAAAGACATAACATTATTTATAAAAGTACCTATGAAGTAAAAAAAATTATTATAAATGTTTATAAAATGTTGTAAGTTGTAGGATGTTGTTACTGAATATCAGGTAAGTAGGGGGTCTACTCGAACCGAAAAACATGGCAAAGGATCTACGATACAAAAAGTTTGGGAACCTCTATTCTTGAAATTCTACTAAATGTTTTGAAATTCTATTAAATAGGAAATTAAAGAACTTTTATTTAACATAAGCTTTTACAGCGTATAACTTATTGCAATCAAAATACATGAAAAATGTGAGAGCACAAATAACTGTAAATCTTTGTAGCCTATGTATGCTACAACGATACGTAGTTATTACAATACGTACGAAGAAAAAGAAAGACTCAATACCTATTCGGAAATCAGGATAGAATCCGCGTGAAGAGCAGCCAAATATAAGAATAGAGAAAGGGATGCTTGGGGTGGTTTGGGCATGTGGAACGGATGGATAAAAGAAGACTGACCAAAATGATTTATGAAGCTGGAGTGAGTGGAGACACGGGACGAGGAAGACCTAGGCGAACATATTTCGAACAAATCGAAAGTGTCCTCAAAAAAGGCCAGGTCAGAAGTACCCGCAATCGTCGAGCATGTATGAGGAATGTTATGAAAGTAGATGAAGCGAAAGAGATATGTAAAGACCGTAGCAAGTGGAAAGACGTAATCTCTGCCTACCCCCATGGGAAAAAGGCGTGAGTGTATTTATGAAATAGTTGCATATAATATCATTACACTAGCTAGCTATAAGCTTTTTCACTTTCACAAACCTACGTCTGGACCTTATACTGATTACCTATAAAGAAAAAAAATACTTAAAACGTATTCGCGTTTAGGATAGCCTCCTCGAGATGAACACAACAGATGACTGGAATCTAATTCTTATCAACATCAAATTAAATTTTCAGGCGAGTTCCTCAATTTGTGAAACTCTTAACCTGCGGTCTTTAGCCCCAGTAACTATTTATCCGTTGTTGCATTTTGACGTTTATTGCGAACAAGAGAGATATGAAGACTTAGTAACCGTATCTTAATTCACAGCGATATCGCGCCCGAGGAGATGTTCCACGTTTTCTAATTAAACCGTCAACACAGGAATCGAATACCTATCGTAAATCGATATGTCATTAGATTCTTGGATCGTAGCTATATATTACACAAACCAATTTATTGATCCTTGATAATCTCTTTACGGATGTTATTCCTAAAATGCAGTTTCACAAAACTACATTAAATCAGTTATCCTACTAATGTTATAAATGCGAAAGTTTGTATGTACGATGAATATTTGTTACGCTTTTACATAAAACATACAAAATACATTTTAATAAAAGCTTATAATAATATATATCTATACCAATATTATAAAGAGGAAAGATTTGTATGTTTGTTTGTTTGTAATGAATAGACTCCGAAACTACTGGACCGATTTCAAAAATTCTTTCACCTTTGGAAAGCTACATTATCCCCGGGTAACATAGGCTACTTTTTATCCCGGAAAATCGACAGATCCCACGGGATGCGTAATAAAGGCTTCGCTCAAAAACTACTGCACAGATTTTCATGCGGTTTTCATCAATAGATAGTGTGATTCTTGAGCAAGGTTTTGTGGTATTTTTTATCTCGGAAAAACGGATAGTCCAACGGAAAGCGCGATAAAACTATCGCGCCATAAACCGACTTCCGCGCATATGTAGCCGTGGGCAAAAGCTATGACCCTTAACCCTCTATAGATCCAATCCCTAAATCCACGCAGGCGAAGCCGCGGGCAGAAAGCTAGTAGTTTATATATCACAATAACATATTGGTGAATTGTTGTGTGTTCCGCGACGTAGAGTACTATCTATGAAAAACCCGCGCGTGATTGGTCCGACATACTACGAGCGCTTGCCGTTGGAGTTAAAAAAAAGTATTTTTTTTTAATACAAGCTTTTATTACATGCGCTTAAAAGAACAAAATAAACTTTTACATATAAAAGCTTGTCGCGAGATTTACTTATTTATAGAATACTTTTAACTTATTTAATTTATTTTCCGACTAAAAAACCAAGCTTAGCAAACCCTTTCATTTGATACCCATATTGTAGGGGTGCATTAAAAATAATTGATCCGCCATCTTGGTAATGCCGCCATGTTGGATTTAGAATGACGTCACACACATAACCATGCATTGTCATTCAACTTACACGTGCATGCTAAATTTCAGCTCAATCGGAGACCGGGAAGTGGGTCAAATTAAGATTCCAAGATTTTCTTACATAGTTACAAGTGAAACTAATAATATCTTGTAAAAATGAAACCAACGATAAAACATTTGCTTGCAAACTGAAAAATCTTTGATATGGAATAGTATTTGACCAAAGAATTCATCAATTGATATAATAATATTATTATTTTGTTTTTCTTGACATTTATAAATCATTATTTAAATTATTTGTTTCATTGAATTTGACTTTACACTAAGTAATCATATTTTATTATTACCATTTTAATTTTATTATGTTGACAATTCGATGAATTCTACTATAATATCTATATTTGACATTGTTTAAATTATTACCAATCTTATTTTATACATAAATATCCTTTGTAATACAATGGACTTCCGCAAAATAACACCTGCTACAATAGAGTACATAAATATTTTGTTATACAGAAATTTACTTAATATTATAAGAATAATTATTAATTGTACATTTGACGATCATTTTTCTCCAATGCATTTAGTTTATTATGCAATTGTGAAAATGAAATAAATAAAACTAAAAAACTACAGATTTTGCCAGTCGATAAAGAATTGTTCAAAAATGTTCACAAAATCTTAGGTCTGATTAAATAACAGACCTTGGACTTCCTAAACTCAAATACAATAAATGACATCAACGAAATTCCAAATGAGTTAATTAAATACCAATCGAGTGACGAACTTGGAACGATAAGCAAGCACTTTATTCGGCGTCTCGAGTCGGTCGATGGGTTGTTTTTGTTAGTTCGAGGGTTTGTGTGTTCACCTGTTTGCGTCGAGGGCCCTCGACTCCTGCGCAGCTCTCTGCTTTTAGAACGAGTGTGTTTTGCGTAATAGTTTTTTCTCAGTAAATATGGTTTATTTAGAATTATATACTCGTATTTAATTGTGAATTATTTGCAACAACACTTATTAAAGGTTTAGTTTTAAATTTAAAATAAAAAAAGGAAATTGTCGACAATTGTTTTTCTAGAATAAACAAAAATAAGAAGTTTGATTAATAATTTTAAGAATAGTTAGTTGATCTATCAGTATCATTTTTTCTCTTAAGTATCATATTTTCGTAACAGTATTTTTAGAATAGTTTGTTATTCTATATGGAAGTCTAAAGAATGACAGATTCACTATTTATACCCCTTCATTGTAATATGTTTGTAACACTATACTTAGAATAGTGTTATTTGATGTGGAGGTACAACACTGACATATTAACTGTTGATACCCAATTCATTGTCAAACGTATATGACAGTATTCATAGAATAATTTTTGTTCTAAGGGGAAGTAAAAACAATTTCATATTCTGTTTATACCTCAACTATATTCTAAACTAGCTTTCTGCCCGCGGCTTCGCCAGCGAGGATTGCGGGATTGTGTCTATAGAGGTTTAAGGGTCATAGCTTTTGCCCACGGCTACATATGTATGCGCGGAAGTCGGTTTATGGCGCAAAGGTTTTATCGCGTTTCCCGCGGGAATATCCGTTTTTCCGAGATAAAAAATACCGCAAAACCTTGCTCAAGGATCACTCTATCTATTCATGAAAACCGCATGAAAATCTGTGCAGTAGTGTTTAAGCGAAGCGCACCCGTGGGATCTGTCGAATTTTCCGGGATAAAAAGTAGCCTCAGAAGGGATGGAGATTCCTTCGACTATCTCCACGTAAACAATCAAGTCAATTCGTATCTCCATTTTGCCGTGAAAGACGGACAAACAGACAGACACACTTTGCCATTTATTAGTATGGATTTAAATCCCAATTTTATGAATAAAAAGAAAGAATAAGTAAGAATATACGATTTAATAAAACAGCCAATGTTATCATTATTGGCTTGAAGAACCATGTGCATTCTACAAAGACCGCGCTTTTCCAATCTAAGCTGAACTAATTTATTGAATAATTTACTGATTTAATTCGATTTCTCAGGTAAATGCGCGTTCAGTCGGACACGACAAGCTTAGCAACATTTCATGTTAGTGAACGCTTAAAGTTTTCCACGAACAACCGCAAAAACAGGAATAATTAAAGCACGCAGCTTGTGCTTTGATCTGGTTAGCTATTGGGAGCAAAATGCTTATATTTTGCTTAAGCATTTCAGTATCCTTTTGTTATAAACATATCTAATATATAAAGTCTTGTATTTGAGACATTTAGATGACACTATACGTTCTACTAGATTCATATTAATATGTCATACTAATGTATCCGTAAAAGTTGGATCTTTTAACAGACGATGACGTGACGTAATAACTGTGAAAGACACAAATCAATTTCGTTTCTGTACATCGACTAATATGTAAATAGTTATTCTTATATTACTGACAACCCGCACTTTGACTAAACTGGACCACGCAGCGATATTATATGTCTGTTCACATTACGCAAACTGTACTGCTAATTGCTGTAATAAATCAGTTTGTATACTAAATATATTTAGCGACTATCCTGGAAAGATTTTGTATTATTTACATCCTCGTATATCATTAAACTGTATGAGAGGTGACATTCATTAAAATTTCAATCGCATCTTTAATCTGGCCAGCGTGATAAAGTATAACACAGTTGGATTTAAATAGAGTAAAATTAATTACAGAATCCAAAAGACTAATCAAATCAATAGCAGCCTTTAAACTCAAAATTCATGCAATTTTGCCAAAAATTGATAAAAAAATTTGATAAATCCACATCTTTAATATTGCTCCCGGTGGATTTTTATTATATATTTTTTCTTTTATAATTTTACCTCACGATCCTCGTGTTTTTAATAAAACATCAATTATAATAAATATTTGTATTATCTCTGGAAATTGTTGACGAGTACGTTTACCTGGGATAAATAATCCAACTAGGTAGGTCCAATTTCCAGAAAGAGGTAAATCGGCGGATCCAACTCGGCTGGGCAGCGTTTGGGAAGCTACGCGGCATATTCTCAGCCCATCTACCGCAGTGCCTCAAGACGAAAGTCTTCGATTCGTGCGTGTTGCCAGTGATGATATACGGAACAGAAACCTGGCCACTCACAATGGGCCTTATAAGGCGGCTCAAAGTCACCCAGAGGGCAATGGAGAGGGCTATGCTCGGAGTTTCTCTGCGTGATCGAATCAGAAATGATGAAATCCGCAGAAGAACCAGGGTCACCGACATAGCCCGAAGAATTGCGAACCTTAAGTGGCAATGGGCGGGGCACATTGCTCGCAGGACTGACGGCCGTTGGGGCGGAAAGGTCCTGGAGTGGCAGGCATATGCTGGACACCGCAACGTTGGTAGGCCTCCCACAAGGTGGACCGACGATTTGATGAAGATCGCGGGAAGGCGCTGGACCGATCTGCGTGGAGATCCTTGGGGGAGGCCTATGTCCAACAGTGGGCGTCTATTGGCTGAAATTATGATTTGTATTATTATTATCATAGCATTGTTTTATTTTAATTAATAAAACTAAACTCTTCTTTAAATATTCTGTATAAGGTTACAAAGGGTTTGTGTTGATGTAGTAAGACGAATTCTATCAAAATTAATTAACATCATGCTTATAGAGTGTGTAGGTAAAACATATTATTAAACAGAACGCTGCAACTAAGTCTTTCTCAAGTTTTATAGGTGTGTTTTTCATGAGACTTAAAAGCACAACAGCAATAAGCAAAGCAAAGTGATAATCGTACAATGCAGATTTCGTAGTCCCTTGTCACTATGATCTCTCGATAGACCCATAGTGGCGATTTTGAAACTAAATTAGCAGTCACCGTGGAATCGATTTTCGTCTTCCCAAATTCGTTGTCATCCGATCGATTTAGTAAAATAGTTACGCAGATAAATCCGATGTATGTTTGGTCATAATTGAGTCGTCGATTCGATAATGATTGCAATCGACGAGTGATAAAGCTACTTAAAAGATATTTGTTTTTATAGAACTTCCATAAGTTTTGTTTGTTATTTAATATGTCGTGCGACGAAATCGCAAAGTTCGCTCTTTCGTAGCCAATTAGCCTCTCTGTCTAAGATTTACATTTCTAATATTAAACCGAACAAAAACCGCAGTAATAACAAAGGTCTCTAGCCTTATCCCCTTAGTTATGTAAGCACTCGGCAATGTGAACGTATAGAAAAAGAAGCTTCTGTTTCCCGGATCGAATGTAAATTCGTCGCAAACATATTCGCTAGACGATGTTCGCGAACAGTTATCTGATCATTCGCAGGCTAACCGACTGATTGATATGAAAATATTCCTGTTATCAGCAATGTAGGAAGTTTCGCATTTGCCCGCAGGTGATTAAATAGTCGCGTAGAATGTCTTGTCCATTTCTTTTATTATGAAATAAAAAGAGATAGATTATTTAAGAAACAAGTGACGTCTCCGGTTACGGCAACTAACGGACGAATAGAAAATGTACAAAATAGTTGAATATTCTAGAATATTTTAGCCTAGGCCCAGAATAATAACTGTAAGAAATTTATAACTAGGCCATTATATTCTCCGTTGGAATTGGCTGTGGGGATACGGTCCGTGCTCCGCAGAAAGGATCCTCAGGCTCTTTTCTCCTAAAAAGTAATTGTTAAAAAATATCTAAATAGAAAGGTTCAATGGCCATTGATAACATTGTATTTTTTTGTAATCTCAACTTTAAGTTACTAACATTATATAATCAAACAGCGGTGTGTGTTATTTTTTATGTATTTTGTTTTGTGGTTGTTGTTGTTTTTTTGTATTGTTGCGTGAATCTTATGAAAACCATCCTTCTTAATTACTTTTTATTTATAAATAAAAATATATCTTTATTTTTTATTCTTAACTGCCTAAAAACCAATAATTGCTAAATAAATATTGTTACATTAGGTAGGAATGTAACGTTTGCATTAAGTAATATTTCTGTACGTTAATATACTCCCACAGTCAAGGAGGTTTATTGCAAAAATATGCGTTCGTTAGGTGCAGTATGGCGCTAGGCAGATTTGAATACAATGTACTGCGGCTGCAGGCATTATGTTGGCGCAGGTGCCGCCATGTTTTATTAACGAACCGATTGGATCTCATTGGCGAATGAATTGGACCTAGCAGCGGGTGTTTCCAACAATGGTGATAATCTTGTGTGTGCATTATTCATTGTATTGATTCCAGTAGAAACTAATAGATAAGTACCTAGTACTCATTGTATTGATTCCAGTAGAAACTAATAGATAAGTACCTAGTACCACAAAAAATTTAGGGCTGGTTTCACCGGTTGCTGATAAGGTCTCTGATAGCATAACTTTCTCTTATCTGTCATATTAAATGCAATTTTCGGTTTCATAGGTCTCGGATAGAGGTATCTGACATATAAAGTTGCCTGTAACTTAATGGTCACATGAATTGGCTGATAGCGTTGTTATCTGTAAGATCTGTCAAAGAGAAAAATATTGATAGACATAGCGTGAAAAGAAAAAGGGCGTTGTCTGGCATCTCGAAACACAGTCCCAGAAGAACTATTGAATGCAAATTCAATGCCCTTCCATGCATTTTCTTTGGCAAGCCATGTTGAGGCGTCGCTTGTTTTGTTTTCTATTACATGCTTTTTTCTTCCACGAGGGACACCAGGAGCTCCATTTCCTCCCTCGAGTAATTGATGTTCCTCTCTCGTTTATTTTTTCATGAGACAATCATTAGACCCTGAGACAGAACATAGGCTACTTTTTATTTTGAAAAAAAGGGATGAAGGGGTTGAAATAGAGGTTGAAAGTCTGTATGGGATTTCTTAATTTTAAAAGATAAAACCATGAAACTTTATATTTAAGCACTTGATAAGTAATCACTAAACATTTGTTCTAGCATTTTTGAAATTTCGACCAGCTAGGTGGTGAAATAAGGGTTGAAAGTAAGAAAGAAACAAAAAATCGTTTGTTCTAGCATTATGAAATTTTTACCAGTGTGGGGGTGAAATAGGGGTTGAATTGAAGATAAGACCATGGATCTTGGTACCTTAGACATAAGGGACCAGGATTGACAAAAACTAATTTCACGCGGCCGAAGCCGCGGGCGGAAGGTAGTAACAAATATAGCCAAGTTTTCATTATTTAAAGTGGAAAAAAAAGTTGCTATACATTTTGAGGTATTCATTTATCTCTATAAAGCAGTGAGAATGTTTTATATATAGGAAATTTCACATCATAATTCCACAGAACACAAATAATACACCATAAAAGGGTGTAAATTAGCCCTTGAAAATTTCACGCTATCTCTTTCTTAACAAGCAGTTTTTTTTCTGGAAGTTAAACTTACTGACTGGTAAGATTAACATAATAACAATGGGCCTACAAATGTACTATGAAATCTATGATTTTAAGTAATTTATTTATTTTGTGTGTAATTAAAAAATATATATATATATATATATATATATATAATAGTGTGTAAATTGAATAATGCAAACACATATCTAAAAAAAAACACAAGGATTTCATTTATTAATTGTATTTTATTTTACAAAAAATAGCAATTTATTTTGTGACATTGTAATGTGGTTCTTGACATTTTCTTTATTGACTAATTTAATTAATTGCCATTGTGATTCTTTCGACATTTCATTTTATCAATGTATAAATTTTGTTTAATTAATTTGTTTGACCTTCAAATATGATTATTCATTGGCAATTGGGTAGACGACAATTTTTTTAAATTCTATATATAACAAGAGTACTCTTTTAAGTGAGAAATATTGTAGAACCAACAGTACACCTGCACCTCTTACTTTTGAAGATACATCGACATGTTTGCGGCGCTGTCGCGGGTCGCTCAAAAACGCTCCATACTAAAAACACTGCAATAGTGACGTCATAACTCAGTAAACTCGCCTAATTTCTATGAGCGTATAAACAAATTTTTAAATAACTTTGTTATTTGTACGTTTATAGGTATACTTTCTATATAAAAAAATGTTACATTTAATGTGAGAATGCTAGAAATGTGTTCGTTTCATTAGAATTACGTAAATAATTATTCGTCATTTTTAAGAAATATAAAAACAAATTAAATTAATAATTAAACTGGAATTTCTATATTGACATACTTTCATTAGATATAAATTGCTCAAATCAGATAATTATAGTATAAAAACGGCCATAATCAGTTGCAGTCGTCTACCCTATTCTTTTGTTATTTATTAAATTTTGTATGCCTCAGCAGGCCAAACATGTAAGGGCAATCAAAAACCTGACATCAACATTTTTTATGTACTAAATCGTAATGTTCTTTATTGAAAATGGATAAAAAAACTGTGTAATTAAAAAAAATACATATAATAGTGTGAAATTGGAAAAATGCATATACATATCTAAAAAAACACAAGGATTTCATTTATTAATTTTAATTTACAAAAAATAGGAATTCAATTGTGACATTGTAATATGGTTCTTGACATTTTCTTTATTGATTAATTTAATTAATTGCCATTGTAATTCTTTGACATTTATTTTATCAATGTATAGTTTTTGTTTAATTAGTTTGTTTAATCTTCAATATGATTATTTATTGTCATTTTTTTGATATTGATTAAATGTTGTATGCCTCACCAGGCCAAACATGTAAGGACAATCAAAAACCTGACTTCCACATTTTTATGTAACATGAGTAATGTTTGACACAATAAATAAATTATTATTATTATCTAAAACATTCGAAAAGTATTCAGTCCCAAGTAAAAACACACCGCGGGCTCCCACAGGAGGGCAGGTGGGCACCTGCAAGCTTCCGTCTTAGTTTTTGCGACGCATTTATAGCGAGCCCATGAATTTATTCTGCAGGAAATATAGATGTTGTGCTGGGAGCGATGATAACGCAATAATGGCGGATGTTGTGAACTGAAGCTATTCTCCATTCAAACTTCTCTACAAAAAAACAAACTAATTATTTAATTGTGGACAGTATAAATAATAATAAAATTAAGAAGTATATATAATCTGTACAGAACAATCAGAAATTAGTGAGAATAAACGTACTCCAATAACCTTAACTGCTCGCCCAGGACAATGATCGCCGATATTCTGGTGGTCTTATAACCAGGATGGTGGCGTGCACGAACAGGTTGAAGGTATTTCATTGCACAGTTGATGATTTTCACAGGATTAAACTTCAATAAAACATGGAACATCCATATAAGTTGCACACGAGAAGGCAGAACGTTTACCTCACGAGACGCGCAGATTGTGACGTCACACTGTTCCCAAAATGGTCGTGAGCCACCGTCAGTAGGAGCACAATGGTTTGACTACCCGCCAATACTGACATTTACTATAAAAATTGAACAAATCACGAAATGCAGTTACTATCACAACTTGACAATTTGAGTCTCGTTCCGTGCAAATATTTGTCTGATTATGAGTGCTTTTACTGTATTTCAAGGTTTTAAACGTATTTTGTACTTTTCTTTTTGATAGTGAAAAAACTTACAAATTTTTCCCTCAGTATATTATTAAATTAAAAGTGATGCTGCCAGGCAAAGCACGATATAATAAAGTCGTAAGTCGCATGAAACTTTTTATATAATTTATATGCAGTTTAACATACCGTGTTTGTATTTAAATACGTAAGCGTTATGTTATTATAATAATAATAAAATAATAAATATTTTTTACACTTACACCAATTAGCCTAGCCCAGAGTAAGCTCTGAAGACTTGTGTCAGAAATTTAGGGTAACGCTCACCTACAGTTGCGCTCCAGTGTACAGACACTGTAGTTGCAGTTGCAGTAGACAGTACTAAATAGTACTGTCAATTCTTATTTTAAACTTTAGATAGTATCCTCAAACGATACACGGTACCAAGAAATATGTATCTGACAGATATTATTTCTTGTCACAGCCATTGAATTAATTAACGAAGCGGGAACGCAGTAACAGCGATAATGGTTTGATTGCTGTTATATTGGAGTGCACGGGGACATCCGGCTGTTTTTATTACTCAGTTATAAAAGGTTTTATGTGAGCATTCTTGTATTTCCGGTGGCCGGCGGAGGTGGTTCATAAATAACTTCTCGAGTAAGTCACTGTGATTCGCAGTCTATAATGAACACTGTGATCTGTCAAGCAGGAGCTATGTTCTTATATAACGTACCGTGTTACCGTTACAGTGTAGCACTTATCTGATATTTTGCTACAGGATTTATCGCTACTTCCAAATAGGCAAAAAATAATATACGCATCTTTAGTTTTACACAATCTCTAGCCTGTCTCACAAACACAACTACCGTCTTTGTTACATCGCTCATCGCTTCGCTTCGCAGCCAGAGGAAGACTAAACGACATAAGCAAAATCCTGGGCTCGGTATTTTATTTATTTAATAAGGCTTACCAACTAAATACATAACCGTCATTAACATATTAACATTTTTTGTATAATGGTATCATATATGCATTTAAATTATAGGTAGGCACAACATTTTTTTAAAGACGTCTTTTCCTAATTATAAACAACAACTTTGTTGTTATAACAAAGTGAAAAGAAAAAAAACTAAAAATAAAAAATACAAAACTCCCTAATAGCTTTTTTAAAATTATACGACTTTGCAGTAAAAATGTCAATATCAATATCTGAGTTGAATTTTTGTGCAAAATCATTGGAGTTTCTCAAAATTGTATTCATAGGAGAGAGAGACTACCAAATTTGTTCCTTCTAAAACTCAATTCAAATGGCCTATAATTATCTACACGTGCACTAGACCTAGGAACCAATATATTAATTTGTGCTAGGAGAGACGGACAATCAACTTGATGGTTCAGTAACTTATATAAAAAAATCATACACAGCTGTTCTTTACGTTGTCTTAAAGATAACATGTGATATTCGTTTAACCTTTCTGCATAACTCCCTATTGTCCCTATTGTCCCTATTGTCCGAGGATTATCGCCAGTTATAAATAAGCGCATGCGTGATGGATAATAAATGTCCGTAACGCTGATCTCCACAGGGACTTCGATCTCCCCACTATCCAACAACATTTAAGGGAGTGCTCCAAACGGTTCTTCAGAGCCGCGGACGAGCACATCAACCCACTAATACGCGAGTCATCGAGTTACCCTTCCACACCACCTTCAGCGAACAACCCCAATCCATATCGGCAGAGGATACGCAGACCGCGGCATGTCCTTAGCGACCCCCCTAACTAACTCACGCAGGAACTTCTAGAGCTGCAAGCGGCGGCGTCTGAACCGTCGCCTCCCTTGTCACCCCCTAACCGGCAGCCTTCTGCTTAGCCACGTGTAGGTTCCCGTCAATACAGGCCGGTCCCATTTTGGTGAACCGTGCCTTCTTCTAGCGCTTATGCCCTCCCCATGGGGCAGTGCTAACCGTGCCTGAGGTGCGGCTCTCATCAATAAAGCCAGTAGGGTCATTAGAACCAAAGGCTTAGGCTGAGTTTAGTCGGTAGGTCTGTTCCGGCATAATCAACGCATCCCTGCTTGCCTGTTGCGTTGGTATACATGATGGATTCTCAGCCTCCTCTCCTGAGGAAAAAAAAAAGGATAATAAGAGGGTATAATCACGTTCTAACGCTAGATAAGTCGGAAACTTTCGCCGTGTTTTTTGGGAATTGTTACCGGATCGTATTAAAAAACTAAGATAACGTCGCGAACGGAAATGACGTGATTTTTATCCTTTATTGTAGGTACTGTCAAAAACATAAAATCTCATGTGCACACACACAAATAAATCGGAACAAATTTTGGTAAGTCATACAAAACTTACTCAACCGTTCGTCCGATATCTGCATCATCATTATCAATCAATCAATACATAGTATAAAACAAAGTCGCTTTCGCTGTATGTCCGTATGTATGCTTAGATCTTTAAAACTACGCAACGGATTTTGACGCGGTTTTTTTTAATAGATAGAGTGATTCTTAAGGAAGGTTTGTATGTATAATAAATGCATAATATAGTAGAGAAACACTGATAAATTTAGAGGTTTCTAATATGATGTCGTAAATAAGCACGTTTTTTTGCGCTTATATTGCAAAAATGCGGGCTGAACCGTACGAGATAGACCAAAATAATGTACTACAGTATTGTCCACCTTAAAAAGTTCAACAAAAAAGTCCGCGATGGTATATGTCTATCTCTTTGGGATAACCCACCATAACCATTTTTTCATTGCACCCGTGCGAAGCCGGAGCGGGTCTCTAGTATTACATAATTCTTCTCAATTTTTTTTTATAAGGGTCCTCTTCTAGAGATAAGTTTGTCCTAGTCCTGGTCCTAAAACGACAAAAAAATGTATTGTTTAGTTTAATTGTTTATAGTACAGTGTTTATGTCCGTTGTCTTTTAAAGTACCAAATATCTTTAATATCTTTTTATTACATTTATTACTTTATTATATGTTAGTTAACACAATAAATTAAACTTAAATAAATATCATAACCTAATTAAAATTCTATAAATAATAATAGTCTTCCACCGCTGGTGGAAAAAGTGTGTGGCTAGTTATTTTAATACATTAAAGTAAATATTAAAAATATATTCTCTTTTTTTTTCTCTTTCTGGTTTGCACGACTTGTGCATTAGCCACAAACAAGGGTAAAAGGTAGTTGGTATTCGTTTCCGAATGAAATATGGAAGGAGAAACTTATTCTTAATAATCTCCACTGACAGACTTAGAATGACAGATTCCAAAATCAAATATAATATTATGATTATTATTTTTCATTTATGGCCAGATTAAGTAATAAAAGTTCTACAGTTTCGTAATTTATACATATTTTAAAAACGAATCTCTTTGTAACGTCCTGTTTCCTTACAAAAAGGAAAACTTAAATATGAAAATTATTAGTTAGCTGTTTGATTGAACGGCTATTTTAACCAGTTAGCTGCGACATATGCACTTGCATTGGACTCTGTAAATTACTCCTTCTTCACCAGATGGACTTTCTGCTCGCCAACTCAAATAAATAGTGGAACGAACGTTAAGCAGCCCACCGCCCGCCCACGCGGCGCGGGCGCAGCGTCTCGCGCCACTCGACCGCTCAATGGCGCTTAATCGCCATGCTTTTCTATACAAGAGCCAAAGAATACAACGAGTTAGAAGACTGACAAGATAATTAATATTTCACTTATCATGCTTAATAAGTATTTCTTATGTCAAGTAGATATAATAACTTTTTTAATTTATTAAACGATAGAATCTACAGCATTTTAGGATAATTTACAATTTAGAGACTTATTGCCAGCTACTTGCTTAGATTTACTTTATACATCTGACAACAGTTAAATATATGTTCTAAAACAAAAAAAATCTAGAAGATTGCGCACCCTTAATGCATTAATGTGTGTGTATCTATGTGTACGAATAAATTCTAATTTAAGATTTAAATTTAATAAATGTACATAACCCCTACTAAATTTATAAGCGAAAGTTTGTATGGTTGAATGTTATTACAGGAAAAACAATATATATATATAAATATATTGATAGGATCGAGAGAGTTCAGAAACGGTTTATGTTCTTTTTAACAACTCATTCTAAAATGCTTCGCTGCCTTACTTCCTATCACGATAGACTAAAATATTTTAAATTTTCATCACTCGAGGACCGTCGTTGGATAGCTGATCAATTATTGTTATACAGGATCTTAAAGGACCACTTTGACTGCCCTCAACTTTTTGAGCGAATACGTTTCACTGTTCCAGTTCGTCTTTCCAGGCACGGAAATTTTAGGCCATTTGTAATTAATATATTCAGGACTAATGTGGGGCGTCACAGTGTGATTCCGAGATTGTGTAGGGAACATAATGCCTTTTATAATACCAGTAAGGTTGACTTGTTGTGTACTTCTTTGCAATCGTTTAAAATTGAACTTTTATTATTTTTAACGCCCAGAAACAAATAATAATGTAAACGTTTATTATGAAATTAAAAATATAACTGTTATATACTGTTAGGGACAAAAGAAAATAGTTTTGATTTTGTTATCTTGCTCTATCTGTTACACTTATTTTTGTATCAGTAATTCCTAGTAATTAATTAATAATTAGCTAAATAAAAAATTAATTTAAATTAATATTAAGAACACCTGGTTAATGCTTTATGAATGTTGAGCTTACCTGTAATTGGGTTTGCACTCTAATAATGTATTAATGCATGCTATATGATTTCATGTCAATAGTGTAAAATCTGTTGGTAAACCTTGAATAAATAAATGAATAAATAAATCAATATTTATAACACATGTTTATTTTTTCCGTAAAACTACTGAATGGATTTTAATGAAACTTCACAATAATACATCTTACAATAATATATCTTATACATCAGAATAACAACTAGGCTACAATTTATACATTTATGCTACATTTTTAAAGATATGCGTCATGCTATTATTAACAGAAATACTAAGCAGAAGAAGTCACGGGTACTTGGGCAACAACATAACATATTTCTGAAAGGCTACTCACACATTTTTTTTTTAGGGCAGCAAACGAGCGAACGGATCACCTGATGGTAAGCGATAACCGTTGCCCATGGACACCCGCAACACCAGAGGAGTCACAGATGCGTTGCCAGCCTTTGAAAAGGGAATAAGAGGAATAAAGGGGAAAAGGGGGGTTGTGCCTCCGGTTCCCTCACTCACTCGGCGAAACACAACGCAAGCGCTATTTTGCGCCGGTTTTCTGTGAGGTCGTGGTATCACTCCGGTCGAGCCGACCCAATTCATGCCGAAGCATGGCTCTCCCACGCTAAAACATTTTTTTCCACATTTGACACCCCATACTAAAAATTAAACAAAAGTGTTAAATTATCGTAAACTACTTCTATACATGATGACAAAAATACAAAAAATACAGTCGCTGTTCCAATTTTTATTGGTCATACTAACTTATCTCTTAACCAAAAATTATTTTGTAAACAAAGTGATTTCCTCTATCAAAAGCTGTGTTTCCGTATTTTTTATACTGTACAGAATGGATTCTTGCGCTAAATATTTAAAAAATAAGGTTTAAATGGTTTAATTTGGATCTTTGAATTAGAAGCTTGATTTTTTTAAGCATATAGGGACCGCATACGTAAGTAATAGATGATAATTTTAGCCTGATATCTCCTCGTGTTTATGAGAAAAAATGTCTTGATAGACAGACGGACAAGAAAGTGATCCTATAAAAGTTTTGTTTTCCTTTGAAGGTATAGTAAAACTAAATATCCTTACTAATATCATAAACGCAAAAGTGACTCTGTCTGTCTGTCTGTCTGTCTGTCGCGCACTCACGCCAAAACTTGTGAACCGATTTAAATAAAATTGGTTACACAAATAGTCTAGAGCTTGACAAAGGACAGAGGCAAATTTCTTATGCGAAAAAAGGCTTGAAAACATTTTTCAATAAGTTTGAACTATATATGTAATAGCATTTTATTAGATATATATAAATACGATATTACACGCGCTAAAGGGGGTATAAATAGGGGATGAAACTTTTTGTTTGTATAAGCTTAGAATCTACTGAACTACTGAGCTTAGAATCTACTGACCGCATACGTAAGTAATAGATGATAATTTTAGCCTGATATCTCCTCGTGTTTATGAGAAAAAATGTCTTGATAGACAGACGGACAACAAAGTGATCCTATAAAAGTTTTGTTTTCCTTTGAAGGTATAGTAAAACTAAATATCCTTAATAACTGTCGCGCACTCACACCAAAACTTGTGAACCGATTTAAATAAAATTGGTTACACAAATAGTCTAGAGCTTGACAAACGACAGACGCAAATTTCTTATGCGAAAAAAGGCTTGAAAACATTTTTCAATAAGTTTGAACTATATATGTAATAGCATTTTATTAGATATATATAAATACGACATTACACGCGCTAAAGGGGGTATAAATAGGGGATGAATCTTTTGGTTTGTATAAGCTTAGAATCTACTGAACTCATTTTGATACAGACACAGAGTTATTTTGAGGTCCAGAGAAGGATATTATTGCCTACGTCCTTCCGACGATTCCGGACAAGTTTTCAATAACAAAAGATATGTTCTTTTTTTGTCAGATTAACGTTCTTCTGTTATTTTCCTTTTATCAAATCCGTAATTCAATTCTATATATCTATGGATCCTATTGAAAAGACCTCATTGAACCGATTTTAATGAAACTTGATATAGAGATAGTTCGAGCGCCAGACAAGGGTAGAAAATATTCTTCCGGGAAATCTAATACAAACAACTAGCCGGGGTTTAATTTAATTTGGTATGGGGATGGAGACTCGGGGAAGTACAGATAATTATTACCGTGGCAAAATATATCTTTCCTTCTAAAAAAGCCGATATATATTACCCGTTAACATTATGCCTTTTCAATAAAAATGAGTGTAAAAGCTTCTTATAATATACCACGTTATAACACACGAGCACAGTATTATTTACAAATTGTTTTTGATATGGTCGACCTCCTTCCTTAGTTGGATTGGAACTGCTCATTACAAGAACTAGTTCGGAAATTAATTTCGGTGATTTCCCGCCGGCGTAGCCTCTAGCTGCATCGCATCCAAGCCCGCTCTTCTACACGAAATCAGAGCTGTTATATTTACACACGGCTCTACAGCGTCGCGTGAGCTGTCCAGCTGTCATGGCGAAACATGTCAATCAAGGGCGGAGCTCTCTCAACGCGGTGGTCTCTCCATGACGAGTGTAGGGATTTTTGTATTGTGACTAGGGTTCCCAGACGTGGGAAGCAGTGATGCTCCAGAAGGAGGCTGCCGAGCGGGGTCGGGAGATGGCCGATCCCGCTCGAAGGAGGCTGCGCCGGACTCGGTAGCACAGCTGCGGCACCGCTGCGGGTCGCCGACGGGCGAAAGCAAGTCGCGCCCGCGGATACGAGGCGTCGTCGGGGGAGGTTTTGTATCCACCCCCGAGGAGGGCTCCTCTCTATCGGCGAGGGAGCGGAGACTGGAGGTTCCCGGATGTCGCTTGGCGTTCCCGGGTGCTCCTTACATGCCTGAGGAAGGCCATCCCAGAGGTTTTAAGTGGGTAGGCCTCCCCCTTCTGGGGAGGAGAGCCTCACATTACCACCGGCTCGCCGCAGCCGGGGTATGCAATTTAATGCATTTTCCTCGGGGGACCCAAAAAAAGGGTTCCCAGACGTATTAATTGTATTTGTTTCCAAGGGTTCTAGCGTCCGGGCGCTGTCTGGCAGGGGTTTATAATAAGTGTCCGGATGGAAGTAGTTACAAACGCCTATTATACATAAGGTTCCTATGAAATTCACTGCAAATCTGCAACCCCTACAAAAATCACAGTGGAAGTTGCCAACATGTGATATAAGATAAGTAAAGTCACAGTACTTAGTGCACTGCCTCACTGTATTTTAACGGCAGAAATAGATAAAATTTGACAACCTCCATAGTCGAGTGGTTGAGTCAATAGTTGAGGTTCCGAGTTCGAGTCCCGGGGGGGGCAGATGCTTGTGTGATGAATGCGCGCATTTTTACCTTAGTCATGGTTGTTAATATATATTTTTCTATCAAAAATATTTACATATCTATCGTCTATCCGTTACCCTAGTTTCCATAACACAAGTCTTCAGAGCTTACTTTGGGCTGGGTTAATCGGTGTAAGTGTAAGAAATATTTATTTATTTACTAGCGGTCCCGACAGACTTCGTCCTGTCAAAAAGATTTGTACAGTGGCAGTTTTTTGTTCCTAATTATTTTATAGATAATGTCGCATAGCCAACCAAAACGCAAAAAAAGTCAAAATGACCTATTACATTTTGTGGCTATTCAATTTTGGAACGTGACATTAAATCCTCCAACGATGTATTCTGTGCTCCAACGCACGAATTAAGTTTGTGAAACCAACTTTACTTTAAAAAATAATTTATTTTATAATTTTGGACAGAGTTCCACTTATGTCTAACTAATATTATTCTCTTATCTTAATTACAACTAGTATTTATATAAAATTAAAATGCAATTATGCTATTTCTGAATGACGTGTGACCCAGATGAGGCTGCTGATGTAGCATCGGCAGATGTGCTTACAAATGATATTCGGCAGGGGTGGTCTATCTTAACTGGAACGCACACTGTTTTGATAGATATGATTGAATTTCAACTATATGTAGCGTTAATAAAGCGCAAATTGACTCTTTGATGTTAGGAACACACCTTCATTGCTTAGACAACAGTGAGTGCTTGCAATATGAACTTTATACAATAACAATAAAGCTCAATTCGACTGTACGTTTTAGTTAGAAAACGTTTGCATGGGAAAATAAAAGGGCTGTTTTTAGGGTATTTCCGATAATTATTCGAAATTTTTTTTCGAATTGTAAAAAACCCTCCTTGAACTTCAACGAACACTAGCAAAAAAGAATTGGCCAAATTGGTCTAGGCGTTGTTGAGTTATGAGCTTACCAACACATTTTGCGATTCATTTTTATATATAAGATTATGTAGCCAGACAGACGACCCTGGTAAGAGTCTTCCTCCAGTATATTTTGATTTGCAACTACAAATGTGTTTTTATCTCATTTACTGTGTTGATAAATCCAGAAATAGAAAAATGTTAACATTATATATGAGTATAAGAAGTTTAAGACCCGAAGTGGAATTGTAAAATAATTTTACCACTATAAAATAAATCATTTCTGTGAGAAAATCAAATGTAACTTAGACGAACGTGGGTATAAAGCTAGAATAATATAAATATTCTCCAGGCGCGTGCGCATCCAAAGCCGCCTGTCCCGCGGCCGGCCGCCGAACGACAAATTTAATGCCATTATTGTATCAACTTATGGCTTAAGCCGCGACGTGATTATTAAGCTAATAAGCCGAGTCACGAAGAGCAATCGGCTGTAGCGTGGCTTATTGGTTCCGATGCAGCCTTTGAGGCTAGTTCAAACTTTCACATTTATGCTTTATGGAGCAATGGAACCAAAACTAGTTTTTACATAACGAAATTGGTAAACAGACAGACTGCAAGCCGGACTAGAATTTATATACATTGCTTACGTATGATATTGGATAAGTTAATTCAAACACAACATAATCATTACAACGTGAAAATTCCAACATAAAGGCTACAAAAAACTAGAGGCTCTTTTGTAAGGAAATGCGTAGCATAGTGCTTCCCTTTTTAACAGATTTTGTTGGAATGAATCCTTAGTGAACGCAACCTCTGTTTTTCTTATTTAAAAAACAATATTCTGTCATCTTCCTACCTGTCAATAAAAATTAACCGTCTTCACGCTTACGCACTCTTTCATATTATTATATACAAAATAAATTAGTTATCAGTTATTATTGCATTTTATTCAACAGGTTATGGGCCCAGAGCCTCCTGTGAATAATAGGCTTCGCGTATTTCAAGTACTTAATTAGTTTTGTCAAAAAAAAAGATATAACCTCAACATTAGGTTTCGGTCGCCGGATTTTTTTCAGCTATTTCAGTTAAATCACATAAAATATGTCATCAAATAACTCGTTGGTATCCATTGAGAAGCTTACTGGACGAGATAATTGGACAAGTTGGAGTTTTGCTGTAAAAGCTTACTTACAACATGAGGAACTTTGGGAATGCATCGAAAGTGACGATGCAATTGACAAAAAGAAGGATATAAAAGCCAAGTCGAAGCTCATACTATTAGTAGACCCGATTAACTACGTGCATATACAAGATGCCACGACAGCAAAGGAAGTGTGGAACAATTTATCTCAAGCATTCCAGGATTCTGGGTTACTTCGTAAGGTCGGACTACTGAAAGATCTAATAAATACTAGTTTGGAAACGAGTACAAGTGTAGAAGACTACGTAAATAAAATATTATCCGCAGCTCATAAATTAAGGAATATATCATTCCATGTAGATGATGAATGGCTCGGGACATTGATGTTAGCAGGATTGCCCTCAGAATATAATCCAATGATTATGGGTATTGAGAGTTCCGGAGTAAAAATTAGTGCCGATTTAATAAAAACAAAACTGTTACAAGAGGTAAAACAATCTCACACTACCGCATTTTACTCAAATTCAAAAAGGGTTCCTGCAAGAAATAATCAACAGTCAAAGTCAAAGGGGCCACGGTGTTTTCATTGTAATAAATATGGCCATATGAGCAAACATTGTTGGCATAAGAAAAATAAGGCAGAAAATAAAAGCAGTAGTGAAAATAGTGGTTTTATAGCAGCATTCTCAGCAATGAAGTTAAATGATTGTAAACACTGGTATGTAGATTCTGGCGCCTCTGCACATATGACTATGCATAAGGAGTGGCTAGAGGATGAGACTCCTCCACCTGTACACAACATACGGATTGCTGATAACAAAGTGTTGAAAGTTGAAGGCTGTGGGAATGTATCAATATCAGTACCTTCCTCAGATGGGAGTAACCAATTCATACAGGTGAGGAATGTTCTATATATACCAGAATTGTCAACCAATCTACTGTCAGTTAGTAAAATCATCAAAAGTGGTTATAGAGTTAACTTTGACAGTAATGGATGTTCTATAAGTAACCAAAATGGACAAATACAGGTCAGTGCAAGTCTTATCAATGATACATACAGATTAAATGCCAACAATAAAACAATATTTGCTATGACAGCAGTAGCAGAGACTAATACCTATTTATGGCACCAGCGGATGGGCCACTTAAACTTTAATGATCTTAATAAAATAACAAACTGTGCTACAGGTGTAAAATTGTCACCGCAGAAGCAAAGTTGTGTTTGCATTTCATGTATAGAAGGCAAGCAGACAAGGCAACCCTTTCCAATGAATGGCTCCCGAGCAAGTGAACTGCTAGAGCTAGTCCACACGGATGTTTGTGGCCCGATGCAAATTACTTCATTTGGAGGTGCCAGGTATTTTGCAACTTTTACTGATGATTATTCACGAAAAGTATTTGTGTATTTTATGAAAAATAAATCTGAGGTATTAGAAAAGTTCATTGAGTTCAAGAACCGTGTTGAAAATGAACTAAATAGAAAAATAAAGGCTATCAGGAGTGACAATGGAAAGGAGTACATAAATAGAAGCTTTGATATATTTTTAAAGAAACATGGTATTATGCACCAATGTTCAAACCCTTACACACCTGAACAAAATGGTTTAAGTGAACGCATGAACCGCACTCTAATTGAACGTGGGAAGTGTATGATGCTAAATTCTGAGTTACAGAAGGACTTTTGGGCTGAAGCTGTATCAACAGCAGCTTACATCATTAATCGCTCACCAACTCGCGCCCTTGCTGACATCACACCAGAGGAAGTTTGGACTGGTAAGCAACCAAATTTAAGTCACATGCGTGTATTTGGATGTAGTGCTATGGTGCATATACCAAAAGAAAAGCGTCAAAAGTTAGATGCAAAATCACAAAAGCTGATCTTTGTTGGATACTCAGACTGTACAAAAGGATATAGATTTATTGATCCAAAAAGTAAAAAGGCATTGATGAGTAGAGACGTAGTATTTCTTGAAGAAACTGTTAAGCGTGATGTGGTCTATACATCACCATCAGCTCCGTCTGCTCCATCTGAAAAACAAACAAAAATTAGTGAAAGTGATCATTTAGAAAAAAGTCATGAAAAATTAATACAAAGAGAATAGTTAACTTACCTTTACATGCAAATGAAATTGAAGAAAATGTAATTTCACCAAGGCCAACAATTAATATTTCTGATGATTCCAGCTTGACCACTCCAGAAGAATATGATCATTCAGATGAAACATACATACCAAGTGATACGTTTGACACTCCTCCTGAATTTCATATGCGCTTAAGATCTCGTCGTCGTCAGGAAACCTATGAAGCAAGTCCTACATCTTACATGTGTATTAATGTTGAATCTGCATCGAGTTTACTGAATAATGATCCTCAAAGTCTCGATGATGCACTGAAAAGTGATATGTGTGATGAATGGATTAAAGCTATGGAAGTGGAATATAAATCATTAATTGATAACAATACTTGGAACATGGTTAACTTACCTGATGGAAAAAAGGTCATTCCCTGTAAATGGGTTTTCAAAACAAAGATAGATGAAAATGGAAATGTCAAGCAATACAAGGCCCGTTTGGTTATAAAAGGATATCAACAAAAGAAAGGTCTAGACTATGATGATGTGTATGCACCTGTTGTTAGATATACATCCATTAGATACCTATTTGGATTAGCTACCAAATACAATTTCGTCGTCGACGTCAAATCAGTTGTCAAAAATACTCTTATCAAAATAGGTTATTATATTGTAAGAATTATTTAAATGATAACAATGTTTGGGTTTAATTTTAATGAGTCAATAATTACTATATTACTATATCAAAACGTTCAAAAAAAGAGCATATTTCCATTTAAAAGGCCGGCAACGCATCTGTGACTCCTCTGGTGTTGGTTCTATGGGCAGCGGTTATCGCTTACCATCAGGTGATCCGTTTGCTCGTTTGCTGCCCTATCCTATAAAAAAAAACTTTGCCAAATATTTAGACTATAAATAACATAATTAAACTGTAGCTTTTATAGATATAATGTGCACTTGTTAAAAATTATAAAGGAAGTTGGGTTCGAACTATTTATCCGAGCCCAACTTCGAATTGACGATTGAGTAAAAATACAGGGGGAAAAAATATGCCTTTGCTGGTGATTTTCTTCTTCGCAGTGTGTTATGTTTTTTTCTTTACATTTAAATTTCTTCGCAGGTGTATGCAGGTTGCCTCACGATTTTTTTCTTCACCGTGAGAGCGTCAGATATGTAAATGTACATATGAAATTCGAAAAATACATTTTCACAGTATGCTGGAGCGACCCCTCCGAATCATGTAACTCGTAGTTTAATACAACACAACATTTTCCTCAAGCTATCACAATGTAACACGCTTTTATTTATAAATGGGGACTATGATAAAGAGGGGGGACGAGATGGAATAATTATGTATGATGAAAAGTTTTAGTGTTAATAATTTATTTTTAACTTCTTAGTTCATTTTATTTTCAACTTTTTAGTTCATTTTATAAACAAATAATAAAAGCTTGTTTTTAAAAAGGTTTTTTTTTCTTTAATTTTATTTTTAACTTTTTAGTACCTCTACAGCTTGCTGAGAACAAGCCCTTTCATTTGATACCCATATTGTAGGAACGAATAAAAGAAAATTATCCGCCATTTTTGGTGTTCCGCCGTATTGGATTTAGAGTGACGTAACATTATTTTTTTCTAGTTATTCTTGGCAAGCCCTTTTATTTGATACCCATATTGTAGGAGTGCATTAAAAATAATTGGTCCGCCATATTGGATACGCCGCCATGTTGGATTTAGAATGAGGTCACATTATTTTTTTCTAGTTGTTTTTGGCAAGCCCTTTTATTTGATACCCATATTGTAGGAGTGCATTAAAAATAATTGGTCCGTCATATTGGATACGCCGCCATGTTAGATTTAGAATGACGTCACACAGTTAATCATGCATTGTCATCCGAACTAAACGTGTATACCAAATTTCAGCTCAATCGGAAACCGGGAAGTGGATCAAATTTAAGTTGCGAGATTTGATTACAGAACGACAGACAACGGGACAGGTGCATGTAAATAAAAGCTTGTAAAAATATTAAGCATTATAAAAGTAGTATAAATAGTACATAAAAAATAAAATTTAAATCGAAAGTCTACAGAAGTACTTGACGGAATCAACTGACTATATCAATTTGCCGAATAAGCGTTATAAAGCTTTTAAAGCCAACTAGTATTCGTACTTAATCTATCAATTTATCAGTACAATTGTATTGCTAGTGTTTATGAAACATTGCCCAACGTGAGGCTCTGATCGTGTGATAAGAGGATGTCAAAACGCAGCGCAGCCTTTTAAGATAGCCATCTGCGGCTAATGAAAGCAAGCTGCGAGTTTAGGGCAGCGTGGTTTCGACTTATGCTTACTTAACAAGTTATATTTTTTGTGCTTTTCACCAAAAGGGCTCAAGAGAGTTTTTCTCTTCGTTATTGTCTCAGTATCTTTTTTTTTATAGCATAGGGCAGCAGACGAGGGAACGGATTACCTGATGGTAAGCGATAACCTTTGCCCAGGGACACCTGCAACACCAGAGGAGTCACAGATGCGTTCCCGGCCTTTTGAAAGGGAATGCCTCCAGCACTCTTACTCACTCGGCGAAACACAGCGCAAGCGCTATTTTACGCCGGTTTTCTGTGAGGCCGTGGTATCACTCCGGTCGAGCCGGCCCAATTCGTGCCGAAGCATGGCTCTCCCACGGTAAATCCCATCTTTAAATGGTTGTGACACATTGTTGGTGGCCAGTTTGAGGCGAATCGATGACTTAGTGGCAGAAATGTCTGAAATTTTATACATTTGAACTCTTGAGATGTTATTCAATACTTCGCTATCAAGCCATTTGCAGACATAACTATCAAAACAATGGTTGTCGAATCAACCAGTTACCTTATGTACTATGTTAAGGTACTTACTTACTTAGTGCTTTCCAGCTTACGAGATTCTCGTCATCAGAAAACGAGTACAGGAACATCGTTCAGCAACACCGTTATAGGTCGCATTTTGTGCTTTATGGTTTTTGAAAAATACTTTGAACGGTGTTCGTGACATGACAAGAATTGTCATGGACAAAGAGCTTTTTGGTTGCATAATTAAAAATTTTTAAGGAATGTTTTAATAATAAAGAAGAGCTAGTCGGAGGCTCGTAAGCTTACGGTGACACTCTCGGAATTGGGACCGATTGGGATCACCACGATATTAGATTTAATGCAAATAATTATCTCCGCTCTATCCGAGCTAATAAAGCAACGTACGACTTCGTAAAGAACTTGGATTGATATGTACTTGTAACGTATGCTTCTTAGCCTTTTTTCTACAGTTGTACGCCATCATTACTTCGTAATCATTGTTTTTATAATGAAATAGTAGTTTTTATCTTCGTATTTCCAAATGTACAACTTATATAGTACAATACTTGTATTTCATGTTTGTTGATAACATTTTTTTTTACCATATATGTCGGCGCTGCAGTCGCTAATTAAATTACAAGTAGTTTTATGATTATCATTTGTCTTCCGTTAACTGTCATTATTTTGTGAAATAATAATATTTTGACGAGTTAAGATTAATTTAAATTTGTTATTAAAAGTTGTTAAAATACTTTGAACTATGTTCCTGATTAGTTACAAAACATTTAATTTGCTTTTCTTTAAATTATAAATGTTTTCTTAATATGATACGTTTAAATTAATATTTCGATTTATAAAAATTATTTGATGTATTACAATTACATCAAATACACTGCAGAAGATATTAAATCTCTAAATGTTTTACTTCCGACGCGTATGGTGCGATGTTAAAAATGGCGCGGCATACATACGTCGTAAATTAAAAGGATCTTTAATATTTTCATTTTTGTTAAACTAGGTAATAAAACAAGACGCAGTGTTTACACGAAATAGTTTATTTTATAATGAATTTCCATAACATTATTAAAACGTGAGAAATTTATTTGACTGTATTTAAATAACGGAAGTACGCAGAAACAATAATATGGCGACAGCCACATTACGTTACAAGTTCTTGACGAAATCGTTCGCTGCTTTATTAGCTCGGTTAGAGCGGAGATAATTATTTGCATTAAATCTAATATCGTGATGATCCCAACCAGTCCCAATGCCCAGCGGGTCACCAGTTTATCCCATTTATATTGGTTTTAGATATTCACTGTGACTAAAGGTAATATAATAAAGAATATCAAATCGAGTTAATATAATATTCATTGTGCTAACCTTTACCTCAATGACGCCCCGATACGTCACAACTGTACTCCATGCTGCCTGCACATACTTCAGACTCACATGTATTCATAGATTTTGTCTATCATCATTTATGACGTGGAGACTTCTTTACTTACGTCAGCAGACAGATTCAACGATATAGACTTTCCTACTAAATCGTGAACCAAATGACCCTAAAACTGGGTAGATCCACCGTTTGATGTCAACGCGAGGCGAGTAGAGCGGTCGTAATTAAACATTTATAACACAAAAGTGCTCCAGATAGGAGCACAATTAAATAGTGTTTAGTGCCGCTCTGCTGCTGCGCCCAAGTCATGGCAGCCGGCGATAATTGAAGTATAGTACTTCGTGTCACGAAACAAATAATATTGTGCCGTCATATTTCTAGCACAATCCATCTAGATCCTCAATTGTGTAGCTGCGTGGGCCTAAGAGGCAGACAAGACATTCTCGCGCCCGCCGGTGACCCGGGAGGAACCACACCCCTCTCAGGCCGGGGGCATCGTCGGTGAAGGAGATCGGGGGAGGTAGTGTAGCCTCCAACAAGGATGGCTCCCCTGTATGCGCAGGGGAGCGGAGGCTGGGGGTCCCCGGATGTCGCTTGGCGTTCCCGGGGGATGCCTGAGGAAGGCCATCCCTGAGGTTTTTAGTGGGTAGGCCTCCCCCTTCTGGGGGACCGGACCGGACCGGTAGTAAAAAAAATTAAAAAAAAGGCTGTAACAGTTCAGAACCTCTGGCATGAATCATCATGTCCCAGTTTTTCAAGGTTCCTCAGTAGCAATCAATTTGGGCCCTCAGTCTATTATCTTCCGCACTAGTCACGACAGATCATGGCTTGAGGTAAAACAGTTTCAAATGATATATCATGGCGTGGTTTCTTAATATATAAGTAAATATATGAAATAATGCTGGTTCCGCAAATGAAAAACTCACGATTCTGTTTTGAACTGATTATATATATAAGAGCGTCGAACAATTTATCGCGGTTTAGCCCGTCAATATCGCCTTCAGCGAGCCTATCATAAGGCAACTGTCAATAATGGCAACTGTCAATGTCGGCAGAGGATACGTAGATCGCGACATGACCCAAGCGATCCCCCTACTCAACTAACGCAGGACTTTCTAGATCTGCAAGCGGCGGCGTCTGAGCCGTCGCCTCCTTTGTTATCCCCTAATCGGCAGCCTTCTGCTTAGCCACGAGTAGATTGATAGGGCAGCGCTAATCGTGCCTCTCCCGAGGTGTGGCTCTCTACCACTTCAAGCCAGTAGGGTCATTAGGACCAAAGGCTCAGGCTGAGCTTAATCGGTAGGTCTGTTGATTTGAGCCGCCTCGATTCACCAGGATTCCGACATAATCACCGCATCTGTATTTGCCGTTGCAGTGGTATCCATGAGGATTCTCAGCCTCCTCTCCTGAGGAAAAAACAATCGCGGTTTAGCACGCTGTTAGTAAATCAAAAACTTTTAGTATTTTGAATTTCAGTTTCATAATTGGTGTAAGCGTTAATCAACAGATCACACCATTGGGACATATACTTCAAATTACTACACTACTCAATAAAATATCCTCCGTTTGCTTATAAGTTCAATTTTCTTTTTCCAAAGTAAGCTTCGTTGTTCTTATGCTTAGTTTGTCAATATTATTAAATCTATAAAATGTTATAAACTCATACCCGCTGGCGCCTTTAAGTGACACCACACACCAACTACGTGTTTATGCGCCCGCGCCGGTGTCGTAACGGGCCCAATTATACGCGTAAACGGCGTACTTTCTCCAGGTCTGCGGCGATCTAACCTTCCGAGAACTACACATGTACCCACTTTTTAATTTTATAGTGTTATTCAAAGCAATGCCTTTGTCGATTCGACCTCGTTGGTTCTACAACATTCTTGTCTATTCATCTCGTTGACAGATATCGTAGCGTCCAAGTAGGTTGAATGTCAATCTTGACGTAATCTTATGTATCTTTTAAATGAGGATTATTGCCGATTTTTTAAATAGAATTATTGATATTATGTAACATTTCGGCAATAATACACATAGTGCTGACATAACCTCAATTATGTGTTAGCGTTTAATAAATAATATTGTATAATGTTTTGTTGGTATATCGATTGACTATTATTGATGAGGAAATAAATTATAGTAGTCGAATAACAGTCTTGAAATGACTGAGTTTCTCATTGCCGACTTTACCGACCGAGTCGGAAGTTTCTTTAAAATCAACGTTACGTATAGTGGATCAATCTTCGTGCAAACATCGATGTACTTGTTGAGTTGAACTTGTGGTGTTAATTAATAAATATATTTTGTGATATTGTGTCGTGCCTTACTTCTGACCTAAATTTACTTCATATGTTTTACTGTAAACGACGCATCGAAGGTTATTGGTAACGAAAAACATCATAGAGAAAGTACGAGATGGTAAGAGGTAACGTTACTTTAGCCAAGCATATAAAGAGCTTTTGTTTCATATACCACTTCTAGATCTGATGAGTCCTTTGAAGCTACATTATATAGATCTACCCTAAAAAAAGGTCGACAAGTCGCGACACGTTGTAGGGAATATGCAAGCTTTTACAAGTAATAGTCGTTGATATTCTTCAAATATTATCTACGTATATTGATAAAAAAAGTCATGCCAACATTTTAATTCTTCATCATTGTGTAAACAATACATAAGTCAATAATACTTGATTAATAGTATAGACTTAGTTTTAAAAATGATTAAATATTATTGTGATTTTATAGATTTTGTATAATGTTCAATAATGTCTTGTTGATATTTTTAAAAATGATTAAATATCAGTCTTGTTATTTGAATATTTTTTCGATAAAGCAGCAGCAGCCACGTTAAGATACTTCTTTTAATTGTAAAATCATTTAAATTACTCAAATAATAACTTGTTTAAATATTATTTGCAATAATATTAATTTTGAAAAGTATTAACTTTAATATTTTTGTATTGAAAAATAGATAATGTATTATTTTTAGTGATGAAACGGATATCCGGTAACTATCCGGTATCCGGCCTATCCGGCCTATTTTCACTATCCGGCCGGATACCGGATAGTAGGGCACTATCCGGCCGAATACCGAATACTAGATGTTTCCCGCGATACCGTTCGCGCTGAGTGCTTTACGCCCTAAATTCGTCTATATCGCGCTTTTCTGTGGGAATACAAAAGTTTTTAAGCCTATTTATATTGTTTCTCGTTGGCTAATCTATCTCTGTATCAAATTTCAGCAAAATCAGTTCTTTAGTTTAGGCGTGAGAGAGTAGCAGACAAACAGACTGAATTTATAATATTAGTAACGGATTATTTTGCACATACACACACATATATGAAACGCGATAAGCGGCCGAATATCCGGTGGCCGGATATCCGGCGCTCCGGCCTCGTAGTTAGCCGAATATCCGGTATCCGGTATCCGGCCAAATCACTATCCGTTTCATCTCTAATTATTTTCAATAATATCCAGACAACAGTCTGTGTAGTATAAAAGAGGAGTTGAGTCACCTGTACAGTTCAGTTCTTTGTTACAGTCGACATACTTTCGGATCTTCTTTGGGACCTTAAGGATCTACTTGGTTCATTTTCGGAATTGGGAGTTATATAAAACATCTAAAAGAGAAACGAGGTAGGTAAACCCTCAGTTTCGATGCTCTAGTAGAATATTTACCTCTTATGTGCTGTCATCGCTTAAACTACTGAAAATGTAGATGGAGAACATATATTTTTAGTAACTAAAAATATATAAAAAATATATCCTCTTTGTGAGGCTCTAGCTGGACCTAAATAAATAAAAACAAATTAGAGTATTTTTATTTATTTGAAGCTATACAATATTTATATAATCTTCAACTTAAATCATATCTTATAAGACGGGTTGAGCTTCATAAACACCTTAGAATTTTTCTTGAATGGAATAGAGAAAGAAAAGCAAGATTTGGAATAAATGAATGAATAAGTATATTTAATATATAATAAATAGTTGATAGTAGTTACATTTCTTACACAGATATATACATACGTATCAATGAGGAAATGCATAGCGTTTTAGAACAAAGTTCCACAAAGTGTTACCGATTTGGCTTTTCACAGATTTAAATCAAATGTCAAAAGTTCTCTTATGAATAAAGGTTATTATACTATTAAAGGTTACTTAAGTGATAACAATGCTGAGGTTTAATTATAATGACACAATAGTTACTTTCAAATATTTTGAGTGTAGTAAATAACAAACAATGGACACATAACACATTTCAAATTCGCAATTTTTGAGCTGTCGTTGTCAGGTCATTGACATTAGCTCCTCGTATTTTTATAATAGGTGAATCGTTACCAATGTTAATTAATTAAAACACCACTTCGTTAAAAATATAAACACGAACCCGAAATTAACGACAGCCGGAAATTAGTCAATACAAATAACGTTTAATTTTATTCTGATTGCTTTCGCTTTAAACTTCAGACGCGGATATTCTTCATGAAATACGGTTATGACGCGCAAATTGGAGTCATCAATTTGATTTTATTGCGCGTTGCTGTGATGAGGATTATCTCCGACAAACTTGGGAGATATCCATTGGGGCGTTGGTCAGTAACGAAGACAATGTTAGTCAAATAAAAATTATCTTTACCTATACTTTTTGAAATGATCATGTTAATGGGAATGTTATGGACATGAAAGGGGATAGCTGTGTAAGGAGAGGAAGTCCGAAAAGACGATGAATGGACTGTTTGAATGTTGATATGTTGAAGAAGGAAGAGACTGTCGGAATGGCGAGTGATAAAGGAGAGTGGAAAAGAAAGACACGTGGCGCCGACTCCAAATAAAATTGGTAACAAGACAAGAGAAAGAAAAAGAAGGAGTATTAACTAATAAATATCTGTAAAAACTAGTTACATTCTACGTTTCAGAATCTATTGATGCGTGAATATCGAGGGACTCTGGTGAAATGTAAACAGTACAGTTGAAATACAGATTTACTAACAGCGTGCTAAACCGCGATTTTTTTTCCTCAGGAGAGGAGGCTGAGAATCCTCATGGATACCACCGCAACGGCAAGTACAGATGCGGTGATTATGTCGGACTCCTGGTGAATCGAGGCGGCTCAAATCAACAGACCTACCGACTAAGCTCAGCCTGAGCCTTTGATCCTAATGACCCTACTGGCTTGAAGTGATAGAGAGCCGCACCTCGGGAGAGGCACGATTAGCGCTGCCTTATGGGGAAGGCATATGCACTATAAGAGGCACGATACACCAAAGTGGGACCGGCCTAAGTTGACTGAAAACCTACTCGTGGCCTGACATGAATAGTGCTCGCTGGCCGAATGGTTAGGAGTTAGAGTGAGATTGTTTTGTTACAATGGGACCAAGTATTTAAACCTTCACAAACAATTTGAGTTCTGCGGCGTATGCAGTAAAAAAGCTTAATTAACATTCAAACGATAAAAAATAATCAACCAATACCCTGTTTGTATATTATTGTGGTGTACTATTACTGAGGAAGGAGTGAATAATGAATATATCAGAGTAAGTCTGAAAGTAGCCCCAATTGCTGGAAAATTGAGAAAAAGGAGACTTTTGTGGTATTATCACGTATTAAAAAGAGGGAATGGTCATGTTATTAGGAAAGTTATGGAGATGGAAATGGATGAGCGCATATGGAGAGGAAGACCAAAGAAAAGACGGATGGACTGTGTGAATGTTAATATTTTGAAGAAGGGAGTCAGTGTCGAAATAGCGAGTGGAGAAGGAGTCTTCCTTCTCCACTCTTTATTTCCACTCGCTATTGAGACGACGATGATGATGATGAGAGGTTTCGCCGACCCCAAATAAAATTGGGAACAGGCAGCAGAAACAAGAAAGAATTTATAGGTCATAAATTGTCTCGGGCGCGACGCAGTTCGTGCCCGTGGAGGCGACCCGGGAGGGACCTCACCCCCGGATGGCGGGGGGTGACGTCGTAGGAGGTCGGAGGGGAGGAGGCGGCAAGATCACTCCTCCCCGAGAAGGGCTCCCCTTACGCACCAGGGGTGCAAAGGCCGGGGTCCTCAGTTGCGACACTCGATCCTGAGGGCCCCCTACAACGCCAGAGGATGGCCATCGCTGAGGTTTTTAGTGGGTAGGCCTCCCCCTTCTGGGGAGGAGAGCCCCACATAACCACCGGCTCTCCGCAGCCGGGGTATGCAATTCAATGCATTTTCCTCAGCGTAACAAAAAAAAAAAAAAGTCATAAATTGTCTGTTTCATTCATTCATTTTCTATATTATTCTTTTACCTTACTCATTTAATATCCATCACAGCCCACGTTCGTCCACACCAAACGGCAAGAGCCTACCATAATATGCTGGGGTGATCAGGCCTTACATGGCAGTGGAATCGCGAAAGCGCCATGTGCCCCGCATAGGCCTAGAGAACTCAGGGGGGTTTTAGTGGGTAGGCCGGTCCTGTCAGACCAGAGAGCCCCACATACGGCCGTGCCTAGCCAGCGCGGTGTCACGGTGAATAAGGTGCATGTCCCCTCTAAAAAAAAGGGTGATCAGGCCTTACACGCTGGCCCGGTGGGGATCGGTTTACTATATACACCTATGAATATCTTCGCAGATGAATGGAGATTACCACACGATGGTTTCCTCCACCGTAGGAGCGTCTCAAGATGTAAGTGTTTACATCTAGTTCTGTCGCAACGCCCAATCATAATTGTATTTATTTTCGCTTCATAATTGACTAAGAACACAATTTTCATTGTCACGTAGCGGAAGGCTACGGAGCAAAATAGGTGAAGGATATTAAAGAAAAGATAAGAACAAGAGACTAAATAATTATTAAGATAACACGGCCGAAACTTAATAAATAAATTAAAAATACAAAAATAACAATAACAAGATGGTAGGAAAGGGGAAAGAAAGGAAGGCGGTACCAGGATCTAGATAGACCAAGTATCGGCAGGCTGGCAGGTATACAGCGGCAGGCTGGCAGGTATACGGCGGCAGGCTGGCAGGTATACAGCGGCAGGCTGACAGACACACAGCAACAGGTTGGCAGGTGTGCAGCGGCGAGCTGGTAGGTATTCACCGGCAGGCTGGTTGGTATTTTGCAGCAGGCTGGCCAGTACCCCGCAGCCGACAGGCAGGGATGCAGCATCAGGCAGGGATGCAGTAGCAGGCAGGTAGGCAGAGAACGCTGGAGGCTTCGATGTGGCAGCAATAGTACATGCAGCCGAGTTTTCACACAGTACTTGAAGACTTTTCTTCACAGAGAGCTTCAGGTAGTATTGAAGGTTGTTTGTAGTTTCAGAAGTAGTAGTAGAATGTCTGTCCAGAGACCCTGGACCGCCTTATATAATAGCCAGATATGGTGTTCGAAACTAAATACAAAAATTTAAAATGATGACATAAAATTCATAAAAAGGAGTCTAACATGGCATGAAAAATAATAAATATATTCAAATTTAGAAATTTGGAAGTATGTGACGTCACGTCGGACTGTTGTCATACGTTGTCAAATCCTAGAATGTTCCTAACAAAACAAGAGAAATCGTTGAAAATAATAAAAATTATTAAGAAATTATAACAAATATATAACAAAAAGTAAAGAGAAAAGTAAATTACAAGTATTCAGTACAATAAAAGTGTTAAAAGTGAAAGATATAAGCCAAAACAGTGCAATTTAGTGATACAACAAGATTACATAATATAAGTTGGTTTATAAGTGTTAAACATATTTGTAAACAGTTAAATTGAAAATAATATATTATTCCAAGGTAATGTTGAGACATTCTTATTTGTAGTTACACCAAATACTCATATTTGAACATTACATAGGTAGGTAGCAACAGAGAAGTCAATGATACATATAATTCAGTCTATAAAGTAATAAATATATCCGTCCATCTATTAGTTTTCTAGTAGATTATGATTTATAGTTAATAGCATATGCGTAGTCCTCAGCATATCAAACATAACACTTACAGTACTCCTACAGTACACATTACAGACAGAATACAACCCATTTGCACATACAGTAATACTATACGCGATTCCCAATGGAATCAACACAAAGTTGTGTTGGGCTTGGGTGTTAATAGATCACCTCTGTCCAGCTCGCTTAACACTAACGGCAGTGCTGTGGGGGAGTACCCCCAGTGTATCCTACATACAAGTTGGGTGTAGCGAGCACTTTCCTAGGGCAATCCATGCCGACTATCTAGAGGTGTTCAATATTCCCATACTTGAACTCTGTACATGCATGACACGATTAATTATAGAAATGCAGATGCGTAGATTGCATGAGCGTAGCCTGAAAACTAGCAGATGGGCAGATTTGCATTAAAAGATAACAATTTACTTATAATTTCGAGACCTGAGAAAATTCTAGAACATTCCGTTAGAAGATTAAAACTCTACATATAATTGCAAGTTCCGAGAAATTTCCAGAATACAGAATATTCTAATAGTATAGACGTTACATTTTCCCACCGCCCCAGAAAAATTTTCGACTCCGAGAAAATTTTGAGGTTAACTGGATACAATCTTTCCTTTCAAATATCTGTCATACATCACGCAAACATGCACTACAAGCAAAGATAGGGGTATGGTTCACATTCAATGACGCATACTCCAAAGAAAGCATCCCTATATATTTAATTATTTATGACCTAAGGCTTATTTATAAAGGAGTAGTCAGCCGCTCCTGACTACAAGGCTTATTTTAAAGGAGTTGTCAGCCGCTCCTGACCATCAGGCTTATTTATAGAGTTGTCATCCGCTCCAACTATTAAGACCCAATAATGTCTTATAAAGTCAGACCTAGTTTTAAAGACTGAGTAACGCCTTTAAAAATTAAATAGGTAACGCATGTAGCAACGCGCTAAGTAGAAGAGGATTAGTAAAAAAAAATGCGGGTTTGTAGAACCCAAAAGGATAGGGTTGGTAGAACCCAATTAAAAAAAATGGAGAGGAAGTCTCCTAGAGGGTCTGACTTACTAAGGCATTATTTTAAAATATAAACAAGAAACAAAAAAAAAACTAATTATTGAACTGAAAATAGCCAAATATCAGCCAATCAATCGATATGTTAGGAATGTTCAAAGGTCGAGTAAGTGTAATGTAAACAAAGTTATGTATGAAAAATGTGCCAAACTGTCATGTTATTAATATATAGATGAGTATGAGACTGTAATATGACGTATAGTTGTATTTAATAAGATAAGAAAAATAATTAAGAATAATAAATTTAAGTTGTAAAAAGCCGAAAATTTTACCGACAGTGGAAGAATCTGCCGTCTAAGTTCAATAACATTATCTAAAACGAATAGAAATTTCATAAATAAGTTCTGCCTTATTAAGTAAAATAAAATTAATAAGCCGTGCCATCATAATAACGTAATAATGAAACTACGTTAAAATAAAAGAAAAGTAGAAGCAAAAAGAGAAAAAGTATAAAGCCAAAATATAATTGCCAACGAATACCAACTTGTGCAAGTTTAATTTAGAATTTTGAGGTAGGTTCTTATAGAGTTGGGCGCCAAACTGTCACGTAGCGGAAGGCTACGGAGCAAAATAGGTGAAGGATATTAAAGAAAAGATAAGAACAAGAGACTAAATAATTATTAAGATAACACGGCCGAAACTTAATAAATAAATTAAAAATACAAAAATAACAATAACAAGATGGTAGGAAAGGGGAAAGAAAGGAAGGCGGTACCAGGATCTAGATAGACCAAGTATCGGCAGGCCGGCAGGTATACAGCGGCAGGCTGGCAGGTATACGGCGGCAGGCTGGCAGGTATACAGCGGCAGGCTGACAGACACACAGCAACAGGTTGGCAGGTGTGCAGCGGCGAGCTGGTAGGTATTCACCGGCAGGCTGGTTGGTATTTTGCAGCAGGCTGGCCAGTACCCCGCAGCCGACAGGCAGGGATGCAGCAGCAGGCAGGGATGCAGTAGCAGGCAGGTAGGCAGAGAACGCTGGAGGCTTCGATGTGGCAGCAATAGTACATGCAGCCGAGTTTTCACAGTACTTGAAGACTTTTCTTCACAGAGAGCTTCAGATAGTATTGAAGGTTGTTTGTAGTTTCAGAAGTAGTAGTAGAATGTCTGTCCAGAGACCCTGGACCGCCTTATATAATAGCCAGATATGGTGTTCGAAACTAAATACAAAAATTTAAAATGATGACATAAAATTCATAAAAAGGAGTCTAACATGGCATGAAAAATAATAAATATATTCAAATTTAGAAATTTGGAAGTATGTGACGTCACGTCGGACTGTTGTCATACGTTGTCAAATCCTAGAATGTTCCTAACAAAACAAGAGAAATCGTTGAAAATAATAAAAATTATTAAGAAAATATAAACAAATATATAACAAAAAGTAAAGAGAAAAGTAAATTACAAGTATTCAGTACAACCCCACCCCAACCCCACCAACCCGCACTGGGCCAGCGTGGTGGGAGACGGCCCAAATCCCCCCAAATGATTGTTTCCCAACAGAAAAGGCCCCTAGTGCCCGGCGGTACCGGAGGCCGTGCCGACGGCGACGGACGTTGGTACGGTGCCGGTGCCAGGGGTGCTAAGAATCCCCGGGCGGCGGACATTAGCCGTCGAACGACCTTGGCCCTGGCAACATATAACGTACGCACACTGCGGACCGAGGAGAAGCTGCTGGAACTGGAGAAGGAATTGAGCGAAATTCGTTGGAGTATTGTAGGACTATCCGAAATCCGAAGAGAGGGTGAGGATACGATGGTCCAGAAATCCGGCAACCTGCTCTATTTCCGGGAGGGCCAAAATCTGTCCCATGGTGGTGTCGGGTTCATTATCCACAAGTCTATCGTAAACAATGTTGTACAAATCGGAAGCGTGTCGTATAGGGTAGTGTACCTAATACTCAGAATCTCCAAACGGTATTCGTTGAAGGTCATCAGGTCTACGCCCCAACTTCGACGCGGCCCGATGAGGAAGTGGAAGCAATGTATGAGGATATTTCTCGGGCAATACATGCTTCTACAACTCATTACACCGTTGTCATTCCTTCATGCTTCATGTCACTTCAATGCAAGGCTGGGCAAGCGGAGTGATAATGAGCTGAAAGTGGGGCAATTTGGAGTTGGACACCGGAACTTCCGTGGTCAAATGCTGGCCGATTACACGGAGAGAGAGGGACTCTATATGATGAACTCTTTCTTCAAAAAACGACCACATCGTAAATGGACCTGGAAAAGTCCGGATGGCGTGACAAAAAACGAGATTGACTTCATCATGTCGACTAAGCCTCGGTTATTCAATGATGTCTCAGTGATCAATTCACTGAACACAGGCAGTGATCACCGCTTGGTAAGAGGCACATTGAATCTTAATGTCAAAGCCGAACGGTATCGTCTGATGAAGTCTACGCTCCGTCCAGACGCCAACCAGATCCAAAACCCCGAACTCTTTCAACTTCAGTTGCAAAATCGCTTCGATTGCCTAGAGGACTGCACGGATGTGGACACTTATAATGACAGGGTTGTGGAAGCTGTCCTTACGGTGGGTTCACAGTTTTTCAAACCCCGCCGTACTACGAAGGGAAGCAAGATCTCGGAACCAACTCTCAACCTAATGAAGAAACGGCGTACGATGGACCAGCAGACCTCTGAGGATGCTCGTCGGCGACTCAACAAACAGATCTCGAAGTCTCTTACTCGCGACATACGCCAATTTAATACTGAACGTATTAAAGAGGCAATAGAGCGAAACAAAGGATCCAAGGTGCTCGCAAGAGATCTGTCACTGGACAGAGTCTGCTGACGAAGCTGAAGACAGAGGACGGCAGAGTCGTCACATCCCGACCTGAGCTTATGGCCGAGATCGAACGCTTCTATGGACAACTTTACGCGACGACGCAACCACCTGTTATTCAGGCCTCAGACCCTAGAGCCAAATTAACCCGGCACATCAGCGAAGACATCCCGGACGTCAGCCTGTATGAGATTAGTGTGGCTCTCAAGCAGCTCAAGAACAACAAGGCGCCGGGTGATGATGGAGTTACAGCCGAGCTACTGAAGGCAGGCGGACTACCAGTACGAAAGGCCCTTCAGAGACTCTTCAACTCCGTCATACTCGATGGCAAAACGCCTAAAGCATGGCACAGGGGCGTGGTGGCACTGTTCTTTAAAAAGGGGGATAGAACTCGATTGAAGAACTATAGGCCCATCACGCTCCTGAGTCATGTTTATAAGCTGTTCTCGAGAGTCATTACGAATCGTCTCGCGCGCAGGCTTGACGACTTCCAGCCTCCCGAACAAGCCGGATTCCGAAAAGGCTATAGTACCATAGACCACATACATACGCTGCGGCAGGTTATACAGAAGACCGAAGAGTTTAACCTGCCACTATGCTTGGCGTTTGTGGATTATGAGAAAGCCTTCGATTCCGTCGAGACATGGGCCGTGCTTCAGTCTCTCCAAAGGTGCCGTATAGACTATCGATACATCCAAGTGTTGCAGTCACTGTACAAAAACGCCACAATGTCAGTCCGTCTTCCGGACCAGAAGTCGAAACCAATACACCTCCAGCGAGGTGTCAGACAGGGCGATGTGATTTCGCCGAAACTGTTCACAGCTACGCTGGAGGATGTGTTTAAGCTTTTGGACTGGAGAGGACTGGGCATTAACATCAACGGCGAGAACATGACGCACCTTCGCTTTGCTGATGATATCGTAGTCATGGCCGACACCATGGAAGACTTGGGCATAATGCTCGAAGACCTCAGTAGAGTTTCACAACAAGTGGGTCTTAAAATGAACATGGACAAGACGAAAATCATGTCAAATCACCATGTAGCACCCACTCCTGTGAAGGTTGGAGGCTCTACACTGGAAATTGTTGACGAGTACGTTTACCTGGGACAAATAATCCAACTAGGTAGGTCCAATTTCCAGAAAGAGGTAAATCGGCGGATCCGACTCGGCTGGGCAGCGTTTGGGAAGCTACGCGGCATATTCTCGGCCCATCTACCGCAGTGCCTCAAGACGAAAGTCTTCGATTCGTGCGTGTTGCCAGTGATGACATATGGAGCAGAAACCTGGCCACTCACAATGGGCCTTATAAGGCGGCTCAAAGTCACCCAGAGGGCAATGGAGAGGGCTATGCTCGGAGTTTCTCTGCGTGATCGAATCAGAAATGATGAAATCCGCAGAAGAACCAGGGTCACCGACATAGCCCGAAGAATTGCGAACCTTAAGTGGCAATGGGCGGGGCACATTGCTCGCAGGACTGACGGCCGTTGGGGCGGAAAGGTCCTGGAGTGGCAGGCATATGCTGGACACCGCAACGTTGGTAGGCCTCCCACAAGGTGGACCGACGATTTGATGAAGATCGCGGGAAGGCGCTGGATGGTTGCAGCGCAGGACCGATCTGCGTGGAGATCCTTGGGGGAGGCCTATGTCCAACAGTGGGCGTCTATTGGCTGAAATGATGAATGATTCAGTACAATAAAAGTGTTAAAAGTGAAAGATATAAGCCAAAACAGTGCAATTTAGTGATACAACAAGATTACATAATATAAGTTGGTTTATAAGTGTTAAACATATTTGTAAACAGTTAAATTGAAAATAAATATATATTCCAAGGTAATGTTGAGACATTCTTATTTGTAGTTACACCAAATACTCATATTTGAACATTACATAGGTAGGTAGCAACAGAGAAGTCAATGATACATATAATTCAGTCTATAAAGTAATAAATATATCCGTCCATCTATTAGTTTTCTAGTAGATTATGATTTATAGTTAATAGCATATGCGTAGTCCTCAGCATATCAAACATAACACTTACAGTACTCCTACAGTACACATTACAGACAGAATACAACCCATTTGCACATACAGTAATACTATACGCGATTCCCAATGGAATCAACACAAAGTTGTGTTGGGCTTGGGTGTTAATAGATCACCTCTGTCCAGCTCGCTTAACACTAACGGCAGTGCTGTGGGGGAGTACCCCCAGTGTATCCTACATACAAGTTGGGTGTAGCGAGCACTTTCCTAGGGCAATCCATGCCGACTATCTAGAGGTGTTCAATATTCCCATACTTGAACTCTGTACATGCATGACACGATTAATTATAGAAATGCAGATGCGTAGATTGCATGAGCGTAGCCTGAAAACTAGCAGATGGGCAGATTTGCATTAAAAGATAACAATTTACTTATAATTTCGAGACCTGAGAAAATTCTAGAACATTCCGTTAGAAGATTAAAACTCTACATATAATTGCAAGTTCCGAGAAATTTCCAGAATACAGAATATTCTAATAGTATAGACGTTACATCATAGTGTTCTTCAAAAAGTAAATTTATTATAATTGCTTTTCATATATGAACTGATTTGACAGGTTTTGTTAATAAATTGCGTCGGCACTCGAATGTCAAGTGCACGTTAAAATGAATACGTCACTTGAATTCGAGTGAAGAGCGCTGCAACCAGACGCGTCGCTTGTTTAGACATGTCTGCAGGGCGACGACATGATTGGTGGACAAATAAACACGTCACAGTAAACAGATGTCGATTGAACTGAGTCTGCGCCTGCGCATATAGTTTGAGTGTGTGTGAGAAATAAAACTTTAGTCAATGTTGCATCATAATCTAAATCAAAATTATGTTCATTCAACATTACATGCACTTATTGATGACAAAGAAATGTGAAATTGCTTAAGACAACATAATATTCCTTATACGTTATAGTAAAAATTAAAGAAAAGAATAGACAAGATACTCAAAGCTCTATTTTTTTGTCATTTTCAATATCGTAATAAAAACTCAATCATATTTATGTATCTCACAGCACAAGTACTGGAAACGACTATGACCATAATTAGGTTGATAGGCTGATAATTTTTTTTTTCAATATATAGCAATAAAAAGGCATTAGATATACCACCAACTTTCAGATGTTAGCCACATACATCTGAACGTGGTGGCGCTGTGTTGTTTTCATTGGTCTACGAATCGGACGATTCGGGGGCCGGGGTCGATCCTGCCTTGTACCAGTGTTCTTCGTTTTTTTGTACCTGAATTTCTACTCCATACTCGAAGCTCCTATGGTTAAGGTCGTCATGAAGCAACCTGCATACACCTGCAAAGAAATTCAAGTACCTTTCTTTTTTTTGTTGTTTGTTGTACAAGGTTATGTAGCTTTTAATCTCTGCGTATCCTTTAACTTTATATTTGACATAAAAAGTGTCTGTAAAAGCTTATTTTGATTAAAGTTCATTTTGATTTTCTATCTAATCAACCAATCTGCTTTGAGCCAGAAAGGTTGAATAAGGCCCTAATCGACCTATTGTTAAAATCGGACCTAAACCTGTTACGACATAAACAAGAGGAACTCCTTCATATTGTCTCGAAGATCTTCTGCAGGAGATTCGTTCAGCTTCGTACTTGTAAAACAGAATATCAATATTGTCTTCTTCAATTGATAGTTGTACACTCTAATATAACCATCAGCGAAAGACAGAGACACTCGGTTAATCACCGCACACCGTCACGGCCTCGTCACGGCTCCGTCACGCCGCCCGATTTCACAGCCCGCCACGCGATTTCCTTCGCTCATCAACAGATTTTTGATTCGATTTTTAACTGCGGTAACGTTAGCCGTGACAAACACGTGACGCAAGGTGCGATTGTTACAGTTGTGTTATATACAAACAAGAGAAGAACTGCGATGTCCAAATTCAGGCAATTAGTGTAATTTCATGCAATCGTAAAGCGATAGCGAGCGAAAGAAGACGTCGTTCGTCGCATCTATTCCATGTTTGACTAGCGCAACGCCCCCTTTAGCCCCGTACATTATTATATTTATTTATTTCATTTTTATTATAAAATATACATATAAATAAAGTACAAATAGCATACTTAATGCATTAAGGTATTCTCTACCAGTCTTTGTAACTAGCAGAGTGGCTAGTTATATTTAAAAAGTTGAGTACATACGCCTATGTTTTATACAACCTATCAAAAAAGGTTAACATTACTACAGTCCTTGTTGCTTACCATGGCTTTGTGACCTCGACATTGAGATTTGGCATTATTTTCTGGGGTAATAACAGCGAGAGAGAAAGCATTTTCAAAGCCCAAAAACGATGTATACGGTCAATTTTTTAATTTGCAGGTCACAGACAGCTGTGTTCCTATGTTTAAGTTACATAAATTATTAACTTTTCCATGTTTATACATTTTGGAAATGGCCATTTTTGTAAAAACTAACTCGCACTTGTTTCCATTGTTAAACGAAACACGAAAGAGGACTAATTTTTATGAGAACTCAGTATCAAAACATGCTGTATACAGGTGGCTATAACACTACACTGTTAAAAAAAAGCGTAATGGGTATGGCACCCAAGATATATAATAATTACCCAAAAACCTAAAGGAAAAACCATTAAAATTTTTTAAAAAGCAGCTAACTGACTTATTGTTAGAAAAATGCTACTACTCCATAACTGAATTTTTTGAATGATGTATTGTAATGTAATGCTGTACTTACTTTATTATTATATGTTTTTTTCTGTTTTTTGCTCCGTTAGCTGTATAAATATGTATTATTAGCCCATTGTTAAAATTTCTCGAACAATGTATCTACCTACAATTTGATTTTTGTATGCCGAAAGGTAGAATGTACCAGGACTCTTAAACTTTTTGTTAACACCATTGTAATACCTACATTCTAAACAAATAAACGATTCTTATTCTTATTCTTATTCTAGTTACAAAGACTGGTAGAGAATATAGATGGAGAATATAGAATATAGATGGTAGAGAATCTAGAGAATATATCGACACCAACTTTTCGATAGTATTGTTCTCCTTGACGAGCTGATCACGAATAATTATAAACGCCTGTCTTTCATTGCCTTATTTTTATAACGTTTTATCTCATTTTACACGCTATTTATATTATTTAGTAGCTGTATATGATTTTTGTTATTTTTTTATTCATTTACCGTTTTAAGATATATCTAGATTTGATTGTTTATCAATAAAAGAAATAAATTATTCCAATAGAATACTTACAATCAGTTTTGCATGTCACTGGTTCAAAAGTCTACGGCCAAAGATCTTGTACTGGAAAGGACCAGCAAAAAAAATCAGCAAAGGCAATTTCTATGCTGCCTGTATTTTTACAGAGTCATCAATAAGGAGCAAATGCTTAACAGTATAATAACGTTTTTACAGAAGAGTATTTTTGACAATTGATTCAAGTCTGTGAAATGGAAAATCGCTAACACTTTATGGAACTTTGTTGCAAAAGTTGTCTGTTGTAAAAGTACATAATGTAAAAATATTACACTTCATTCTTTTCTATAGTTTTGTCAAATAGAATTTGTTTTCTATGAATACACTCACGCCTTTTTCCCATGGAGGTAGGCAGAGATTACGTCTTTCCACTTGCTACGGTCTTTACATATCTCTTTCGCTTCATCTACTTTCATAACATTCCTCATACATGCTCGACGATTGCGGGTACTTCTGACCTGGCCTTTTTTGAGGACACTTTCGATTTGTTCGAAATATGTTCGCCTAGGTCTTCCTCGTCCCGTGTCTCCACTCACTCCAGCTTCATAAATCATTTAGGTCAGTCTATTTACATCCATCCGTTCCACATGCCCAAACCACCCAAGCATCCCTTTCTCTATTCTTGTCACGATATCCTCTTTCAAACGATACCACTAAGCGATACCACTAAGCAGAAATTTTCTATGAAGCAATCAAATAAATAAACATGATAGCTTAAATACTTCCTCGCGGGTCGCAAAATTAATCTACAATATTTCTTTGCTAGCAGATTCACATAACTCATATAAGCAGAAAACCTTTCAAAGTAGTCATATTTGGCCGCAAGGAGCGCTTAATAGCCAATAACCGTTTTATCGCCTTCGAAGATGGACGCTGAGCGGAATAAATTGTTAGCGCGTAATTAAACTTTCCATTAACGCACGCCCGCGCCACGGTGACGTCACGCAGCGTAACGTGGCGTAGCTGCAGCGTAACGTGGCGTAACTGGTGCGTTTTCCTTAAGCTACTAAAATATCACGCATTTGTTTATACGCGTGTACAGACGACGCCACGTCTGGCTGCACAATTTGATCTTTACTATTTTTTTAAATAAATAAATATATAAATATATATATAGGTCCCTTTTTAAGGATTTGGCAAAGAGACTCGCCGAGGTGACGGGTGATGAAAGGGCTGGCAGTTATCTCGGTCAGCGTATTAGCCTCGCCATCCAACGGAGAAATGCTGCCAGCCTTTTGGACACCATCCCTGACGGCAGCACTGGAGGTGAAGTTTTTTTTATTTTGTAGATTTTGTATATTTTATTTGTAGTAATTTTTAGTCGTTAAGTAGTTTTAAGCTTAGAATATACTCTATTAATAGTTTAATTAATTAATTTTTTAGATTTAATTAACACTTAATATATTAATATATATAATATATATATATATATATTATATATATATATATATAATATATATATATATTATATATATATATATATATATATATAAGGCTTGTGTTATGGGGTCTAGGGTAACGGATAGACACACATATATGGACCGTTTATTATGAAAGTGGTGTAAGTCCATTTTTGAGAAAAATCTGCTATCACGTAATTCATGCTTAATTTAATGGATTTTTTTTATATATAACTAGTCCGTGTGCTGTGTGTTTTGTGCAACTTAAAACAATAGTAAGAATGCCTGTATTTTTAAGTCAACAAATATAACTTTTAATTTAGTAACTCACACCACTTTCAAAATAAACGGTCCATATTATACATATATAAATAAACTAGCTTTCCGCCCGTGGCTTCGCCCGCGTTATATTCGAATTTCCCACAGGAAGGATATGTTTTCCGTCGGTAAAATTATCTTATTTCCTTCCTTGGGTCCTCGGGTTTTACAATTGGTATGTACGGGGTGGTTACCCCGTATATACCAAACGTAGTCCGTCCGACCAACCGACGTACCAACCCTAGTCTATCTGTGTATAACATTTTATTTAAATCGGTTCAGTGGTTTTTGCAATACTGCCATACAACCTTTCACCCCCTCCTTTCAACCCTTTACAGCCCTTTTCTACTTTAATAGTAGCCTCTGTCCTGTCTCCGCCTCTAGACTATCTGTGTACCAAACATTTAAATCGGTTCAGTAGTCCCAACTAATATTATAAATGCGAAAGTGTGTTTGTTTGTTTGTTTGTTTATTTGTTTGTTTGTTTGTTTGTTTGTTACCTCTTCACGCTTAAACTACTGCACCGATCATCACGAAAATTTGCATACACATAGTCTGTGGTACGGGGAAGGATATCACATTTTATCCCGGAAGAAAGTAGCTACTGTTCCCGTGGGATCGAAATTAACGCGGACGGAGCAACGACGGGCGGAGCCACGGGCAAGAAATAACAATATAATTATTTAATAATATTTAATATTTGCATACACATAGTCTGCGGAACGAGAAAGGACATAGGACACCTTTTATCTGTTCCCGTGGGATCTAAATTAACACGGGCGGGCTACTAACAGTGTAATCCTTACTAATATTATAAATCGGAAAGTGAGTTAGTTTGTTTGTTTGTTTGTTCCGCTTTCACGCCGTAACTCCTGAACCGATTGCTTTGAAATTTAGCAGACGTAAAGATAAAAGTCCGGATTAAATAATAGGCTACTTTTTATCCCGGAAAAATCGACAGATCCCACGGGATGCACAATAAAGGCTTCGCACGAAAACTACTGCACAGATTTTCATGCGGATTTCATTCATCAATAGATAGACTGATTCTTGAGCAAGGTTTTGCGGTATTTTTTATCTGTTTAGTCCCACGGGAAGCGCGATAAAACCTTCGCGCCATAAACCGACTTCCGCGCATATGTAGCCGTGGGCAAAAGCTATGACCCTTAACCCTCTATAGACCCAATCCCGAAATCCACGCGGGCGAAGCCGCGGGCAGAAAGCTAGTTTTAACAATATTTCCATACAACCTATTATCCCTCCTTTCAATCTTTTACAACCCTTTACAACCTTTATTGCATGAAAAAGTAGCCTATGTCCTTTCTTAGGCTCTAGACTATCTGTGTACCAAATTTTATTTAAATCGGTTCAGTAGGTTTGGCGTGAAAGCGGAACAGACAGACAGACAGACAGACAGAGTTACTTTCGCATTTATAATATTAGTATGGATTTGGTAGAAATGTATGACTAAGGTACAAATGCTCGCATTCATCACGCAAACAGCTGCCCCCACCGGGACTCGAACCCGGGACCTAAGAGATGACGACACCTTGAAACCGGTGTACCAACCACAACACCAAACATGACTTATATGTAGATAGATGCAGGTCGATAAGTTTATATGTATCTAACCAAATGGATTCAAAGCCATGTTATTAATCTAAGAAGATAAAGTCTACAACTATCATTCTGAACATGTTTAGTTAAAATGGACTAAAGTACATGGCACAGTTTATATGCCAGAAAAAGTTAACGACAAAAATCGTTAAGTTCAAGGAGAACTACATATCTGAGTTTCTGCTGATTCTGCCATAAGCGAGGATTTTTACCCAAAACTTCAGAGCCCCCTAGCGACGATTTTCGTCGTTAACTTTTTCTAAAACCTATATATTCGTGATCAGCTCGTCAAGAACAATACTATCGAAAAATTGGAGTCGATCGCCGCTCGCCAAAGTGCCATATAAACTGTGCTTTTTTTAAACATCCTCGTAGTTCACTAATTATTTCTTTCGTGTTTGATATGACTATCAACAGATTTGCCTCCAGGGCACGTTCGCACGAACAAACCAGAATAATACCATTAAATAAATGTAAACTCCGTGACGATCATAAAATTTGTTCATTCTCGATTTCCGGTCAATTAACATGCGATGCTATTTATGTTTCACGACCCACAATTTGTTTTCCTCTAGACACTAAAGACGCTATGAAAATGCTATTGAAGTATACGGCATATGTTTGCATAAATACATACTCCTACGCCTCTTTCCCGAGGGTTTAAACAGATATCAATTTTCCACTCGGTACTGTCCAAACATACTTCCCTAGCTTCCTTGACTTTCATTAATACTTTCATGCCAGCTGATTAGAGATGTGTCAATCTTTACAGAAACGACTCAGTGAATCGTTTCTTCCAAGTGGTTCACTAATTCAAATCTCTAAAAGCACTTTATTGATTCGAATCTTTGTACTAAAGTTCGTCAGGGCGCCTTCAACCGACTATTCTTTTATATTTCTTTCTTCCATCTTTTCTACGTGTCCAAATCATTTCAGCATTCCCTTCTCAATTTTCGTCATTACGTCCTAACATTGAAAAGAGGAGATAAAAAATAGACCTTCAGAGTTTGTTGCCTGTTCTTCTCTAGAAGGCTCTCCCAATTTCCGAACAGGAGTCGAGTCAATATTTTTTTTTTCCTTATTCGTACGTAAGCTTTTTTTTGTATTGTTTGTTGACGTTAATAAGTGTCTGTAAAGGTCTATGTTGAATAAAGATAATTTTGATTTTGACTGCACGTTTCCCTTATTATATTATTCCACAATTTATCCAACGCCAAGGGGGGGTTTGTCCGAGAACACTTGGACACTTGGCGCACGCAGCCTCGCGGTATTAGGCGAAAATCGCGCTTGTGTGTCCACCTTCCTCTACCAATTCGCCTGCAGCGGAGCGGTAGCGGCCTCGTCGTCCTCCTCCCGCTCCCTCTCCGCTGCCTCCTTCTGCAAGATGACCTTCTCGCAGAAGGAGGCGACAGCCCCCCATTCCGCCTCGCCGCGGAGCATGGCCACGACCACGCTTAGCAGCGAGAGGTCGCTGCATTCCAGCAGAGAACAGCACACCTTGACTACATAGCCTGGCGCACCTTTTTACATAAAAACAATACGGTAATCGACAGATATATGTAAAATTCAGTATTATTATAATTATGATCTGCACTTTCATTAAACAAACATTTTAAATGTACATATAAATATGGTAAAATAGTAAGAATGTAAAGATTCGAATCGGGCGGGGTTTCAATTGCAAACTTCAAGAACCTGTTTCGACTTAACCAATTGAGCAATAAAGTTCTTTATTCGACTCAATCGAAAATTCTAATGCACTGCACACTCTTTACTTTGTTATGCATTAATAGACCTGAAATTTAAAAAGTTAATTACTAACTGTCTTGCATTATTCATATTAATGGCGACTCAAAAATATACCAGTAACTCTGAGATTACTTGCGCATTAGATTGTTTACAATTTTGCTATCGCGTGTGCTAACAAATTACACAATTTAATTCAAATTACAGTATCGAATGTCTTCTAGTAGCAGCATTGTTCCGGCCAGCCATTGTCTTGGTCGCCAATTAAGTCGATGTCGTAATTACGAGATAGTATCGATACTGCAGAACAAATTGAGCGCGAAATCGATGGCGACCGAGAACAATACTTGGTGGCCACGCGCCGCCCTCCTGCTCGAAGGACCAACCGCTTTCCGCCATGTTGATTTACGTTTAAGCGTCATCACGAATCACCCGCCATTTTTGATTCAAACGTCACGATTTCACTCCTACCTTCATATACGTGTCGTGTTGCAGTTTTATGATCGGCCATTTTGATTCTACATTGTGTTTGGAAAAAAGTTAGTGATTGCTTTTTACATAAAACCCAAATGCAATAACGGCTGGGTGGACTGATTGCCCTTTGCTCGGAGACGCAGCTGGTGGCGTTGGTGGCAGCTTCAATGCATTGTTTCAAAAGAAATAACGTTCACACTTTATACTACCGTATGTTTTAAGGTTCTGAGTATTTTAGTTACTTTAATATAAAGTCATTTTCAAATAATCAAAAAGATTTCATTTGATTTATCATGACTCGATTTGACCTATGAAATTACCATTTTGTATGGAGATTCCTTCTTTATTTAATAACGAAGAATTCAAACTTTTCAAAACATTAAAACATACATGAATAGACATTAAACTAATTAATAACTTTGGCCAAAATATTGTTTTCAATAAATTTACCCAATAAAAGAGCTTGAAAATTCAAGTTTGAGTATTTATTCAACTTAAATAAAAGCATCTGAGATTCAAGCCTAATCAAAAATACTTAGGGTGAAATTAACGCAAAAATAAATAAATTCTTAAAGTTATATGTACAAGCTAAAGAAACTCCAATCTACTACAATTTGCAACTGTTTAGAATAAAAAATATGTAGACAACATTTTATTAAAAAACAATGTATGAAAAATGAGAAGTCATTTTGCGAAGTTGGCATCATAAGATGAAACGCTTAAATGAGTGGTAGGTTCCTTAATGTTGCCTCGAACATCATTAATATCTTCTGGAGCTGTCAGGCGGAGATTTGTCGCGGCGCGGGTGGCCAGTAATTAAAGGCTGCGTTGAATGTCGGCCGACCGCCCGCCCACGCACTATTGTCTAACTGAGGGCTTGTGGCTACGGCTACTGGGCGTTTGTACTTTTGTGAAATTCAATTTGTAACGAAATCAAGAGCTCGTTTGTAGGAAAATGTAGAGCTGTTTAAAAAAAACTTCAACAACGGTTTAGTGTTCAAAAAACAACGGAAGCCCTTAAAGATGAAAACTGATAAATTATATTCCCCCTTTTTACCACATTTTCCACTTATTATTCACTCCTATTCGTTGCAGCGAGATGTTATATAGCTTAAAGCCTTCCTCTATAAATGGCCTATCCAACACAAAAAAAAAAAAATTTCAATTCAAACCAGTAGTAACTGAGACTAGTATGTTCAAACAAACAAACTCTTCAACCTTCTATATAGTACTATCACTATATAGTATAAAACCAAGTCGCTGTCCGCTGTCTGTCTGTCCCTGTGTATGCTTACATCTTTAAAACTACGCAACGGATTTTGATGTGTTTTTTTAATAGATAGTGATTATTAAGGAAGGGTTATATGTATAATAGCTAGAGATCGGATAATCGGATGCATATTTACCTAAAGTTATTTTAAGACAAAGTATGGAAACGGCTTTTTATTGTTTTGTTAAATAAAAATCCCGGGATTGCGGAATTGGATAGCCGGATGTTTATTTATTTACCTAATTTAGTTTTTGACAAAGTATGGAACTGTCTTTTTATTTTATTTCCATAAATAAAAATCCCGGAATTCCGGTACTGTAACAACATTTTGGTAATGCAAAACTAGTCGGTAATATGACCTATTTCTGTTTTTTTATTCAATTATTTAATTGATTATTGTTTTAGTCAAACTAGCTCACTACTTTCGTATAACACTCTTCATGTAATAAATCGTACATTCATAAATTGCACGGGAAACTGAAACTAAACTTCATGTAAATACGTATGCATAGTTGTATAAATGAACCCGGAGTCTCGGTCTTTTGAAAATAAATACCACGTGCTAATTTAGTAATTTTCAAACAATATCACTACGTTAAATTTGCAGTCCCGTATTTTCCCGGGATTTTTATTTAACAAAATGTATTTAAAAAAGCCGCTTCCATAATTTGTGAGCCAAAAATTTAGGTAAATATGCATCCGATTATCCGATCTCTAATAATAACATCCATTAAAAAGGGGAGAAATACTGTTATTTTTGAGGTTTCTAATGTGATATCGTAAATAATTGCATTTTTTCCGCGTACATTGCAAACAATTATATACAACGTTCACAGTTTTTCTGTAGTGTATTTAGTATCAGCTTTGCACCCGTGCGAAGCCGGAGCGAGGCGCTAGTATTAGTATAGATGTTGAGAAACAAGTAGAATAGCACACGTGGGTCCTGTGAGCAACGTATCTGCAAAACTCTGAATAACCACGCGTAGATTGCCAGCGTGTGGCATAGGAAGTCACAGCACCCAGTAAAATCCACTGCCTATCTTAATATGTGGCAAGAATAAGGCGGAAGTACCACCCTAAACAAACTACCCTAGTATAGAGTTACCTTCCAATATTTCCAAATCATATATTAAAAATACCTAGCAAAAGCTTCTTAAAGTTAGTGATTACTTAAATGATATGAAGGTTTGAGCGTTTATTTTTGGGATTTTAATATCATCATCCTCTTGCCCATATCCCATTATCTGGGGTCGGCTCAGTAGATCTTTTCCTTCCATTCCTCTCTATCAGCCGTCATTTCCATGCTTACTCCTTTCATTCTATATCATTCTTCACACAATCGATCCATCTTTTATTCAGCCTCCTCTGCCCGTGTATCCTCCACTTTCATATTCAACATTCGCTTTGTGACATGAATTTCATCCCTCCGCATCACATGTCCAAACAATGCTAATTCTACTTCCTCACTTTTTTTTACCACTGGCGCTACTTTCAGGCTTCCTCTTATGTACTCATCCTTATCTTATCCATCCTTGTCACACCACACATCCATCGTAACATTCTCATTTCATTTGTATGCAATCTATTTTCATCCTTCTTCTTGACGGGATTTTAATAATTATGGTTAATTTAGATAGATAAAAATTTTATTTACGAGAACATCTTCATCACACACAAATAAAGGAACAGAAAGAAACTAAATAACATTTTGTTAAAACAAAAAACCCAGTACAAACCAAGAGCTGTGTGTGCTGTAGAAGTGTAAAAGAGTTATAGCTCAGTGATTAGAATTACTCACAAAAAGATGTGAGCAAAGCACTGATATTCTGCGACAACCTAAGGCTTTTGTGTTTGTCAATAATTTTCGAAGATTTTACATACAATAAAACACAATTTAACTTTATAAATATAAATATGTATGCACGTGTATACAAATATATGTATATATGTAAAACACAAGCCCATAAATAAAATACAAATTTCAATAGATAATACAATTGTTATTATTACGTTTGATAAAGCTGATAAGTTTCTTGCGCCCATTCTTTTTATCAGCTAAAAAGCACGTCCTGAATGGGTGGTAGGGAAAAAAATGTGGACTATTCAAAAGAGCTTTCTATAAAGCTCTAATATTTGAATAAAGTTAATTTTGATTTTGATATGTTGCGAAAATATGTAGAAATAATATTGTAATGAAAATTGAACTCCATTACTTGAACTGTTGTTCTGGAGAAAATAATAGACGTGCAGTTTTTCTATACTTCATTATATCAGAATCGATTCCCCTGTTTTTAGCGGTTTTTTCAGTAGAAAATGTATAATTCTCATAGTAAAGAATATGCATTGTCCTTCCCCGGGCTTGTTCTATTTCTTAAGGCAAAATGATTCGCGCAATACATGTTCTAATTTGCTTATGAAATTATGTATTTAGTTACTACGTGGCTTTGCCCATGTCGACATATTTTCATTGCCACTTCTAGTCTGTGACCATATTATGATATTATACTCGTATAGCATAAAGGTAACCTTCATAGATAAATCGAGTATCTAACACAAACATATTTTAGTCTATATTATTAGTGTAAATTGAACAAATCTTACATTATTAAATATTTAAAAAAATCCACGTCCTTGTTTCAACATGTGTAATGTATTTATAGACAAAGCCTTACTTAATCATGGGTACAGTACCTGATTGGACTATTCTATTTGGCTGCAGTTGTTACACCATCCAGACCGAACATTTTCCTTCCTTCTAGAGCCACAGAACAGATAGTACTTGTAGAGTTTACTGTGCCGTGGGCACGGTCCACGGCACGGTCCCTAAAGACCACGCGATGAAACAAAACAAATATTACGATCTTCTTAATGAATTAACAAAAAACGGTTATGTAATTCAAAAGTCTATATGCTGTGGAAGTGTGCTCTATAACCTGCTGAAAGACCTTGGTTTGTCTAGCAGTAAGTTCTACACTAGAACTAGTGTCTAAAGCTGCATTAGCGGGTTCTAACCAGATTTGGCTGAACAGGGAGAGAGACATGAGAAGTGAAGTTGAGTATTGACGTCCGTCGGAAAGGGCCCCCTTAAATCTACACACAAGTCTCGGGATCTGCTTGGACTTTCTCTTTCTGCTACACGATAAACCCAGCACCCCAACTCTCTCATTGTGTTGTATTATTATCACGTAAAAACGAACAAACTCAATATCATACACATTGTGAAAATTTTAGAATCAAATGAAACAATTTATTATAGTTTTCGAGGTCTGCTTCACTTCGTCAGAAAACCGTTTGCCTACTTTGTATTAAATTTAGATGTTCGGTGACTTCTTACTTAGGTACTTTCTAAAACAAATCTTCATTATGCATTCGAATTGGATAAAAATACATTTCGTTAACAAATAAAGCTCAGAGCGCTTCTATGCAACCTGAATAACTCGATTTATCTACGGTTGAAACAGGAGCATTAGAGACTACGTCAATTCGGCCATTAGCCGTGGGGGGCGCCCACCGGAGACGACAGATAACGAGTGACAGTGGACGTTTAAGTACCTACAGCATCACAACAGAAATGAGATGCAAATTATAAATTATCCGAGTGCTTTAAATATTTTCGATGCGTTCATTTTCTATTTATAATCAAGTAAAATATTTTTATTCAACATAGAACCGAAGAGCTACTTAATAAGCTAGAGCGCCTTCAAAATTTAGCCATTCGCTTTATATTCAGTCTGCGTAAATTTGACCACGTGTCTGATTATCGTAAGCAGTTAGGGTGGCTACCTATTCGCTTGCGTAGAAATCTACACATGCTTTCCCTTGTGTACAAAATTCTCCACTATCCCCAGTTTCCAACTTACCTTCGAACCCGTTTTAAATTTTGTGCCGAAAGCTCCCGCCCCAAGCGATCCTGTGTTACTAAAAATGTCCTTGAAATTCCTAAGTCCAATTCCGTATTTTTTCAAAAATCCTTTTCCGTTCGTGCTGCCAAGCTGTGGAATAGTTTGCCCGCTTCCATTCGTGAGAGACCATCCTTACATCTTTCAAATGTCTCTGAAAGAGTACTATCTGTCTAATTAATTGTATTAAATATATAATTATTATATTATATGTATGTATGTATTTATGTATATATTATGTGATATATATTATTTATGTGTAAGTATGTATTTTAATATATATGCTTAATGATGTGTACATTTGAATACCAGGGTTAAACACTTAATTACCTGCAATTTTAACGTCTTGCACCACTATTTTGGGTTGGCTGGAAGAGATCGCTTTTAGAGATAAGTCCGCCCTTGTACACTATGTATAGCTACAATTGTTGTTTTTTATTGTACAATAAAGTATTATATAGATCTTAACAAGTACAGAAAGTTCAAATAATCCACGAAAAAAAAATTTAACTCTATACGGGAAATTGAAGATTGCGACAGAGATAAATAAGAGGTAGGTAGGTAGAGGTATCCAAACTGCAAACAAATTTTTCCCCACAGGGAATCTCTAACAAGACCTCGAAATTAAGAGCTAACTATGAAATTACGGTTTTTCTCTTGTAAGTAAATTTTAAACTTTTTATATTTAAGAAACATAGAAAACATATATTTTTGCATTATTTTTTAACCCTAAGGTGTATGTTTTGGTTACAGTTGAATCTCCGATGATATTGTAAACTAAAACAAAACACAAAAAGTGCCTGCTATTGTTTTATATCAGAATTTTGTACATTATTGACTATAATTTTATGAATACTAATATTGATGCCTTCAAAACTGTGTTATAACTAGAGATCGGATAATCGGATGCATATTTACCTAAAGTTAATTTTTGGCTCACAAATTATGGAAGCGGCTTTTTAAAATACATTTGTTCAATAAAAACCCGGGAAAATACGGGACTGCAAATTAACGTAGTGATATTGTTTGAAAATTACTAAATTAGCACGTGGTATTTGTTTTCAAAAGACCGAGACTCCGGGTTCATTTATACAACTATGCATACGTATTTACATGACGTTTAGTTTCAGTTCCCCGTGAGATTTATGAATGTACGATTTATTACATGAAGAGTGTTATACGAAAGTAGTGAGCTAGTTTGACTAAAACAATAATCAATTAAATAATTGAATAAAAAAACAGAAATGGTGAAAAATTTTATTTAACAAAACAATAAAAAGCCGTTTCCATACTTTATCTTAAACTAACTTTAGGTAAATATGCATCCGATTATCCGATCTCTAGTTATAACTGATTTTAATGTTGAAAAATTTCGTAAAGCTTGCTCTCTTAGTTATTAAATTAATAAGGGAAACGTTAGTATAAAATCAGTCAAATTCTTCGAAATGTCTATTCACAACCCCTAATAATATGGGCGGTAAAAGTAATAAAGTGAACCTTATGACATATAATTAACCTTTTGAACGCTGAACCCATGAAACCTTTAAGAGAGCAAATTAATTAAGTAAATCGTCACAAACATTAACACCTGTCTATTCATGTCAGACAAATGACAGTCGTAATACCATCTCATTATGAAACTCAAAATCAAAACGACTGTTTTCGAATTGAAAACTATAAGATATCCATTACTGCTTTGCAGATAATCACACATACCAGTCTTATCTTGACAACGCAATGACATTCGAAATGCATGCGGTTGTCATTATGCTGTTGGATTACACGGTGAGGTATGGACCTCCCTCGATATCAAATTGATTACGTGTTGGCTATCTCAAGACAAAGTCTTGTTGTAACTATAAATTATGTGTCAATGACATATCAATTTCCTTTGTTTTTATTCCGTTATATTAAGAATAAAGAATCCCCACCTGATTGTAAGCGTTTAATAGGAATCTGTAATTCTTGTAGGATTCACAACAAGTCCGTAATTCACAAGAACTTCAATATATGTTTCCAACTTCCTTACCTTACAATAAAAACACAAATATGATAAATGCTCTGTCTCTCTATCTCTCTAAACTCTATCTGTCTGTCTGTCTTTTGCGCTTTCACTTTAAAAGTACCGAAGAGATTTAAAACAAATTTGGAACACAGGTAGTCTAGGGCCTGAAAAACGACATACTTTTTAATGCGCCTAAAGGGCTGTAATTTGTTAAATTACGGTTCGATTGTTTGTATGGAAAATACGATGTTTTGTCATAATTATTTGTTATTGGTTGTGATAAAATTAAACTGAATTGAATTGTGACTAAATTACGTTTGACGTTCCTTTATTTTAACTCTTACGTTCAAATCACACATTAATTCAATAGTGTCTAAAGCTACACTAAAGGGTAAGAATTTGGGGTTGATTATTGAGGGTAATTTGTCTTGGTCGGCTCATATTAATAATGTGAGTAAACGTTTCATTTTTCATATCACTTGCTCAAGCGCTTACAATATTTCCTACCGTTCAAAATTAAAGTTATGCTCGCTCAGTCCCTTTACTTCCTATTCTCGACTACGTTGATGTCTGTTACTTACACGCAACCGAAGAGCTACTTAATAAGCTAGAGCGCCTTCAAAATTTAGCCATTCGCTTTATATTCAGTCTGCGTAAATTTGACCACGTGTCTGATTATCGTAAGCAGTTAGGGTGGCTACCTATTCGCTTGCGTAGAAATCTACACATGCTTTCCTTGTGTACAAAATTCTCCACTATCCCCAGTTTCCAACTTACCTTCGAACCCGTTTTAAATTTTGTGCCGAAAGCTCCCGCCCCAAGCGATCCTGTGTTACTAAAAAATGTCTTGAAATTCCTAAGTCCAAATCCGTATTTTTTCAAAAATCCTTTTCCGTTCGTGCTGCCAAGCTGTGGAATAGTTTTGCCCGCTTCCATTCGTGAGAGACCATCCCATACATCTTTCAAATGTCTTCTGAAAGAGTACTATCTGTCTAATTAATTGTATTAAATTATATAATAATAATAATAATAAGTCTTTATTAACCAACACCGAGTTACATGGCCCAACACATTTCAAAACTATGTTGATATTGCATAAAAATGGGCGTTCAAATCAGGTACCAGTGGAACTCAAACTAGACGAAAGCCTGTATCTTGAGTTCCGCAGGTGCTCACAATACTATGATTATGTATGTGCACTAATACTTCTAATTATATGTACTTTCTAAGTTGGACGACAATATAATAACCCTAGTCTAATTTATGGCTATCATTTCTATATATATTTTTTTTTATGTTTTGTGGATCTATTTGTGTGTGTGTGAGTGTGTGTGTGTGTGTGTGTGTGTGTGTGTGTGTGTCAAATTATGTGAAATAGGTATATAAGACAGTATAACTAACCGAGAGAGTGTGTGGTGTGTACGTATTTAATAAATAAATAAATGAAACAAATAAATGAAACAGGGCATACCGTTGTGTGGGGTATCAGAGATTTATATTGAAGTAGAGGGCATTAAGTTTTCTGTTTCATCATAAGTGAGAGAGTATAGCCAGCCCATAATAACCCTCTTACATTTAACAAGAGAGACCTCTACTATGTCAGTTACTGTATTAACCTTGTTGTATACGCAAGGAAGTGAGTATCTGGGACAGCGTCTAGCAATTCCAGATTTTGCTATGGGTAAAGGTATCCTAAAGACGCGTTTACTCTTTATGAGTGCGTAATCTGTTCGATGTTTTAGAGTTATGTGCGTTTTTAAAATGGCACTCAATATGAACAGTTGACGAACACGCAGGACCCTGCACTCTTTATATAGGTTATTCGTCGGGTAACGGAAAGGTTTTCTTAACATGACTTTGAGGAGAGATCTCTGTGCTCTTTCGATCAGTATGAAATGGGTCTTAGGCGCACTACCCCAAACTGAGATACAATATTGAAGTAACGACTGACAAAGGGACGTGTATACAAGTTTTAACACATCTGGAGGCATACAGTCGCGAAGTAGCTTCATAATATATATTAGGCGTCTCACTCTACCAGACAAGTCAAAAATGTGTTGTTTATAGTTTAGGTTTTCATCAACTGTGAGTCCCAGGTATTTGATTGATTTCACCCGTTCAATCGAGCACGAGCAGCCGTTATTATCATGTGTATCAAGTGGACATGACATACAACGTAGTGGTAGACTGTGCCCCAGGCTGGACGCCGCCGTCTTGGAAAATGCAATATATTTGGTCTTATTCACATTAAGGGTGAGAAGGTTACGGTCTAAGGTACTGCCTATTTGTGATAAGCCCGTCGCAGCATGCTCACGTGCCTGTTCCCAGTCTCTTCCGAAAAACAGTACCGCCATATCGTCTGCGTATGCAATTATTTCCGCATTGTCCACTTTCAGATTCACGATTTCATTGATGTAAATGGTGAAAAGAATCGGGCCAAGGACACTGCCTTGTGGAACACCAAAGTCTACAGGAAGCTCCGAACTCAGTTGATCACCAATCTTTACGCATTGTCTTCGGCCAGATAGATAGCTTGTAAACCAGTCGATGCAAACACCTCTCATACCACAATGTTGCAGTTTTTTTAATAACAAATTGATTGATATCGTGTCAAAGGCCTTAGCCAGGTCAAGAAAAACACCCAAACAACGATCTCCAGTGTCCACATGTGCGGACACTGTATTGGCTAACAATGATACGGCGTCCTCTGCAGATCTCCCCCTTCTAAATCCAAATTGTCTGGTCGATATAAGGTTTTCTTTTTCCAGGAATGAAACAAGGCGATTTGCGACTAATTTTTCAAGCACCTTAGAAAGAACACTTAGCAGAGCTATCGGTCTGTAGTTGTTTAGTGATTCCTTAGGCCCACCCTTGTGCATCGGCGATATAACAGCTACCTTCCATCGGTTAGGGAATACACCAGACTCTAGACTTAAATTAAATATGTGAGTCAGCGGTACTGATAGTGATTGTGAACATTTTTTTATTAAATTCGAATTCAAGCCATCCATGCCTGGAGCACCCCCACCCTTAAGACCAGTTATTATTTTAGTAACTTCGAGCGGATCTGTGGGGTGTAGAAAGAGAGAGTGTGTGACCAACACTTCCGATCTGTGAGCCCTTGACAGGACATCTTCCGTTACGTCAAGTTTTTGTAATATATTAGTAGCCAAACTTTTACCCGCGGTAGAGAAATGGCAATTAACGTGACGAAGCTGTTCCGCGGAACCATGACTAGGATTTAGAAGTTCAGAGGCACTACTACTATCTCCAGATGGTTGATACACACTCTTAATTACTTTCCATAACTTTTTTGGATTGTTATTTGCAAGTTCCAGTTGATGGGCATAATAATCAATTTTAATTTTGCGCAAGAGTTTAGTCAAGAAGTTCCTGTAACGGATGTAAATTTTATGTCGAGTGGGGTCATTGGGATGTTTTCTGTGGTCACTATGAAGTCTGTCACGATTTTTCATGCATCTAATGAGACCAGCGGTTATCCATGGTTTTAGGTTGAACGTTTTACGTCCACAGTGAACTTCCCGGGTATTCTCAGCAATGACTGAATTAATTAGCTCGTAGAATACGTTTATTGCAGATTCCATGTTTTTTTCCGCAGTAACTGTCAACCAATTAGTATTATTGATTTCCTCCACGACTGCGTTTAAATTAATTTTGAGCCGTCGTCTTGGTACGGGTGTAGACCCATTATTGTACATCAGTCCGGCAAGTACACAATCATGATCAGTAATTGATGATGCACAGACAACGCCAGTAGAAGCTGAACGAGATTTAATGAAGATATGATCCAGACAAGCCTTACCTCTCGTGGGCAGAGTTATTGCGGGGAGTAAATTATGTGATGCCATAAGTGACAGATAATCGGCAGCCTGAGAGCTTGTAGTATTGCTCAGGTCAATGTTAAAGTCTCCAACGACGACCATTTTAGGATAAGAACGATGATCCCCGAGCACAAGATCGAGAGAGTCAATAAAGTTGTCGATTACATGAATGGAAGGTGAGCGATAAATTCCTAGGATTGAAATATGGTTATTAGTGTCAGTAGAAGACTATCTGCATCTCTGATATTTGCTATTTTCTTTACGACGCTATAGGTGGACTTGACATAAATCACTACACCCCCACTTCTGTTACCCTGTGTGCCTGAGCGGTACATTGAGTAATTGGGCAAATGTGGAATTACCAGATCCTCCGTTAGCCAACACTCTGTGAGAACAATGGCATCGACACTTAAGTCAAGTCGTTGTAACGCTATTACTAAATCATCAAAATTGCGTTGAATACTTCTAATGTTTAATGATAAAATTTTAAAGTCATATTTTTTGGACAAGAAGAATTCTCTACACGATTCAAGTGACTCATGCGAATGACATTTTATTGTAACAGTGTTATCAATTTCATTAGCTAAGTTAACTGTATCTATATTTATACCAAATATGGAAAAATAATGATATTAGTCCAAATGTCATTCGCTTGTGCAAATAGTTACTTCCAGTGCTAATTAGTTGCTTGTACCTGAATAATGTTTGTTCACTCGTCTGTCCAAAATGTTGAGTTATATGGTGTATATAAATATAAATAATGGATGTTTAGTATGAAAATATTTGTGAGTGTGTGTGGAAGTGTAGCAGAAGCACACTTGACAATGCAGTGATGTGAGTGTTTCAGTATATGTATATCAATCTGTGTCGTAGTATAGAAAGAGTAGCTAAGTCCAAAATTAAAAAAGATCAAAGCAGTTAGCACTGAGCCCATCAATAAAGTAATTCTGTTAACGACTCCTCGCTTATTTGTTTTGATTAGGAAATAACTGATCATCCACATCGCAAGGGACTCTTCTGTGAAGTTCATCAACGTTATTGATCTGATATGCTGTGGTACCCTCCGTCTTACGAATATATACTGATCCATTCCTAATCCAACAATACTTGTATTCCGCCCTTTTGCAGCGATCACGGGCCAGGCGAAACAAACGGCGGTTCTCGGCGTTAGGCGCTCATTTATGTATAAAATGTTGTACTCGCCAGCTACTCCCGTGATGTCTGAAGAATGCATGTTGCGTCTGGTTTTTCCAATTCTCAGAAAATCGTCTCGCTTGTCCCGTCTTAGAAATCGCACTACCAGTGGTCGTGGGGATGATTTGCCCGTGGACTCAAGTTTTTTGCTTTGGTTTTGCAGTTTACCAACTCGGCTTGCGTATTCCAGATCGCAGACATCCAGTGGAAGGCCAATTCTTTGAGCCAAAGTCACGACAACATGAACAGAGTTTTCGTTAGGTGTCTCACTAAGGCCTTGTATTTCAACCTCGTTTCGAAGGGATTCCTGGGCTCGTTTCTTCAATTGTTCCTGTAAGGAATCTATTGTGTTTTGTAGGCCTATGATGTTCTGTGCCTGTTGTTCCAGAGTACTTATCCGACCCTCGTGTCTTTCTATGTTCAGCTGTTGTTCGTCAAGTCGTGCGCTGCAAGTCACTATATGTTCAGATATTGTTTTCATCTCGGACCTCAATTCTCCAACATCCTGCCGTAGTAGTTTAATTTCCATCGCAAGCGTGTTAAGCAAATCCACCCCGGGTGGTGAAGTTAAAAGGGGTGACGTGGCGCTCTGTTTCCGTGGACCACGAAGTGTTATGTTGCCAGTTTCGTCATCTCGAGTTTCAGGAAGTGTTCTCACCGGGGTGTTTGAGTTATCTTTTCTTGGCGCCTTGGACCGACAAAGTGGGCACACCCAATGAGATATCAACTCCGTTTGATTTACGCATATAAGGTGAAAACACAAGAACATTTACTGCACCTAATATGCTGGTTGGTCTTAATATTAATGACCTTCGTGCACGCTGCGCAACCAACCATTCCGATTTTGAAGAGTCGGGTCCTACCGAGTAGTGCGGAGCAAGGAGTAACCGGTGGTTTCCAAAAGTTATTACTTCAAATAACAAACTCAAAGTATGTAACCAGTAATGTAGGACTCAAACGTCAGTTTAATAACAATAGCAAAAACTGTATAAATTCAAACTCCTTTGCTTCTGCTTCGTATTATCTGCGTTCACCCCTCCGTCTGTCTGCGCAATGTTGACAATAATAACAGCGTTTAGCTGTCAAAGTTTACATCAATCAGCTGCGTGCAATTCAAACGCGTCACAATATGTTATGTATAGAAACGGTTATTTTTGAATGCGTTATTAGTAAACTTCAAACAACAACGATAAATACCGTGTCCTCTGAGCTTCAAAATATCCTCCTCTGCACTGTTAGCGATCAGATTTTGTGCCACAAGCTTGATAATTCACGGTGATGATGTCGCTGACAACAACTTGACAAGTAAAGATGCACAATTAAATAAAAATTTATTATTATATTTACGAGCTATCACGGTGAGTGTTTACAGTTTTCCGGACGTGACGTGAATTTATAAACATTGTAACTTTAAAAAAAATTACAAAAGTATCGTAAATCCAGATACTTACAGACAAGTTTATAATTATTATATATATATGTTATGTATGATGTATTTATGTATATATATATATATATTATATATATATTGTGTGTATATTTATTTATGTGTAAGTATGTATTTGTATATATATGCTTCATGATGTGTACATTTGAATAGGTTAAACACTTAATTACCCTGCAATTTTAACGTTTTGCACCACTATTTGGGTTGGCTGGAACAGATCGCTTTTAGAGATAAGTCCGCCTTGTACACTATAAATAACAATAATTTTCATTTTTTTATTGTACAATAAAGTATTATATATAAGGTTTTCATAATGTTAAAATAAAAATCTTATTGTACAACTCTTTAGTGCGCAGCCATCTTGAGTTTGCTTCTAGTGTCTGGAACCCATACTATTCGGTACATTCGCAGAGAATTGAGGGTATCCAACGATCATTTACAAGGCATCTTGCATTTGGTACTCATGGCTTCTCACAGACAACCATACAATCAGAGACTATTATATTTTGGAATGATAAGTCTACAGAATAGAAGAATGATGTTGAACGTGGTTTTCTTGCATAAATTAATTAATGGATGTCTAACTTGTGATAACTTAACATCAAGCGTGTCGTTGTCAGTGCCTTACAAGTACCCCAGAGGCTGCATACATAAATTGTTCTGTGTTCCGATGGCCAGGACCAATCTCGGCTTACAGTCGCCTTTGGTGAGAATTTATTCTGATTACAATTTAATATAGAAAGAAAGAAAGAGAAAGAAGAAAGAAAGATATTTATTTGGCCATTCTTATGCTTATGATATAAAAATAAATGAAATAAAATAGAATAAAAACATCGAAGTCTGGCCAAAAAGGCCCCTACCTCAGCTAATGCTATTACTGCTATACGCAGCAAAAGCGCTGGTTTTCAGGTAGGACCATTGATTCAGATCATTGAAGCAATATGCACGTGGGCATAGTGCATATTGCCTCCATGATCCCGACATCGGACGTAAAAGACAGTACAACACACTATATAGTCTGTGGTCATGACAGTGACATTATCATACAAAAGTACTTTGACATATATATTAATCTGTGACATTATTTGACATTATTAAAACTATAACAAATTATCTCAAAAAATTTCAGATCTTGATGTCTTTGGTGACGGAATTTCGGGTTTTTGTAAAAAAATATATGAATATTTTGAAGGTGTTATGTAGGATGCCTGTTGGTGAGTGGTACAGTTATTCGTTTGTAAATTTTAGTTAGTTATTGCGAATGTTATGTACGCTTTTATTGTGATGCATATCAGAACATTTTGTATATATATAAGTTACTTTTTTGTAATTTTAATATGTGTCATGTAGCAGTACTGTAAATAAATAATCGGTTCTAAATTATTTACGACGCTTTGATCAATTTATTTCTACGAATCGACATTTCTTTTTAGTTTTATGACATTTTATGCTATGATGAGTAATTAAGAATATTTATTTTTTTATTTTACTTTTTTATCATGGCTATGTGAATTTTCATTTAACTGAGGAAACTTTCACAAGTCATCATCAAAAACTTAAAAAATGACGAACTTTCCATACAAACTTTTATTCCCTATTTCAACTTTATACAGTTGCTTTGCATTTAAAAGTATTTGTGAACCAAATTTCGTTTAAGCCAATTCAATAGTAAAAAGTGCGACAGACAGATTTGCTTTCACGCTTATAATATTAATAAAGATAAAAAAGTATGTCATTAATAATGTAACACATAGCACAGGGAACACTTTTTTCATTAGCTTATCATCAGATGGGCTTTAAATGAAACGACAGATCGTCATAATCCCGCGATTAAAATTTGGAAATTAAGCGCGCGTATTAATAAAGCATTGTCCGCCGCCGCTGGGGGACCATGGGTAATTAGTCGAGGGGCTTAACTCGCAATGACCAACTAATTCGACCGTCGTTTCTCGTACATTTCTGCTGCAAGTCAGAACTTGCGTCTCTAGTTGGCGGCACATTTACATGTTCTTAACTTATAAGATTAACTTTTTTAAGTTCAGGCTGAAAAGCTAGATGCTCATGGGGAAGTGTGTAACTTTCTACAGAACACTTTTAGAAAGAATTACTGCTTTGTCTTATAATTAGAGATCGGATAATCGGATGCATATTTACCTAAAGTTAGTTTAAGACAAAGCATGGAAACGGCTTTTTATTGTTTTGTTAAATAAAAATCCCGGGATTGCGGAATTGGAAAGCCGGATGTTTATTTATTTACCTGATTTAGTTTTTGACAAAGTATGGAACTGTCTTTTTATTTTATTTCCATAAATAAAAATCCCGGAATTCCGATACTGTAGAACATTTTGGTAAATACGTATGCATGCAAGTTGTATAAATGAACCCGGAGTCTCGGTCTTTTGAAAATAAATACCACGTGCTAATTTAGTAATTTTCAAACAATATCACTACGTTAAATTTGCAGTCCCGTATTTTCCCGGGATTTTTATTTAACAAAATGTATTTAAATAAGCCGCTTCCATAATTTGTGAGCCAAAAATTAACTTTAGGTAAATATGCATCCGATTATCCGATCTCTACTTATAATACATTTAAGGTACTTGTTAAAAATACTATAAGGGAAAATTGTTTAGGATTTTTGAAATATGAAAATGCTTGTATTTTATTTTTATGATACACTTACACACTACAGCTTACCGCCTGCCTCGGCCCGCGTTATACTAGATATTCCAAAACGAAAACATTTTCCTGTGGTAAAATTTAATATATTTGATTCTATCCTATGTTACTCCTCGGGGCTCTAACTATCGCCATAAAAAAATCATTAAAATCCATTCAATAGTTTTTGCAGCTAAAATTAACAAACATCCATACATACTCACAAACATTCGTATTTAAATATAATATTAGTGAGATAATTTAATGATATGAATTAAATATAATATTAGTGAGATAATTTAATGATATGAATTAAATATAATATTAGTGAGATAATTTAATGATATGAATTAAATAAAATATTAGTGAGATAATTTAATGATATGAATTAAATTGATAATTGTGTTCAATATCCGTTATGTCTTAGGAGTCTCGAGTAGTAAATATTGTTATTTTGGGTGCCTTTTCAAGCTATACCAAATATCGCTCTGTCTATCGTCTGCTATAGAATTAGTCGAAGAGACAAACAAATTACGCAATGTACAGCGTATGGTAATTACACAACTTGCATGGATTATGAATAGTCCTCGTATCCCAACGATGGACGATAATAGGAGTCCCGGCCAGCTGCGGCCGCACGTGTTGGCTCCCGCGGGATGGACGCTACGCTTAATCCGCACTCCATTGAGCTTACAACTCGATCGATCACCGTGGTACGGTCATGTGCCTTGGAGGAGTGACATACAGACAGAAATCTAAGTTATCCTATAAGATTTCCATTTTCTTGGTACTGAGTTCGAAACTCTCAATTCTCAATTTTCATATTAAAATTAATTTTATTTAATCTTCTTTTAATCAAAATTTTATCTTTGTGAACGCTTAAAGTTGTAAAACCAAAATTATCATAAGATTCTTAGTTTTATATCCACTGCGTTTCGCCCTAAATAACAGAAGATGGCGTTGCAAAGATTCTTCTAGTTAATACCGTGAAATCATAAAATCTGGAATGCGATTATGAGGCCCGATTAGAAATGGCCGTTCTGGTAACAAGTCCCGTCAGATAATCAGGGATTTTTTGTAGAATTAAACGTTTGGATTTCAAATCATTTGGTAATGGCGCACGATGTTCGCTCAACGTCAAGTTAAGTGCAACTTAATTAAATGTAGATGCTTTGGCGGCAAAAAGTTCAAGTTTCCTGAATGAAACACGCCGACGGCGGCGGAAAAACTTGTCGATTTCGTGAGTTATTCAATTACATAGCCACGTCACAGTGTAACACAACACAACAGTAGAATAACTTTATACAAACACACACACCAAACACGTTTTTAACATTATTCGCTAGTTGAATTACCAATTCCACAAATGACTGTCTCTCTAAAAATTACCAATTCATGACCAATATTAAAATGAATGAATAACCAATAATTAATTTCTAGCCTTTTTCTTGGCTGGCAATTCTTTAAATTAATTTACAGTATTTTATTAATAAGTTGAATTTTAAAACGACTTCCAAAAACGAGAAGGTTCTCAAATCTACTTTATTTTTAATTATATTTAATACTTCTAAACTGTTGATGATTGATGAACAGACTGATGAGTTATTCATAAAAAAACATAAAAGCTTTTTTGTTTTTTTTTAAGTCTTTCTCCATATAAGCCTTAAAGCATAAAAAATATAGACAAATAAATTAATAACTGAATATTATGCCGAGTAAATTAATGACGATAATACAATGATCATCACAGCCCATATACACCCTCACCGAGGGGCAGGACTCGTGCCCCTATAGCTACTACATATAGCTTTGAATTTCTTTACGCAGGTCGTACGCAGGTCGCCTCACGATGTTTCCTTTCACAGTAGGAGCTTCGGATAAATATACATATCAAATTCTAAAAACAAAAAACACATTGGTCCATGGCAGGATCGAGTCCAGGCCCCCCAAATCATCCCTACCGTAATTATAAATAAGTTAATAAAGTTAATTAGAAATAGAAATACAACAATCATATGTACCGCTGCATGATATCATCACTGTGGCAAGCTCAGTATATAAGCAACAGGCATGGCCGGCTGCACTGGTATTCTGCTTGTCACAGTAGTGGCATTAGGCACAAAAACAATACAACAAGAAAATTATAAATTACAATTACAATGTGGACCATATTACAAATTTCACACCAAAAATTTTAAAAAACAAAATAATAACAAAAAGACAAAGATGACCTGTTAAAATAACAAGTAAGTACATATTTTTGTTTCTCTGAGGAAAATGCATTAAATTGCATACCCCGGCTGTGGCGAGCCGGCGGTTATGTGGGGCTCTCCTCCCCAGAATCGGGAGGGCTACCCACTAAAAACCTCAGGGATGGCCTTCCTCAGGCATGTAGGGAGCCCCCGGGAACACAAAGGCCACTTCCGGGAACCCCCAGCCTCCGCTCCCCTCTCTAGAGGGGAGCCCTCCTCGGGGGAGGCTACCACCTCCCCCGGTCCCCTCCACCGACGACGCCCCCGGCCACGGAAGGGGCGTGGTCCATCCCGGGTCACCGTAGCAGTCGCGACTTCCTCGCGCCCGCCGGCGACCCGCGGCGGCGCCGCAGCTGTGCTACCGAGCCCGGCGCCGCATATTAACAGTCCAACCCTTGCAACTGCAACTGAAGCAAATGTGATTTAACCTATATCTATATACAAACACATTTCTTGATTCCAGTGTGCGAATTGGAGGCGGCAAGTTATTCCAACAATTAGAGTACTCGCAACCGACGAGCATGCATGAAGACGCTTATGAAAGTGGAGGAAGCAAGAGAAGTGTGCCAGGATCGTAGCAAGTGGAGAGAGGTGGTCTCTGCCTACCCCATTGGGAACAAGGCCTGACATATATGTATGTATGTATGTAGAGGCGGAATATTTGAAAGACCCTTGAAATGCAGCAGGTCTATGTCTAGGTGTAAGAATCAAACAAAGTTTATTAGTGTAGTACTTGTTATAACATAGACATAACTTTATTTGCAACCTTAACACAAAATATACACCTAACATTATTAAAAATACGTAGGTAACATTGTGCCCTAGTAGCAAACAGGTCTCGGCTCAGCGTTGTGCTTCACATAGCGCGAAGCGCTGATATTCTGCCGAAACCCTTTGAGAGGGTAAGTAAACCAGACAGCAGACACACAGAGAGAAACAGACAAACCTAAGCATACATATTACATTAATAAATAAAGCGCAATACGTGAATGTAGACAGATAATATTAATATATATATACACACATACATACATATACACATACATACACATACATATATATACACATACAGATACATATTTCCCAATTAGCCATCAGCATACAAATGGAGAGTCAGCATATCTATCAGACAAACCAGTTCTTTATTTTTGTAACACATGTTTTTTTAATTTTTTTTTAAACGTGGATTTACACTTTAGTTGCCGTATGGGAGGTGGGATGTAGTTCCAACATTTGGTTGCCTGATAGCGAAAACTTCCCCTAAACGCCGCAGTCTTATGCTGCTGATATGACAGTAGAAACCTAGTTGGTCTTCTCGAATACCCATATTTTGCAGGAAGGCCGAGTTTAGCATACAAATATTCGGGTTGTTGGTCCATTAAAATATCATGAACCAAGCATCCCATATGTACCAGTCTCCGTGAGTTTAAGTTTAATATACCTGAGTCATTAAGATATGGTGATATATGAGACCGAAATAGTGTATTATAACAGAAACGATAGCAAGCATTTTGTACCCGTTGCAAGATACGAGCATATTTTGACAATAATCTCGGCCCATATACTAAGTCACTATAATTCAAACACACTTTTTACTGTTATATATTTATATTACAGACAAAGTCTTGAAACCTTATACAAATGTGTTATATATTTATATTACAGACAAAATTCTGAAACCTTATACGAATGTTGCCAGTTCTTTGTAGTATTTTTTGAAATCGTATAATAACTCATGAGGATTTTGTCCTTTCTTTCAAGAACATCCAGTTTGTTTATCACTTTTACTTACTTATACTATGACAAAGCCTCCGCCGGTGGCCGCTGGGAGTCAAACCCTACAGTTTTTGCGCAGTAATTGTGCAGAGGTGAACGACTCGATTCGCGACAATTAGAATTGGGCAGCCGCGCCATTGATCAAGTTGTCCAGTGACTAAATAGCTACTTACATTTTTGATTCTGCATTGTGCTGTTCTCTGTGAAGTCTCATGAGTCGAAAAGAAATTATTATTGCGAACTATAATAACCCGAAGCTATAAGATTTGAAATCAAAATTACATAACGAGTGAAAAATATATAAATACGACTTTATTGAGTTATCGGTAAGGTTGATTATACATATTTTTATCGGCCTACCGGATACCGGTTGACTGGTTGGAGACTCTACATCAGGGATGTAGAGTCTTCATCCAGTACTCAAGCAAACGACTGCTTGAGTACTTCCGCGTTACCTATTTCTGCCGCAAAAAAGCAGTGTTCTCATTTCTGTGTTTTCACGTGAAGGGTAAGATTGGCAATGATTTTTTTTTTATTGACTGGATATTATGTTTCATATCTTATATCACATTACGGCAATGTGCACTGTAGTTTTATGGGGGTTGCAGATACGTGCTCACAGGAACTTCATGTACTATAGGCGTCTGTGACCACTTACCACCAGGGCAGACTGCATGTTCGTGCTTACTTTGGGCTCGGCTAACTGTCAGAAATATTTAAAGCTGCCATAATTAAACAATTACAAAAAAGTTACAAAATGTTCATAAATGTGGACTTATGTGTGATTAAGTAATATTCACAAATGTGGATTTATCTGTGATTAGGGTGTGAGGTTAGAGATTTCTTTCATTCCTACAGAGTGCTACTTGTAGTGAGCAACCTCAATGCAGATTACAGACATTATTATACTGCATTAAACTTCACTTATTACCTAAACTAATATATTTTTGGACAAACATTAATACTACTTATATACTCACATACATACTGTACAATAAAAAAAAATACATTTCAAATGCATTTTTACGATATTTTTCCTCCCAACACTTCATAAGTCCAATTGCATAATTTTTTTTTGCATAATTTGCCAATGTCATGGATGCATTTAGAAATTAGATCTGTACGTTATCATATTTTATTACGTATAATTTAATGATTCTGTATTAAATAAATAATCCATTTTATCTTACCTTTTTAACTTATTGTATTAGTCTTTGATCACTTGACTAAAGACTAATATATCAAATTAAATAATATAATTATTAAATAGGTAATTACGCCGGACGATCAAAACTAAATTGCACATCGGTAGACTTCGCATAACCCTTGGCAGTTGTAAGCAGTTTGGCTAATATGCTTTCATTTATCGCAGAAGCGTCGAAAAAATCATTTGCATTTCACTTCCTACTCGGCCATCTTTATACCGATCGGGAGGTACATGTGATCTTAATCTAAACCTCACGACCTTAGAAATAAAGTAACATGAAAAATCTACACAATCGAATATAAGGATAGCTGTCGTCGCTTTTCCGTTATCGAATCGATAAGCGACGACTGTATAATAAAGCTATCCTTAATTTCTCTATTCTCTGACCACAATCAGTAATCGCCAAGTTGATAGAATCAGTCGCGGTTCAGAAACCAGAACTAAATTTATGTAAGGGTGTGCACAAGGGCGTGTGCACCCTCAGGCGAGCGCGGTCAAGCGGCCGCCCAAACTAAGCGCACGGGGTTTACCAGATCTAATCAAAAGGGTTTATTTTAAATGATATATCATATACTCACCCGTGCGCAAACAGACTATTCATACTGGACAACCTTCATGGAGAGATCCTCCGATTATGATGAGAGATCTGATGAAATAATGTTTGACAACGAGGATGTTGGCAAAAGTTCGACATCGAAGTGGAGTTACTCTAATCATATTTGCTGAATGTTTTCGGACAGGTAGGTAAAAAAGTGGAGTGGGTAGGCCCTAAAAAGTGGAAGACAACCTTGATACTTTCAAAGGGAACAAAGTAACAAATTATTTATCTTGATAGGGAACTCTAGTAGAAAATAGGAGAGACCTTTGCTCAGCAGTAGAAAGAAACAAGAAAGTATATGCACCAAGCCAAGTTAGGATTCCCAACTATACCGTTTCATCATCACATTTGAATGAAGTGGTGATCAAAGCAGAGCTTCATTAAATTTCATATGAATGACCTTACATTTATTTTGATTGCGATTTGAATTCTCGCGATTCTTACGAAATTTTCAATATCGATAACCCTTGATAATTTGGTACAAGAAACATAATATACATATAAACTATTTATTGATTTACATAACAACAATAATGCTAAGTTTGTACTGAAGTGATGACTCCATCGCCCGCTGGTGGGGTATTTAATCTTATATATAAAAATGAATCGCAAAATGTGTTGGTAAGCTCATAACTCAACAACGCCTGGACTAATTTGGCCAAATCTTTTTTTAAATGTTCGTTGAAGTTCAAGGGTAGTTTTTACGGCAAGAAAAATAGAATTATTGCTGAAAAAAACCCTAAAAATAGCCCTTTTCTTTTTTCCCATGCAAACGTTTTCTAACTAAAACGTACAGTCGAATTGAGCTTTATTGTTATTGTATAAAGTTCATATTGCAAGCACTCACTGTTGTCTAAGCAATGAAGGTGTGTTCCCAACATCAAAGACTCAATTTGCGCTTTATTAACGCTACATATAGTTCAAATTCAATCATATCTATCAAAACAGTGTGCGTGCGTGCGTTGGAGCACAGAATACATCGTTGGAGGATTTAATGTCACGTTCCAAAATTGAATAGCCACAAAATGTAAAAGGTCATTTAGACTTTTTTTGCAATTTGGTTGGCTATGCGACATTATCTATAAAATAATTAGGAACAAAAATCTGCCACTGTACAAATCTTTTTGACAGGACGAAGTCTGTCGGGTCCGCTAGTGCCCCATAAATGCAATATCAGTCAGTCTCCTTCAGGGCAGCTCGTGATAAGCTGTGGGTGAATTTCGTCGCCGTGGGTTCCTACATGCTTCAGGGGAGCGTATGCCACCCGCCTCTGTCTTATCTTAGACGGGCGGACAGAGTGGAATTGCAAGAACAGATGCTCGAAGGGTTGAAGTGTAATAATATCATGTCACCCACGGCGTTTCGATCGCTATCGCAGACACATCTCTGCACACCCTTAATCGTTCATACGGGTCCATTTAGTGAGCGGCGAGTCACATATAAATCAATGCCTTGACAAGGCAGGTGACCGGAGTCTCTTCCATAGCCCGGCGTCCATGGCGGTCATTACGACCAAAATCGAAATACAATAGTCCATAAACGTTTTGACCTCAATTAACAATAGTCTCTGTATCTAACCGACTATGTGGTTGTTTAGCTGCATTTCTCATTGTGAAGATAGAGACTAGACGCAGTTGGCTCCACGTACTGTCACTAAATTTTGCTTAGATTTAGATAGATCTACACATTGAATCTATATTCCAAAACTTTCTTATAAAGACGCGTGAGAGTTACGACCTTGAACTTTCCTTTTAAGGAGAACTGGGAGGAACAAAAAAAAAATTATTCTATCAACGTTTGTAGATTACCCTAATCAATTGACACATATCAATATAAACTAGGCTTCCTCATAAATCGTATGTATATTTGTTGACAGCTATGAGTATTTGCAGCGATTAATCAGAGATTAGCGAATAGTTAATGATTAACGAATTATGGAGCTAATTCGTGTCGAATATGAATATAGCCATACATGGAGAAGTGGTAGGTAGGTCTCCTTACCGTGAGGCTGCGTGCGCGTCTAGCTAAGCGCGCACGCTGTGGTGAAGTCTCTCTGTCTGGGGGACTGTCCAGGGTTTCTCGGACAGTCCCTCCTTTGGCGGTGGCTCGACCAACTTGGTCGAGCCCGCCCCGGGACACATGGCGGTCGAATCGCGATCACGTATCCCGCCATGTGCCCCGTATGGGCTAGAGAACCCGGGGGGGTCTTAGTGGGTAGGCCGGACCTCTTGACCGGAAAGCCCCACACACGACTGCCCCTTGCCAGCGCGCTGTCATGGTGCATAAGGTAGCATTTCCTCCCCTCAAAGAAAAAAGCAGCTGTTCTTAAGGTCCCCTCTTAGTATTCACTTGCTATACATATATGTATATAATAGTACCTACATATATATATTAGTATGGGGTTAAAGCCTGATCAAAATTAGTAGGAGTTAGGTGCTGGTAGCGCGTTAATTAGCTGTGATTGCTCGATACACAAGTCCTGCCTAATCGAAGCTGTCAATTAGAGCCGCCGGCCAGCCATCGATCAGCTGAGGCGATGCTAATTAGAGATAGCGGCCACGGTGCGGAGATACCCGACAGGACTTTCCAATTTGTCGGCTGACAATCGGAGATGCGCGCGCGCTGATAACGCTCCCATAGCCGGCCACGCCCGGATTTATGGTGTTGGTTACTTCCTACTAGGTTGTTTAGTTCAAGCTACAGATGGTACCTACTTGGTACCATCCCTACATATTACCAAATAAACTAACTTGCCATACGGATTTCCATGTAGTTACCGCTATCAGTCAGTTAATAACACTGTCTGTGTATAAAATCAAAATCAATATTAAAAAATAATCTTTAGTCAACATAGACCTTTACAGGCACTTATTGACGTCAACAAACAAAGCAAAAAAAAAGCTTAAAAAAACAAAAACCTTGTCCGTACGTACGAATAAGGAAAAAAAAATATTGACTCGACACCTGTTCGGAAATTGGGAGAGCCGTCTCGAGAAAAACAGGCAAGAAACTCTGAAGGTCTATTTTTTATCTCCTCTTTTCAATGTTAATAATTATAATAATATAATATAAAAATACAATATAGTATAAGATACAATCATACCTAATACGATTACAGTCGTATGTATGTTTACATACACATATAAAAATAATACAATATTATAAATAATGTAGTTACCAAACATGGCTCTATGAATAGTGTCCCTATTCCCAAATAGTGTGATCATTTAGATAGTCACTTACTTTATAATAACCTTTACTCATGAGTGTATTTTTGATATGGATTTTAAATTTATATAAAGGCAAATCAATGACACTTTGCGGAAGTTTGTTAAACATAGATATACATTTCCCCAAGAACGAACAGCTAGTTTTATGGAGTCTGAACATTGGAACGGCAAGTTTATTTTTGTTTCTAGTATTCACATTATGTAGATCACTGTTTTTATTGAAACTAAACTAAATTATCATATATATATATTGACTAGCTAAAGTTAAAATATTAATTTCTTTGAACAATTCTTTTAGGAATTCTCTAGCCCACAAACAGTAAATAGCACGAATCGCTCTTTTTTGTAAAAGGAAAATACTCTCAATGTTAGCCGCTGATCCCCATAGCAGCAGTCCATAGGACATAACACTATGAAAGTAGCTGAAATAAACAATTCTTGCCGTTTCAACATTAGTTAAAAGTCTAATCTTTTTTACTGCTTACGCCGCTGAACTAAGTTTGATTGCCAAAGTTTCAATATGTGGATCCCACTGTAGTCGTGAATCTAACGTAATGCCTAAGAATTTAGTATTATTTACCAAGTCAATGACATCAACATTCATATTTAAACGAGTATCAACCTGCAATATTATATAAAGTAAACTCTAGATAGAAATATGTTACAGATAAGGCATGTCAAGATACCTAATACTCGTAGATACTTCAAAATATGCACCTTTTGAAACATGCCATAAAATCTGTAGTATACTTTGCTGTACATGTTGTGTTGTTGTATGTATCATAATGAAAACTTCTTGATGGCAAACCTCTATCTCAGTCTGTTAACGCATAATAAGCGTTTAATTAAAATCTACCTTATGTTTGGGACGCTTTTTATTTTTTTGCTGTATTACCACGAAAAGGTAACAACGCAAATCTGTGATTAAAAATGATCAGTTGAGTTGACACCAAATTATAATTTGATAAGGCCGCATAATATAAACATAAACTAATCTTTTTATGCTATATAGGCCCATATTTATTACATTATATCTACATACTGATAAATATTACACTCGTTACTTGAATTGATTGCGTCCGCTGCGCGTATGTTGCAGCTGAATGCTATCACAAGATGGCGGCGATAATCGCGAAATGGCGACGCGACAGATACACGCAGTACACGATAGGGCGATAAGGGACTAGTTAGCGATGACGGCGTTTTCGCGATAGTACAGGAAGTGCGGGACGATCTAGAATCTATGTCTAGACGATCTAGAGGATGCACGCATTGACTCAATAGAAGGGTGGCTGCAGACCGAATCATGTTGACAATTTTAGTAAATCATAATGTTTTAAACTATGGATGATATTAGTTGCTCTTTTACGTAAAATTACACTGGTCAACAAATAATCAGCTTTTGTAAGCCCAAAAAATGATTTGAATTAATTTTGAGAGAGTAATAAAAAACATGCACAGTGGTACTAATGTCATGTCTTAGTTAGCTCGGGTTTTTGTGGATATCAATAAAAGACTTACCGTTCAGTTAATAAAAATTTATTCAGATTAATGAATTTTAATAATCTTAAAAGTGTCGAGTTGTTATTAATGAATTGTAATTGAGATCTATAGCTCTCTTCTCAAAGTCCAATAATTATCCGCTAGCATGGCAGGGCTCTACTTAGCATGGAAGCGCTAAGAATAAAGCTTCACTTTCGCGGTTATTTCATTATTTGTTTTTCATTATTCCTAATTTTAAGTAAATATACACGATCAAAAGTGCTCTGTTAGTTTGTTTTTGTTTATCACAGGCGTTAGAAATGACCATTCTACAAGCTAGAACATGTCCTGACATGCAATAACGGCGCGCGGCGCTCGTGCACCCAGTGCATGCTTCAACTAGCATATCTCATTCAGTCGAGCTAAGCCAGCTATGAAAAGTACCTATATAGTTGATAAGTAGTTACCAAGTACTTTTTGATATTACAGCTCATTATTGTTGGGCAAAAACCTTGTCGACCAGTGTTATTAAATAGATTTTAATAAAACTTTTCTATAACATAGCTTATATGTACATCTGAGTAAAGGATAGGCTAGAATTTATAAATATTTAAATATTATAAATATTTATAAATATACCGTATGAATTATCTAAAATATGATGATAACTGTCCTGCGCAGACGAAGTCTCATGCGCCAGATAGTATACGATAAAGAAGCAACCAACATCCTAGTTGTATGTAAGCGAAGTCAAGATCAAGGAAGGAAGAGTCCTTTACTTTAATAAAAACTATGTTATACATGCCTACGAAGATGAAATGATCACGATGATGATGATGAAAGAAAAAAAAACATTTACACCATCCCAGTATCCCCATCTGTTGTCATCTGTACCTTCAATTGATTTGCGGCAATCTATACTAATATTATAAAGAAGTAAAGTTTGTGTGTTTGTATATTTGTATATTTGTTAAATTGTAAGGGGTAAAACTCGGGAGCTACTGAACCGATTTTAAAAATTATTTCACCAATAGAAAGTCACATTAATGCTGAGTATGACACTCAGCAATAATGTGGTTAAAAGGTTAAATAAAAAACCGAAAAATAAAAAGGCTTTTACGTGGTAGTCCGTTTTGCAAAGTGAATCGGAGAAAAAACGGGCAGCGGACGGCGCGCGTTGGCTTCGGGTGCTCGCTTCGGGGATTATTAATATTATGCTCAACGAAGTGGGCACGGGTCAGCTAGTCTGTTATAAATATAGCTGCAATGTCCCTTAATTTCAAAACGAATCATTCGGTTCTCAAATACAACGGAAGACGCTACATGTTTAAGTTACATGTAATCTTTAATTAAAAGGGATGGTTATTCAGACCTCATTCTTCTTATGAGGGATTTATGAATTGCCATTCATATAAAGAAAAGACAAGATTAAATAAATGTGGGTTGAAAATAAAGTTTCACAGGGTTGAATAATAACACACACACAGTGTTTACACAAAAATATACAGATTGAATTAAATTTAACTTTGATTTGAAATGAAATTCTTCAATGGATATAGATAGTAACTGGAATCTATAAATTAGGGTATCTGTGAGCACCCTTACATTGCTATCCTAGGAATTCTAATCATCGAAGGATCAATATGGAAGGAGTCATATTCTCTGGTTGTAGCACTTATTGCGTAGACCTTATGGTGGTGATCACATTGTCGCTAGCAGTTGTTATGGAGCGGAAGCTGCGCCGGCGCAGGCATGTCAACGTCGTCCGGATTTGTCTGCTACACATGTACGGTAGCCCGTTACGCAAGTAACGTCTGCTTGATATGGTTTTAACGTTATAACGATGGTAGAGCTATTAAATATGTAAACTAACATTTGTTAATTAGAACATACAGGTGTCCAAAAAAAATAGCGTCAAGCGAAAGTCCAGAGCTAGAGCACCTATTGGAGTATCCGAATCACACCCATGTATGTTCTGTGATTATGCATAGCTTTCGAGTTATAATTTTTTTTCAGATTTTTTAAAAGATATCGTCTAAATATCTCAAATTCAAATAAAAAATTAGAACACATTTTATAGTGTTTTTCTTTTGCTACTGCATCATCGTAAAAAGGTACTTCATGTCACTAATAATTCAAGCTTCGAAAGTGGCAGTTAAGAAAATATTATTGTTTGCTTTTTCCCGAACGCCCGTTATTTTCTTATATTATTTAATTATATTGTAAAAATTGCTTACCGGTCCGTAGTTCTGGCTTTGCTTGAACGTGTGTTTTGTGTGTACTAATGTGCCCTACCGTATGTGTTTATAAATATATATCATATATTACAATACTTGTAGTATAAAAAATAGGAGAACGCGTGGCCGACCACTTTTCCAATCCAATCCGTCTTCAGACAATATGCAAATATTAGTCCAATGGTATATTTAAATACACTATGATACACTTCCAAATGTACGTAAATGATCAATTATTAATCCGCCGTAAATATAACTCAATAAAAATGCCGTGAAAAAATCCGAAGTGACAGTCAAGTACCGAAAACCATAATGTCAAAAATCTTTTTTTTTATTACTTTTTTAAATTTCCTTTTCCGCGGTCCGAAACTCATAAGTCCTAAACAATCCCCCACCCCGAGATGAGCAACCCTCATCTCGCTAGTCTACCGGTAGACGGGACAGGGTTGCCACCGCACGGCGCATCACAGAGTCGCCGATCGAGACCTCTGCGAACCGAGGTACACCGTCAGAGCCTGGATAAAGCTTCAAAATGCGTCCTCTACGCCAACGTAGAGGAGAAAGATTTGAATCCTTAATCAGGACAAGATCCCCTACCCGTGCAGGAGCCGTTTTATCTGTCCATTTCAGCCGCTGCTGCAACATGTGCAAATACTCCGAATAAAACCGTTTATTAAAATTTTGTGACATCTGTTGCAGCATTTGAAAGCGAGAAAGTCGACTCAGTGGTACATTCTCAAAGGGATACTCAGGGAGAGCTGCAAGGGGCTGGCCGATGAGGAAATGACCCGGTGTCAAAACCTCCATATCGTTGGGATCCGAAGAGAGTGGGCATAAAGGCCGTGAATTTAAAGTTGCTTCCACTCTGTAAAAGACCGTAGTAAGTTCCTCGAACGTAAGAACCGTTTCCCCAATAACACGTCTCAAATGTGTCTTAGCCACCTTCACGACAGCCTCAAAGATGCCTCCCCAATGAGGACATCCAGGAGGATCAAACTTCCACGTAATGCCCTGAGTAGCCATTGCTTGTCCCAAGTCCGTACTATGTTTCGTTAAAAAATCATGGACCTCCTTAAGATACCTGTCAGCACCCTGATAATTTGTGCCGCAGTCCGACCGTACCAAACTCGGTAACCCCCTCCGTGAAACAAAACGTCCGAACGCCGCGATAAACGCTTCCGTACTAAGCGAAGATACTATTTCTAAATGTACTGCCTTCGTTGACAGACAAACAAATACACATAAATAAACTTTGTAAGTCTTAGAGGTCCGCAAGTGAGAAGCCCTGACAATAAAAGGACCAGCGAAATCCGTACCGACACCGTGAAAAGGTCTGGTGACACTAACCCGATCGCTAGGTAGGTCACCCATCATAGGCTGCATGGTGTTAGCCTTTAACCGATAGCAAGGTATACACTTAAATATAACCGATCGGACGCACCGTCGCGCCGATAGTATCCAAAATTCCCGCTGAAGAATAGCAAGCAGTGCCGTACAACCTGCATGCGAGTTAGTAATGTGCCGATCACTTACTATCAACTGCGTCAAGGGTCCGTCCTTGGGCAAAAAGGGGATGCCTAGCCGAATACGGCAGCTTCGAGTTGCGCAGCCGTCCGCCAACACGAAGTAATCCCTCGCCATCAATGAATAAGTTAAGTTTCTGTACGGCACCCTTTAACCGACCCGTCGTCCGTAACGATTTAAGCTCGTCAGAAAACCGTTCCGATTGTACCCGTCGTACCCAAAACATGAGAGCAGCACGCCGTTCGCCTGCCGTCAGAAACAAAGATGTATTTCTTACAACCGGTTTGCGAGTATTCGTTATAAACCGACGCATCCATCCCGTAACGGCCAGTAATTTATTAAGAGAGCTAAACCGCAGTAAAAGAGGGTTTGTGACGATTTCTTTCTCCACAGCCATGACACGCACACAGGGCAGCGGATCCGATCCGATTAAAACCGTAGGGGGCCATGACGACTCCGGTGCCGTCAAACCAGCAGGTCCCCACAAAGGTTAGACTCCGCCAATTCAGATTCACTGACGAGTTTTGAATTTGCGAAACCCGATTCGCAACAAATGTTTCCAGCCTATGTACCGAGGTCTGGAGCCACGCCAAAACAATTTGGCTGTCAGTCCACGCATAAACGTTGCCTATGTTAATGTGCTTCCCGAGTGTATCACAAACATGATTCAATAACCGAGTAAGTAACGCAGCTCCCGAGAGCTCCAATTTGGGTATGGTTTGGCGGTTGCGTATAGGAGCCACCTTGCTCTTCACCGTGATTAGATGTAACGCTACTGAACCATCTGGCTGTATCGTCCGAAGATATACGACTGCCGCGAAACCCGATTCCGAGGCGTCACAGAAACCGTGAAGTGACGCATGATACTTCCCCGGTGGAAGTATTTTACGAGGTATAACAACCCTTCCGATAGTGGGTAACTGATCAATAAATGCGAGCCAGTCCGTTAAGAGTTCAGTAGGTAGGGTCTCATCCCACTTAAGCTCAGCCAACCATAACCGTTGTAGAAAACATTTAGCCCAAAATATTATAGGAGCGATCCACCCGTTAGGATCATAGATACGAGCAACCGTAGACAGGACTAGCCGCTTAGTCCATATCTTTTCCGTTATTGTTAAAACCCGAAAGGAAAAGATGTCAGGAACCGGTAAATACTGAACACCTAAAACCGATGTTGAACGAGGAGAGTCCGGATTCTCAAATAACAATGGATCTTGAACGTGATCCGCTGGTAGTCCTTCTAAGAGACGTGGACTGTTCGAAATCCATTTCCGTAGTTCATAGCCAGCCGTTGCCAATAACGCTATGAGCTCGTTACGTAAAATTAAAGCCTCCTGTTCCGAAGATCCACCCGTGATAACGTCATCGACAAAAATTTCCGACTCTAAGACGTCCGCCGCACGAGGGAATCGAACGCGTTCCCGTTGAGCGAGTTCCAACAAGCACCGCATAGCCATCCAGGGGCTAGATTTCAAACCGTACGTGTTTGTGTTCAGTTCGTAGACGCGTAATGGGTGAGACGGGTCCTCGCGCCAAAGAATCAGCTGATACCGTCTATCAGCCTCATCAATCACCGTTTGCCGGAACATCATGCGTATATCCGTCGCGAAGACCACCTGGTGTCTACGAAAGGCCGAAATAAGATCCGAAATATCTTTATGTAGTTTAGCACCCGAGTGCAGGATTTGGTTCAATGAAACACCGTTAGAGGAAGGGGCCGACCCGTCAAACACGACCCGTATCTTACCGCTATCCGATTTAAAAACCGCGTGATGTGGTATGAAATAGTGTTCTTCCGATGAGTAGTCCCTCCGTGCCAGGGACATGTGACCTAATTGTACATATTCCCGCATGAACTCAATGTATTTGTCGCGAAACTCTGTATCTCGCTTCATGCGACGTTCCATAGAAAGCAGGCGTTTCTCAGCAGTGAGGTAGGACTGCCCCAGCGGTTTGCGAATGCTCACAAAGGGCAACCGAGTAACGAAACGACCGTTCGGTAACCGATAAACATTTTCGATAAAATGGCGCTCGCATTCTTCGTCGAGCGGGTCCTTCCGTGAAACCGTGGGTACCTTTCTGTCTCCCAAAAACGCTGTACTAAATCCGAAAGAGAAACGCCCGTAAAAACCGTATCAGAAACCGTATCATATGCTGGGCCCATAATCATATATCCGTAGTGCGATGGTATAGCAACCAAGCCATTATTATTTAAATTTATAGTGCGTCCGGTGCACAATAATTGACCAAGCACATCAGTACCAAGCAACAAATCAATTTTTCCAATATTTAAAAATTTTCTGTCAGCCAAAGACAGGTGAGAAGCCGAGTTCAAAATTTCCGAAGGTAATTCCACCTGTGGATGTTCTCCTAAAATATCATGCAACACTAGTGCTGTAACTGTAATAACAGGTTGAGAGACCGATTCTCCAACAATGTTAAAGGTACATTGACCATAAACATGTGACACGAGCACATCACCTATGCCACGAACCGAAATATTATTATTAAATATGTATAGGCCTAACCGTCTCGCCAAATTAACTGTTATCATGCAACCTTGCGAACCCGTGTCCGCTAGAGCCCGTGCTCTAACATAAAAACCGTTAATATCACAAATCCTTACCGCAACGGTAGGCAATAAAATAGTATTTAAAAAGGTTGCATTTGGCGAGGCGGCGGCGACTACCTATTCTTGAACGTCACTATGAAATGAAGCATTCACCCGATTAAAAACCTGGGCTGCCGACAGCGCCAGAGGGTTATATGTAGGGGGTCTCGAGCGCCCCAATGGTGCCCGAGTCAGGTGCCAACTGGCATCCGGTGTCCGGTAACCAACCGGATGACCGAAAGATGGCGGCGTGTTCCTCAATCGCGGCCGTTCCGCGAGTGGTGGTGAGAAACCCCTCGCTCTCGCTGCATACGAGGCCGCAGACGCATACTGTTCCGCAGTGACGTCACGGGATTCGTCCGCTTGAATATGCCCTATGCCCGCTGCATAGGGTGCTTGTACCATAGGCCCGGTGCCTCCCCCACCCGTATGTGGAGATGCCTGTGAAGTAGGCCTAAAGCCACCCCCACCCGTATATGGAGGTGTCGCGCGCACGTCCACCCGTCGAGGCGACGCTCGTCCAGAATGAGGAGGTGAAGTCCGTACTTGTCCGCTTTGACCCCCTCCTGAAGGAGAACCAATCCGTCCCGCTGCAGGCCTAACTCCACCATTCCTATTCAGGCATAACATCCCGTGATGTTTGCCGTTACAATGAATACATGGCCGTGCCACTGCACAACTATTAACAAGATGATCCCCTAAACAAAAATAACATAACTTGTGATTTTGCACAAAACGCCTCCGCTGTTGAGGGGAACAATTTATAAAATGTTGGCATTTAGATATAAAATGGCCTATGATGCCACAAAAGGTGCAACCAACCCGCTTGGATTGCAACCTATTATTAATAGTATGGTCCGATGTAGCCATACCTACCCTAGTCCCCGAGTGGGTGGCCTAATCCTACCCTGACTGAATACAGGTCTTCCCTGACTGGACACAGGCCTCCCAGATGGCCCTGAGGTAGCCGTTGCAGGAGGTGAGCCTACATTGTCAACAATCCGTGCTTCTTCCTCCAAGAAGGTCAAAAGGTCAATAAATTTAGGCAACGGGCTTGCCTCATCTCCGCTTCCATATTTTTGTTCAAATCTTAATTTTAAATCAGAGGGTAACTTATTCAATACAATATGGAGCAACAAGAATGACCACTCCGTTACTGGTAAATTTAATTTCTCCAAACAATTATAGGCCACCTTTAATGGATTTAAAAAATCATCCCTTATAAACATGATATTCCTTAAATAAGGCAAATTTAATATCTTTGCCACATGGGCATCCGCAATTAACCTAATATTTTGATATCTGCCCATCAATAGCGCCCTTGCAGTCTCATAATTGATCTGTTATGGTTAAATGTGAAATAACCTGGTGAGCGTCTCCCGATAGACAACTCAACAGATAACTTAATTTTTGTGAGAGTGATATATCCATCCGACAATGTACCAAAGAATCAAAAATGTTAATAAATGACATCCAAGTTTCATACCCACCAGAATACTTGGGCAAATTTAAATCCGGCAATCTAGTATAAATTGAGGCATTACTACTTGACTGACCCTTAACCGTGGGACTACTGGCCAGATCCAGTGTCCTTACCGCCTGAATAATGCTGTCATAATATTCTAAGCATTGCTTGTAGTCTGCCTGAGCTTGAATCAACCTTGCCTGCAAAGTTTCATTGTCTGGATTCATGTCAGCCCTATCATAACACATTTGTAAAGCTTGATCCAGATCCGCCATGTATCTGTTCGCATTTGAAGCCCGCTCTTTCAAGGCCTCAACCCTGTCTGGTCTACTCACCAGAGAAAATGCGCTTACCAACCATTGCAAAATGCGACGAATTTCGTTGTAACCGTCCGACATTTAAATAATTAAAGTAAATACAAAACAAAGAATTTACAAAATAACAGGTCCGTAACCGAAAAGTAAACCACGCTCTGCTACCAAAAATGTTGCGTTTTCCCGAACGCCCGTTATTTTCTTATATTATTTAATTATATTGTAATAATATTGCTTACCGGTCCGTAGTTCTGGCTTGGCTTGAATTGTGTTTTGTGTGTACTAATGTGCCCTACCGTATGTGTTTATAAATATATATCATATATTACAATACTTGTAGTATATAAATAGGAGAACGCGTGGCCGACCACTTTTCAATCCAATCCGTCTCAAGAAATATGCAAATATTAGTCCAATGGTATATTTAAATACACTATGATACACTTCCAAATGTAAATGTAAATGATCAATTATTAATCCGCCGTAAATATAACTCAATAAAAATGCCGTGAAAAAATCCGAAGTGACAGTCAAGTACCGAAAACCATAATGTCAAAAATCTTTTTTTTTATTACTTTTTTAAATTTCCTTTTCCGCGGTCCGAAACTCATAAGTCCTAAACATTAGTGTAAAGTCAAAATTTAACCTTTAGTGATAATTCGTTAAAAATTCAACTTAAAATAAAAAATATAAACAGGCGAATTATGGTGCTTAAGTATGTATAAAAACTTCTCTCGATATCCCGTTTCATATAAATTTAAACAAGAAGCACATATTAGGGTACTTTGCATAAATCGGCATTCAAAAGCAGAGGTGAAAATTTTTAAAAAAAAAAAATTTTCAAATTGTAATATTAGAATAATTAATTAATTTACAATGCGCAGGACAAAGACAGTAGACCGAACTACATGCCTGAGGAAGGCCATCCCTGAGGTTTTTAGAGGGTAGGCCTTCCCCTTCTGGGGAGGAGAGCCCCACATGACCGCCGCCGGCTCGCCACAGCCGGGGTATGCAATTTAATGCATTTTCCTCAGGAAAAAAAAAGACATTGAGATTAGACCGATTACAAGTAGGTACAAGAAATCAACGACAAAAGACTAAAGGACGCTACCTAGTGATGTGATTACATAATTCAAATACTTGACGATTAAATCAAGGGTCAGACATAGAAGATGGTAGTTCTGGACACGGCACGTATAGTCTGGAGGTTTCTCTCTAAGCTGACCACCGCTGCTTGCGGCAGGCTTCATTGGTTTTAGTTATTTATAAAGTTTACATTTCAGAAATTATTATAAATTATGGATATTTTAAAAATATTTCTACGCATCATTTTATGTACTCGTCTGGCCGAATTTTTCTGACAGATTCCGTAATCCCGGTCCATTTGTAAAGGCCTGTAGTAGATGCAGGCTTCTACAGTGCAAACATCTGTGACAGCAGCCATGCCGAATGCCATGAAGCCTCAACACCGACTATCTCAAGACTATCACCGACTATCTAAGGCTGGAGTCTCAAAATCAACATCAAAAATGTGTTCTTCAAATGTGACTTTTTTTGCGATTTGGTTGGCTATGCGACATTACCTTTTTATTTTTTTTTTGTTCCCCTGAGGAAAATGCATTAAATTGCATACCCCGGCTGTGGCGAGCCGGGGTTATGTGGGGCTCTCCTCCCCAGAAGGGGGAGGCCTACCCACTAAAAACCTCAGGGATGGCCTTCCTCAGGCATGTAGGGAGCCCCCGGGAACACAAAGGCTACTTCCGGGAACCCCCAGCCTCCGCTCCCCTCTCTAGAGGGGAGCCCTCCTCGGGGGAAGCTACCACCTCCCCCGGTCCCCTCCACCGACGACGCCCCCCGGCCACGGAAGGGGCGTGGTCCATCCCGGGTCGCCGTAGCGGTCGCGACTTCCTCGCGCCCGCCGGCGACCCGCGGCGGCGCCGCAGCTGTGCTACCGAGCCCGGCGCCGCCTCCTTCGAGCGGGATCGGCCATCTCCCGACCCCGCTCGGCGGCCTCCTTCTGGAGCATTACTGCTTCACAGAAGGAGGCCACAGCCCTCCAACCTCCCTCGTCCGCCAGCATTGCCGCAATCAATGCCGGCGGAGACAGATCTCGCCCGATCTCTGCGACCAAGACTCGGCGCTCGGAGGCCCACGCGGGGCACTCCGCCAGCGTGTGCTGGGCCGAGTCAAGGTCGGATGCGCAGTGGTGACAATGTGTCGATCCCTCCCATCCTATTCGACACAGATACTCACCGAAGCAGCCGTGCCCGGTGAGTATCTGAGTCAATCGGTAGGTGACCTCCTCCTTCCCGTGGAGCCAAGCACGGTAACGGGTCTAAACCTATAAAATAATTAGGAACAAAAAACTGCCACTGTACAAATCTTTTTGACAGGACGAAGTCTGACGGGTCCCTAGTAGAAAATATATCCAAGGACGGTGCCGTCGACATATGTCGGGCATGCCGCCGCCCCGGAGAGTCACTTAAGCATATTATCTCTGGATGTTCGCCCGCGAGAAAAACAGTAACAAGGAAAGCTACATGTCCACTATCCGCGACTAGCCAGGTTACGCAACCCCGCACCATTTGTTGTGCATGATCGTTTTAATGTCGCTAATCAATCAAAATAAACGCCGGTCCGTTTGTCGAGCGACGTATTATTAGAATCTACGGCCCGCTGCGTAATGGTAGCGTATAGACGCCCGGACGGAGCGGGTGATTGATCGCATGCGCCGAAACGCGAGGTTCGGCCGATCGGTTACATTCTCCTGCTGCAGTACTTTCTACTTGTTATTTTCACTATATAATGTTAACAGTGAAGGAGATGTGGTCAACTATCTACGAGTATCACTTAGCTCTGATTTGCATCAAATCTGTAATCTTTACAAGAAGCACAATACGCACAAGAAGCACATAAAAATATACATGTCGCTAATTTAATTACTTGAAATTTAAATCCGATGGAGACGAAGCTAGTAAATTATAAAGAATAAAATCAAACTGGCTGGTAAAGTATCCTACTACTATTATAAAGACGAAAGTTTGTAAGTATGGATGTATGGATGTTTGTTACTCTTTCACGTAAAAACTACTGAATGGATTTGAATGAAACTTTACCACAATATAGCTTATGCATCAGAATAACACATAGGCTACAATTTTTGAGGTTTCTAATGTGAGGTCGTAAAAAAACACATTTTTTGCGCTTACATTGCAAACGCTGACTGAATCCTACAAGATAGATCAAAACAATTTACTACAGTATTGTACAACTTAAAAAAGTCTATGATTAGGGCTCTGCAGTGCTTAGTTACCGTATTTCTTACTTATTACTAGACTAGACGGAACGAACCTGAAGTCCACGCGAACGAAGTCGCGGGCAAAAGCTATAAAGAATAAAATAAAATCAAACAAAAGAACACGTCAGAAGCGACGTGTTCTTCTTTAAAATCCATAGACACGAAAATAGACACACATAAGAAAGGAGGGGAACTTCCAAAGAGTTTGTCACAGTACCCAAGTAATTTCAGTACTATGTGTAGTTAAAAAAAAACTAGAGAATAAGTACTACTCATTTGCGGCATAAATAGTTATATGTAAAATAAAGGTAAACAAGGGAACCCTCTGGTTTAAAGCATTTTATAAATTGTGCCAAAAAGCATCTCGGTTACTCGGGTTCTATGAAGTTGTGACATTAGTGCTTCGAAACCACCTTATGTACGTTGATTTCGCTTCCCAAAATATAAAATCTCCTTTAGGAATGTCACATTTCCAATATAAATATAATGTAAGCTAAGAAATATACTTAATCTCTGAATTTTAACTGAAGATTTCAATTATTGTCGCTTTCTTCGGGCGATGCATTGGTAATTATCCTGGTCCTATACTTTCGACATTACTTCAAAGTATAAGATATGAGATATTAGTTTTAGTTTTCAAAGTAGATATCACAGATCTAATAAAAATGCTGACGCAAAAGTATTCTGCGATTTCTTCTTGTTTAATGATGTGGAATGTAACATAACATAACGTAATTCTTTATTGTTCACCAAAAACAAGAACATAGACAAAAAAAAAAAACAACAAATAACAAATGTACAAGAGGCGGCCTTATTGCTACACAGCAATCTCTTCCAGGCAACCTTGGACCAGGGAAGTACTAAAAGGAGTAAGAATGTACATTAATTATGAATTTGTGATTTACATATAAATATAATAAAACGCTATCATATCGATTCGCATGGGACTTGAACCTACGACTTCAACACGATATGTTGAAATCAAACGACAATTACGCAACAAAAACAATATTATTCTTTGAAGATTATCTCCTTATGTGTGTTCTACCGCCTGTATAATGGGTTGTGTTCTGAAGAATTGTTCGAAATGATGCCCACGGCCACTTTCTATCATCGCACCGCTCGCCATCGACAGGGAGTTCATGCCCACACACGGGAGCCTAAATGGTCCCGTACAGTGCGGTTTCAGAGGAATTTCCTGCCGAGGTTTTCCCGGAGGGCTACAGTATTGGGTTCTTCAAAAGGGGAGTAAATAGGTTTTGAAGGATCGGCAACGCGCGAGTGACACCGCTGGTGTTGCAAGTGTCCATAGGCTACGGTAACCGCTTACCACCAGGCGGGCCGTAGGCCTGTTTGCCACCATCGTAATATAAAAAAAAAATTGCCAGAGGGAGATTCTAGACTCCCCAAGCATGATCTGCTTCTATACATCGGTCGTATTTCTACCAGAAAGTAGTAGAAATCGCCTTGATATATAGATTATATTGCCCTAATGGAAAGGTATGGCTGGAGAATTAAGTTGGCACTTATTCTTTTGCAAATTTGCTACAAATCTTCCAGGAAACACAAGTAGACTAGTACATGTGTAAATAGCAAAATCGTAAATTGATTCATCAAATAGTATTTTTACTATGCTACGCCATTGGTTCACAAATCTACAGCAAGAGATCTTGTACCAGCCAAAATCCCCCTGTATTTTTACAGAGTCGTCAATTAAATGCTGGCTTAAGATAAATAGTCTCAACTCAACTTCTTTCACAAGCTTAAAGAAGAAGCTATAGATGGATTGTATAATTTACTATAGTATAAATATTTAATAACGTAACTATTGAGTCATCAAAATTAAACCCAAGCATTTTTATCATTTCTGTAATCACGAATAACCTTTTATTGTTGAATAACCTTTGTACAGTTTGGCGGTCATTTGGAGAGCAAGGCTAAAATGGCCTCCAAAAAACTCGGAGTACTCAACAGGGCCAAACAGTACTTCAAGCCGGCTCACCGCCTTAAACTGTATAAGGCACAGGTGCGGCCTCACATGGAGTATTGTTGCCACCTTTGGGCCGGGGCTCCGGGTTATCAGCTATCTCCATTTGACCGAATCCAACGTAGGGCATCTCGGATTGTCGACGATCCTGAACTTTCCGATCGGCTAGATCCTTTGGCACTGCGTAGGGAGCTATCTTCCCTATGGATACTTTACAGAGTCTACAATGGGGAGTGTTCCGAGGAGTTGTTCAATTTAATAGAAGCCGCTGATTTTCGCAACCGATCGTCTCGCCGAAACTATCATCCGCACCATCTGGATGGTTGGCGTTCCACTACAATGCGTTTTAAAAACAGTTTTCTGCCACGCACAGTAAATATCTGGAACTCGTTGCCATCAGCTGTCTTCCCCAACAACTGCGACATTGGGTTATTCAAGAAAAGAGCATATTCTTACCTGAAGGGTAGGCAACGCACTGGCGTCGCTGGTGACGTGGGCGGCGGTGAATCACTTACCATCAGGCGACCCGTCTTGCTCGTTTGCCTCTTATTACATTAAAAAAAATCAGGATTATATAAACGATAAATCTTTCATAAGAGTATTTTTGGAAATTGATTTAAATCTGTGAAAATGCGAATCGGTATCACTTTGTGAAACTTTGTTGTAAAATTTCGCCATAAAAGAGCCTCGGGCTTTTATCGTGTTTGTAAAAGTGTATTCGAGAATCGCTTAAATTCACAATTCGGCCCATTAGCAATTTCTTTTTAAAGTTGAGTGATTCTCGGCTTCAAGAGCTAGTTATACTAAAAAACGTAATTTCCATTTGTTTGTTACGACATCATGAGAAAGCTCAGCAGCTGTATCCCATCTCAGCCATTAATAAGGCCACGATGTTTGGCGAGCGACGGCCAAGCAGCGCCGGGATGCGCCCGCGCAATCATGTAATTATATCATTCCGCGGAGAAATCAGCCGCAATTTGCAATGAGATTTATCGAGAGCTTTTTTCCTAGATCGTAACGATTTATCTCAATGGAGACGGGAGGTCGTGCGCTGGGCATTACCTTAATTAAACTAATGAATTAGATTTACCGAGCGATCTATCCATGAGTTGTGGCCGTCGCTGCCGCGCCGCAGACGTATTCATTACGCCGCGGATTCTATTAATATCTGTCTGTTGGTGGGGCGTTGCGCAGGGCATCATTTGTTCGCCGCTGACCTCGAACCTTACTTTTGCTATTGTGAATTTATTCCTCTTAATGTTATGATCAGGTCGAAATATCCTGCACAAATGACTCAGTCGGGTCTGCTACAGACAACTAGGCAAATTCTACAATTCTATTTTCTTTTTATTATTTTCTATACTTACACCAGAACAAAGTAAGCACTAAGTGTAAGGTTTGTGTTATGCGATCTAGGGTAACAAATAAGCATACATACATATATAAATATTTTTGATAGAAATATATATTTACAACCATTACTTAGTAACATTTTTTTTTTCATTTATTTATTTAATAATTTATAAAGTTTACGAACTCATATAAAAACGATAATAACTAATTTTTCAACACACTTCCTCATAAAGTGGCTCTAATCCCATGGCAATTAGGCACATAATGACACCTATAATCAAACTGTGACTTTTTCATTACGAGTTCATTCACGAGTGAGTAATAGTTTTTTTTTAATATTATTGGTTGAGTTACGCTTATATTTGCGCTAAGAAGCTATCCGCGAAAAGCTCAAAAAAAAGATACCTCATTTTTTAGTCTATGGCCGATGCGCGCGCATAGGCAAACTAATTAATTTTTCCCGCCATTACGAAATTCATTAGTCTATGGCCGATGCGCGCGCATAGGAAAACTGATTAAATTTTTCCGCCAGTATGAAACATTTTTCACAACTCGTCTCGTTTTCTCATTTGAAGTTATTTAGTTAGTTATTAATTAAGATGTCTGCAAATACAATTTATGAAGAAAATGGTTTTTTATTTAAGTATTATTTTATTCAGAAGTGTGTTGAAAAACGTTGTATGATACACGTGTGTATTGATGATTACCGTCCACGGCTCCTTAAGACCCTCGCCTGACGGCTCGGGTCTCAATGCGCCTCAGTGGTAATCACCAACATTACACACTTGTACCATAATGTACTATAGTCAAAGACTGTGTTGCAGTTATTTACGCCCACCACGAACAACCTCTTAACAAGAAAACTATATAAACTAATATATTTTAAGTTTATTACGTGTTGTGTGTGTGTAATTATGCAATGATAAAAATGCTCGTAATTATCACACAAACATCTGCCCCCACCGGGACCCGAATCCAGGACATCAGAGAGGGTGACATCTTGAAACACCCACCCAATAACAATATCACCCACTCGACTAAAGAGGTCATCAATTAACGATTTTATTGACGACGAGCTCCGTGACCGAGGGGTTAGTACTTTGGTTTCTACGTGTTATTGCCTTTCTGAGGTTCTTGGTTCGTGTTCCGGTGGTGTTATGTGTTTGTTATAACTGTTAATATAATAATAATAATAAATAAATATTTATTACACTCACATCATTTAACCTATTATAGATCAAAGTATTACACAAATTGTAAGAAAGGCGTGTGTTATATATAAACTCTTTATTGAACACAATTACAATAAAAATATTAGGTACAAATTTAAGTGGTCCAAAGGCGGACTTATCTCTCAAGAGAGATTTCTTCCAGCCAACCCTAGATGGTTATGTGAAAATTAAAAAAAAAATCGGGGACACAGTATTTATATATAATTGTTTTTTTAAATATAAATAATAGAAAAGTCATATTTATACTACATATAATACATGCATTATTAAAATAGATATGATTAATTAGTTTGATGACATAATCATAAATATACTTACCCATAATACATATATACACACACATATATATATATAAATATGTACACAATATGATCAAGTGCAGAAAATAGTCTAAGACAAACTACATATGTAGGTGTGTTCCTTTAGTGTTCCCTTAGATTGCACTTAAAAGAAGCAATGGATTGACAATGTTGAACACTGGCTGGCAGCTCATTCCACAATCTTGCAGCACGAATAGTAAAGGAATATTTAATTTTTTTTTTAATTTATTAAGGAATAGTAAATATCTATAAAATATAAAAAAATATAAACAAATATATAAAAGTTGGTAATATGTAGCCCACAACGCTATTCACGTGTTAATAATATTAATGATTACAAAAACACAATCACGAGCCGCTGTATAATACTAACAGTGAAAAAAAAATAAAAAAATTCAATAATGTTACAAAGTGGAACAGAAAATTAAAATAAAATAAATAAAATAAAATAAAAACTACATACTACTTAAACACTAAAAATACACACATAAAATTATAAAGAGATTAAAAACCCTGCAGTTCATTGAGGACAGACTTTTTAAAACTAATTCATATGACCACAAATAAATCATCATCCTCTTGCCCATTCCCATTATCTGGGGGTCGGCGCAGTAGATCTTTTCCTTCCATTCCTCTCTATCAGCCGTCATTTCCATGCTTACTCCTTTCATTCTTATATCATTCTTCACACAATCGATCCATCTTTTATTCGGCCTTCCTCCGCCCGTGTATCCCTCCACTTTCATATTCAACATTCGCTTGTGACATGACTTTCATCCCTCCGCATCACATGTCCAAAACCAATGCTAATCTACTTCCTCTCACTTTTCTACCACTGGCGCTACTTTCAGGCTTCCTCTTATTACTACCCAAAAAATAAATCTATATCTTTAAAAGATTCGTTATACTTGTGCATCATTCGACGGAGTGGCACGCGCAGACCGGCGTTAGTGCGACATGTGCCAGTGGCGAAAAGACGGCCTGTATGTATTGAACGCATTTGAGCATTTCTAGGTACTGCATTAAATAGGGTCAAAGTTATATATGTGGGTATGTTATGTTATGTGGGTATTCGAAGGGAGAATGATTATCTTGCTGAGTCATGTCAGTAACAAGTCTCTTGTCGAAGACAATCAATGACGATAATTATTCATTTGATGAAAATTATTTTCATAAATAATTTTCATTAAATGTCTCAAAATTAGGTTAGTAGTGAAAACGTGATCAAGAAACAAGTACGGTAGATGATTACGGCGTCTCCCTCATTTGTAATTATAATAAGATGGCGCCTCACAATAATTCTAAATTAGATGGTGCTAGTTCCGGAGCGAAGCGTGACGCCGGCGCGAGCGCAGCCCTTCAAGCTTGCTTTATGTTTCCTCGCGCAGCCATTGTCCAGCTCCCGATTGTCATTATCCAAATTACGTCGTCTGACTTGCATTTTAATCATTGTCAAGGGTTTTCAAATTAAAGTCATTGTTATCATATATATTTGGTATTCTCGGTTGCTGGTTCTATACGTATTTAACTCGTCAGAAGTTAGCAATCCACCCGTTCAACTATGTTAGTTATTTAGTTTATTTATTTTATTTTATGTCTGTTTTTGTGTGTTGTAAAATGATGCAAATAAAGTATTCATTCATTCATTCATTTGGTATTCATATATTCTGTGATGATAAAGAAAATTTGTATACATTTATCTGACGCTCCTACGGTGAAGGTTGTACATTGTATGATAACGGCATAATTTATTGTAAATGTTGTTATTACTTTTGATAAAGCTGATAAGTTTCTTGCGCCCATTCTTCTTATCAGCTGGGAGTGCTAAGCAGGGCGAGACAGTATTTCACGCCGACCCACCGCCTACAACTTTACAAGGCACAGGTCAGGCCACATATGGAATACTGCTCTCACCTCTGGGCCGGAGCTCCTCAGTACCAGCTCCTTCCATTTGACCGTATCCAGCGAAGAGCGGTTCGAATTGTCGACGACCCGGTGCTCTGTGGTCGTATGGACTCATTGGCGCTGCGGAGAGATGTCGCGTCTCTTTGTGTTCTCTACCGCATATACCATGGGGAGTGCTCTGACGAGTTGTTTGGGATACTGCCGCCGACCGATTTCCTGTATCGTGCATCACGGAGGGGACTTGCTTTCCATCCCCACCATCTTAATGGTTGGCTGTCCTCCACAGTGCGGTTTTCGCGTACGTTTTTCCCGCGAACGACAAAGTTATGGAACCAACTTTCGGCCGCGGTATTTCCGAACAGTTACGACATGGGAAGCTTCAAAAAAAGAGCGTATACATTCATGAAAGGCCGGCAACGCGCTGATGATACCTCTGGTGTTGTTTGTGCTATGGGCGGCGGTGATCACTTACCATCAGGTGACCCGTAGGCTCGTTTGCCTGCTCTAATATAAAAAAAAATCAGCTAAAAGATACGTCCTGAATAGGTAGGGGACAAAATTGGACGATTCAAAAAAGCTTTCTACAAAGACATGTTTGAATAAAATTAATTTTGATTTTTGAAGGGAAACAGGCGACCTGCATACACCTGCGGAGAAATTCAAAAATGTATGGAGTCAACCAATGGACCACTGTAAAAGCGAGTGGCGTCTAGATCCATTTGATCTACCCCGTACTCGCAGTCGCGCCCTTACTCGCCTTAACTCTAAAAGGGACCTAAGGTCCTAATCGTCCTAACATAATTAGGGTAGGCTCACGCCCTCGGTGGTTTGTAGCTTTCTGTTAGAAAAAGACAATAAATTTTGCAGGAGTTATATGTAAGTACGAAACAGACTTAAATCTGCATGAGCATGAAGCAAACAGATTTTAAGCTAAAGAAACATAAATATCACACAATCACAGCGGTCGTATAATCGACTACTGTGCAACGGATCGCGAATACGATTCCCGGATTCATTTTCAGATTCGCTAGTTTATGCATATGAGTTTTTTATGTTTGTGACTATACTCACGATATAGGATAAAAATTCTAGGGTGTGGCAATGTTTTTTTTATTTAAAAAAAATCTGGTTTTCCGTTGATCTGTGGTTGTTTGTGGTCTTCAATTAAAAAATAGTCAGTCGCACGACAAACTATGGCGGAACATTTAAGTGAATTGGCGCTCAGAAACTAATTTTAATGAAAGCCCTTCATAAAGAGGTTTTCCTAACAAGCCTGCGGAACTGGAATTAACTAATCTAACTACAATCTCAGAGTCTTCACCTATATTAATTCCTTTTAATAGAAAATGGGATTTGCACGGAATGAGAGGTTGGACGACGCGGTCTTCCGCGGTGCGCCGCGCTTAATTATAACAGCGCGCATGCCGCGGTGCGCAACTACGAACGAATCGATTATTCTACGAATCGACTACGATTTATAAAAGATTTTCATATTGTTGTGCGGAAATTAAATCATAGTAGGTGGGATAACTGTCCAATTTAACATTGAGGCTTAATCTGTGATTAACGACATTACTATAAAAATTTCGATTTTACTGTAAGAAAAACAATTTTATTTATTTGATTGCCCCACAAGCCAATTGCTTATTTCCAAAAGAATACATTTTTTTCTGATCCACAGTAAAAAAAAATACTTTTGACCTTGAGAGATTTTCATTATTCGACTTTGATTTTATAAGTGGAACTCCCGGAACGCTGCTATAGTTTTATAATAATTTTATGGATTTTAAATTCCATGCCTCCAACAATAATAACGAGGTAATAAAAATATCGAGAATATTTTTAACGAGGTAATTCTGTACAAAAATATTTTTGTTTGAATCTGAAAATTTTATAGCGTCTGTTAGCCGCGGAATAAAAAGATAAAATTTGTTTATAACATTTGTACATTCAACGTAACTAAGCTCTACATTTAGAAGTACAAAGCTATCAAAATATTAGCCATAACAGTATCTGTAAGTGAATCTATTTTCAAAATCGATTTCCGATTTTTCATGCGAGTGATTCGAAAATCGACGTGTAGTTAGTCGCCACCCCTGACGGAGGCGGTGGCCATTCCCGGCAGGCCGCGACCTCTATCAAGCGGCTCGTTTTACGGCTCGAGCTGCCAGGCCAGGCGGGCAAATAAACTGCCAGGGAATTACTCGAGTAAAAATTACAGTGGCCTCTGCTCTTACATTCGTTTATTTAAAGTTTCGGTATTGCATTTTCTTTTTTTGTTATATCTATGTATAAAACTACCCTAGGTATTTTCTTGCAATTGCAGGGTTCTAAAGAGCTATATATCTTTTTTATAACATGTTGGTGTCAAAGAAGCTTACGGCCTATGGTAAGCCGTCGTCGTAGTCTATGGGTGCCCGGATCACCAGCGGCATCCACAACGCGATACCAAGCTTTCAAAAACCTAGTTCTTCTCTTCTTGAAGATACTGTACTTCTGTGAAAGAAAGAAAGTATGTAATCGTGAAGTGATATCAAAACTGCGCCAGCTCATTATAAACAGAAGCGAGGCTCCATACAAGAACAATGTACGTTGCCAACTTGTGACATCAGATCACTGTATCCTGTAATTGTAAATCTGAACCTTCAAAGCGGCACATTTCACTGCTGCATTGCGGCAGGAATATGGGACAAGAAGGTATCCAGGCAGACCCTGATGCAGTCACCCTCCGGTCAGACACAAGACAAATAAGAATTCCTCAATCCCAGCTCTACGGCTAACTGCAGTAAATTATACAAAAATGCAAATGCAACTCTCGGAGCAAGGCAACCACACGAGTGCGGTAAATATTTGATTGCGCTAAAATTGTTCAATAAGCCTCCAACGGGACCGTAATGAAGAATGCAAGCCTGCCATGGCACCAGAGGTGTGTGAAGTCGAAGCTAAGCTACGTAAGAGTACGATTAGCAAGGTTGCCTGGAAGAGATTGCTATTTAGCCATAAGGCCGCCTGTTGTACACTTGTTATTTGTTGTATTTTTTGTCAACTTTCTTGTTATTGGTGTGAAATAAAGTGTTATGTTGTTGTGACTAGCAAGGAAAAAAATTTATGATTAATATTCTATTGTAAACTCTATTTTATTATCTCTTAGACAAAAAACATTCAATAATTGATCGTTCTGGAGATTCTAACTACTCGTATTAGTTTAAAATGTTAGTGCTCTGATGACGTCATAGTCAATCAATACGATTAAAGATTACGTTAAACCACGTTCAAATATGCGAAGGTTAATTTATGAATTAATTGTAAACAATACGTAAGCCATGTGAATGACTTTGTAAGACTTGTTCAGTCGTGTTCTGTCTAATATTTTCGAGTCAAGCCTGCCGACTATTAATTAGCTATTAGATCTTAACGCGTTTGTAATAACCGCTCATCGTAACACAGCAAGGGAGAGAAATGGCCTCAAAATAGGATAAACAGCAACGCGGGTGGCATTTCTCCTCGCGTATTTTAACTCTTTTAATTATAAAAAAGAATTACATCCGCTCTTGGTGGGCAAATGCTTTGCTTTTTACAATGATCAGTTCACCTTTTTTAGGAGATGGTAACCCTCACTGTGATGAACGTCACCAAGTCTCATTGCTATCGTTAAACAAATTTAAGGAACCAATTTAAGGAATTAAGGTCGCTGACTCTCCAATGCTTTTGTATTTTGGAAGATAGCAAAGTTCGCTGGTTCATATCCGGCTCGAAGGACCACTATTTTCCTGGTAATATAATAAAATAAAATGTTTTTCGTGGAAAATATATGTATTCGCTATTGAACGTCAAAAACAACAACAAGACAGCAGAACATAATAACAATTATATAATAAAAAACAAATACGAACACACACCGTGGGAGAGCCATGCTTCGGCACGAATTGGGCGACTCGACCGGAGTGATACCACGGCCTCACAGAAAACCGGCGTGAAATAGCGCTTGCGCTGTGTTTCGCCGAGTGAGTGAGGGTACCGGAGGCCCAACCCCCTTATTCCCCTCTATTCCCCTATTCCCCTATTCCCTTTTAAAAGGCGGCAACGCATCTGTGACTCCTCTGGTGTTGCGGGTGTCCATGGGCAACGGTTATCACTTACCATCAGGTGATCCGTTTGCTCGTTGCTGCCCTATGCTATAAAAAAAAAAACGAAAAATAGACAATTATAGCAAGGTTGACATAGTCGGGCACACAAGTTTTTTTTTTATGAGGTGAAATACTTGTCGATATTTTGTCGACAAGCGTATGTACCATTCTCCCCGTTTATTGCGAGATATACCTACTAAGCCACCACAACGTCCATTTTGGTCCTGGATCGAGGCTATCCAAGGACTGGAAAAGCAATTACTCCGACTCACCTCAGGACAGCTCTGCCAACTACGGCCAAGTCAGCGCCTGTGGGTGATCATCCTGGACATAGAGGTAATCCCCAGACCGGAGAACCTGGAAGATGACAACCCTAGCTGTGGCGATAGTTTACCAAGTGTTATTAGTATCTTTGCTACATAAAATAAAATAAAGTCGCTTTTTCGCTCGCTCTTGCCCGTTTCCCATTATCTGGGGTCGGCGCAGTAGATCTTTTTCTTCCATTCCTCTCTATCAGCCGTCATTTCCATGCTTACTCCTTTCATTCTTATATCATTCTTCACACAATCGATCCATCTTTTATTCGGCCTTCCTCTGCCCGTGTATCCCTCCACTTTCATATTCAACATTCGTTTTGTGACATGACTTTCATCCCTCCGCATCACATGTCCAAACCATGCTAATCTACTTCCTCTCACTTTTTCTACCACTGGCGCTACTTTCCCTATGTATGCTTAAATCTTTAAAACGACGCAACGGATTTTGATGCGGTTTTTTTAATAAATAGAGTGATGGAAAAGGAAGGCTTATATTTGTAATAACATCCATTAAATAGTGGAGAAATACTGTTATTTTTAAGGTCGACGTCTTTACGACGTCTTATTAGAAGACGTCGTAAATAATAACATTTGAAAAGGTGTACAGAAAACTCCGCGATGGTATATAGTATATAGTATGCGGATACGTATATACTAGATACGTATATACTATATACGTATCTATCTCTTATGGATATTCCACAATAACTTTTTTTTTATCATTTACTTTTTAAGACAAATAATGGCTAATTTGGGAAGCGATTTTAACCAATTAAGAATTAATCCTTTTCCAATTAAATACCTAAAATACATTGTTGATTTGATATAGATCTATATGGCCTTTTAGAGCATATGATTAAAATGAATATTTCGAAGATATTACAGATTTAGAAATTGTGGACGTTTTTAATACTTCCACAATTAGCAAGTCAGTGGATCCGCCAAGCCCCGAGATGTTAATAAAAGGTGACGTTACCATGAATAATGCATAAGTGACATCTCGACGCAAGTTCACGGCTAATGGCGGAGATTACACGCCGCCCGTTAGCCGGCGACAAGCTTACAAATATTATGTAAATCATGAATAATACGCGTCGCCACAGCTTAATCGGCGCGGGCGCACCTAGCATAGTCTCTAACGCTACACGAACTTCCAATTATAAACTATTTTGAAGTTTTAATCATAACAATCCACAATTCAAATATAAGCAGGTATTAAAAGGTTAATATTATCCGTTTTACAGTCGCTGATACTACAACAAAAAGCAGAGGAGATATAAAAAAATAACACTAGCGTTAGAGAGTAATGTCAGTGCAAGATCGTTTGTCATAGACAGCCCCGCCCCTCAAGCCACTGTCAACACCAGGCTTGAATATAGAAACATACAAATCAGTATATCGATTGTAATGAAGATGTCAGTCTGTTTGTTATTTTTTTAATAGTGTGTCTTTGCAGTTGTATATAGAATGACTTACAGCTTTTCTTTACGTTATAGCGCTGCTTAAGTTTATGGAACTGACAAATTATAAATTACAGAATCAAAGGTAAGCGTGGTTGACTGAGGCCTAAATGACGACACGTTTGGCGCAGCGGTCGAGGGATCGGCTACTACGCAACGGATCGCGGATTCTTTCAGGATTTCCTCAGGAGACAAATATTTGTACAACGTACAAAAATTTGTTCCGGTCTGAGTGTTTGTGTGTGTAACGTTCTTTCTTTCTTTCTTTCTAACGTTTCTATATTTGTCATTGCATCAACGAGGAGCGGATAAAAATCCTAGTGTGGGGCGATGAAGATTTTGTTAATTAAACTATAAAATATTTATATAGTATTTTTATAGTTAAATTAAAATCTTGGTAATAAAATATAAATCCTTTGTCCCCTAGCTAGGGCAGAGGGCGTCTCCTCCCCCCGTCGGAGTTGAGCGCCCTGTTCGAGGCTTGTCTTCGCACCGGGCAGTTCCTGAAGCTGTAGAAGGACGGGGTCCTCTGCCTCCTGCGGAAAGATAGCAGGCCTGCGGTGGACCCGTTCGGGTACAGGCCTATTGTGCTGCTGGATGAGGTCGGGAAGGTGTTTGAAAAAATCACCGCCTCCCGCCTCATATAGCACTTCGAGGAAGTGGGGTCCGGCCTCTCGTCGGCCCAGTACGAATTTAGGGTGGGGCGGTCCACGCTGGACGCCCTATCCGATCTGCGCGCCGAGGTGAACGAGGCCTGCGACGGCGGCGAACAGGTGTTGGCGGTGTCACTTGACATCGCCAACGCCTTCAACAGCCTCCCATTCGGAGCTGTTGTGGAGGCGCTACGGTTTCACCGCGTCCCCCGGTATTTCGCTCGCCTGGTAGAAAACTACTTAGGTGAAGAGTTATCGCTTACACCGGTTGGGTATGGAGCGCGGGGTTCCGCAGGGGTCCGTCTTGGGGCCCCTCCTGTGGAACCTCGGGTTCAATTATGTGCCCTGCTTGTCTCTCCCGCCGCGCGTCCGCGTATTCTGCTATGCGGACGACACGCTAATCACAGCACGCGGGAGGGACACGGCGGAGGCCCTGCGGCTAGCGTCAACCTACACGACGCTAGTCGCACGCCGGATAGGGTCACTCAGTCTCCGAGTGGCCCTATCCAAGACCGAGGCCCTGATGTTTCACCAGCCTCGACGACGCCCTCCGGCCGGGACGGCGATCTCGGTTGACGGGGTGTCAGTCGATTTGCAGCCCCACATCAAGTATCTGGGGCTGGGGGGTATAAAATGTCCTAAAGAAAGGCCGGGTCAAGAGTACTCGCAACCGACGAGCATGCATGAACAAATGCGGAAAAATCAAAACCTACAACAAACATCAGGCGGGCTTGTTAGTTAATGCACAACAGAAAACAATAATATTAAAAAATTATCGAACCCGCTGAAATGTGGTCAACACTTTTATGAATTTATAAAGCATTTTATAAAAATCTAATATTTTCTTTAAATTTGCGGTATGTCCTTTCCAGAATTTGTCCTTATTAACAACACTCCTGAATGGTGTAATAATACAGATTGTATGTTTTTTAAACAAAATTGATGGGTTCGATTCCTCGACATTTAATATTTATTTTATTCCACAGTGAAAAGCCACCTTGTGAAGACTAGTGCTTAGCTCACTGGACGTTATGGGTAAACAATGTAACCACTTAAATCCTGACACTCAAACATGTCCAATCTTGTTCCCGATTGACAAAATATTGTTGTTGAACTCAGACTCGCTCCTAACGAACCGACCGCTGCCCGCCATCATTAACATATAAAATATAATATTATACATTCAAGCAATTTGTCGTTTTCTATTTGAATAGGATTATTAAGAATTTTCAACCGAATGAATGGAACGGTCGTATCAAGTCAAATGTCAGTTACTTAATAAAGATATTTTGGTAATATTTTATGATAAATACAGGTCACTGCACTACTACGCAAGTAGTAATTAATGTAAAAGAGTATCTTGCATACGATGGAGACACTACATATCATGTCACGTGACAGATAGTGATAATAAGATGAAAGCCTTTGAGTTGATGGCATAAGGCACGGGAACCTGTAGGCCTACCACGATCGCTTATAATAAAAATACAACTACAGTTCAAGAGAGATGGCGATATATGTAACAAGAACTGTGTCTCAGTTTTCTCATTTCAATATCGGTTTAGTCTAGACAAACATAGCAGGCCTCTACTCGTTACATCGTTCCTAATAAGAAGGTTCAAAGTCTCCCAAACCAGTGGTTAGGACACAGTTAGTTAGCTAGTTCTCAGTTTTTCTGTACTGTATTTAGTATCAGCAGCAAGAAGGCTCAAGTCTACCATAACTGTATTCGAGTACTTAGGCCTAGTGAATCACAATGGTATATCCGCATTGGTTGACTACATTTGAACTTCTTGGCAGATGTATGCAGGTTGCTTGACGATGCTGTCCTTCAACGTAAAAGCATCAAATAGATATATATTCGAAAAACAAATTGGTGCTTGGCAGGATCGAACTCTTTCGTAGATCAGTACTAAGACCACAGTGCCATCTATACCACATTCTAACGAAAGGTAATTAAATTAGACACTATATGTTTTACATGGATATGTCCATATGAGCAGGTTTCGGTTTGTTGTATAACATATAATTATCATATTGATATAATGAGTACGTTTCACTTGCATACGCAACTATTAGAAGCTACCAGATAACAAATTATGAAGGCGTAGCAAGACAAGCGCATACGCAGCTAATCGATCAGCTTTGCTAGTCGATATATTATGTATCGATCATGATCTATCCCATCATTGTCACTAGCAATTATCTTGTGTGATAGAATAGGTGTTACGTGTGCCATTGTGCGATATTATATGATTGCAGTGCTAATTTATCCATTGATACTTAACTGACTCTACTTGTCAATGTTTCAAATAATAACCAAAAGTCTACATGTCAACGTACAAAAAATAATTACCGCAACTCTACATGCCATCGTTTCAAATGATTACCAAAACTCTACATGTCAATTTTTTTTATTTATTTATTTGACACACTAAACAGAATATAATCTATTATTGACACATTTTTTGTATATAATATAACAGACCAGATCACATTCCTAGGCATGTGTGTACAACATGAACGACACATATGTAAATAGAGTAGTACACATATATGGCAATATACTTAAAGGAGTATGCCCATTCGCCCACCTTTACTCGTCCTTGTGCCTTAACCAAACTAATACCAAAAAATAAGTAACAATTTTTAACAAAACTCTGCAATATACCAAGCCGAAACTTCGCCGGAGATAAATCCACATAATAATTAGTCATTATTTCACTCCCATTTCATTCGCCGTGTATTTTTATTGTTTTATTGATGATATTTTAATTTCATTGATAAATAGTCTCTTCGGTATTGCCATATATTAACGATTGGATCGATTGTCAAAAATATATTCGATACATTCTACTGTCCTCTCGTGAAAGGGTAAAAGAATGAAAACTGATAATGCGCAATTGTTTAGGAATCACAATAGATAGGTCAGTGTATATTGATCAATATCTGCTACTTTATAATTTATAACCATTTAATTTAGTAATATTAACATTAAGTAATTTAATCAATTTAAATTAAACGTGCGATTTATTATAATCGAGTAATAATTTAGTTTATTTAAGTTTATTTAGTAGACAGTGGTGAAAATAATAATTTTCACCACTGTCTACTATACTAATGTTATATGCTATTATGTTAAGCATTTGTAGATTTCACAAAGCAAAGGATTTAAGCAAAAGCATAAGACAATATTCTGCTTTAAGAGTTTCTTTATACAGATAGCTAATATCAATGTTGCTAAAACAATTATTTTTAATTTTAATTTATTTTATATATAATTATTGGATAGTTGTAATATTTATTGGATAAGATAGACTTAATCATTTATAGTTTTAATCTTCTACAATTAATAGGTATTATCAAAAATGATGATAGGAGAAATTCGTTATTTGAAAGTCTTTGATGTTTAATTTCTATTTTACCCATCGAAATAGATTCAAATAGTTTTTTATAATTGAATATATAGTTAAAAATCTACAATATATCATAAAAATCATTATGGTACAAAATCATTTTTGGCGATACTAAAGTCCATACTACAATGGGCATTCTCCTTTACTTTACTTTAATTATAAAACAAACACATTCAATATAGTGATCACCTATAATACAATATCTTATATATATACCATCAATGCAGAGTCTTGCTAATCAAAAATTAAATAATTAGTATTCTAGTTTATATTATTACAGAATGCCCGCAGAATTATTTATTATTTATTAGAATTAATATTATTTTTGACGACCTCCGTATTTAATTGTTTAAAATACCGTATTATCGACAGCTATTTGAATTCATAAAATTACTCAAATATCTTAAAATACTTCTAAATTATATATATCTAAAATAAAACTAGAAACTATAAATAAAAAATGTCCTGCAATTCGGGGCCCATGGGAACAGTACCTAGGATGCTGGCAACATTACCTCTTTGGATCGCCAAACTAATCCGTTGACAGAGGTAACTGCCAGCCCTCTGATCACCGGAGGCTTCAATCAACAGTGCTGATAGATCATGTACTATTTTTTTTGCCTCCGGTCCCCACGGACCCATAGTTTCTACCGCAAACGGAGCAAATATGTAATTAGGACCTATATTATTATATTACTCAAATTAGTTACTGAACGACAAGAAAGGCAGACGATAACAACTATATTTTATTTACATAAAAAATAACATTAAAAAGAAAACGTATAAAAAGGTAAAACTGTTAAGCCATTCCATCCATCTCAATCTCGGGTTTAAGGTGGTAATTATGGCTGATAATTATGGCTGTCAATATACGTAATAAATCGGAATATGATTAATTAGGTTAGTAGGCATGTAGACACTTGCAGCGGAGGACCGAACTGTGTAGAGTCCTTGGAAAAGGCATATGTCCAGAAGTGGGCGTCTATTGGCTGAAATGAAGACTTGTTACTCTAGATTCCATAAGATAAGGCTTATTTTGCTAACAAAATACATGAAAACATCAAACACAACGCAGTCCTAAATAATATTATACACTTTCGAATATTGAGCCGAGCGGAGGCTTTATAAAAAGGTCAGCTGCATAAGTACCTCTATCTTACTTACTTCTGCAGTAGCAGTGACTGCATTGCAGTATATCGGAGTGAAGAGTAAGATAGGTATTGAAATTACTGGGTCACATTAAATCTTATGTCACAATTTGGTACCATACACTGAGGTTCTTGTTAGCGCTGCACATTGGTTATGATCATCACAAAAACCTAGAAAGTATACTATAGGCGACTGTAACCCTCTATAGTTATAAAAACGGTCAATAAACTGACAAGCTTCCATTTCTTGAATATGGAAACATAAATCAAACGATTATCCCATAAGAAGACAAATGCTTAAAGTCTAAACTAATAATAATAACATGTAGAGTCTGTTGAATAAATATGTTAATCAACTGTCAGCGTGGATTACGGTACAGTCCGCGCCCCTATTCAGTTTCTCTATCTATGATTAAATCTTCCTGTTCCAGTTACATTGCAGTTTTTAAGCAAGTGTATGACGAACGTCTCGCTATAAACAAGCAATGAATTAATATTAACTAACAAATAAAAAATGATCGCGGAAACTTGTAGATAACATTGGCAGGAGATTCATTTAAATGTATATTGATAATAATTAAGCCAAAGAATTTGCCGTTGATGTGTAATATATATCTGAAAGGAATATTAATTAATTTCCAATACAATGATTTGCAACTTATAGAGACAGTAAAAAAAAATGATATTATTAAGTTGCTAGTTATTGTGCGTCTTTATAAGACACGAACCTTTATAAGGCTTGCGCAGGGATATAGATCCAACGCGTAGAGGTAATTTACGCGAATTTAACGAAAGTGTGCGTGGAGTGTGCCATCTCTATCTGCACAATTAGCAAGTCAACTTAAGTATATAACCAGTTAGATGCATAAGAACTATTATCATTAGAGGGCAAAGCTTTCATACATATTACTCACGCCTCTTTTCCTTGGAGGTAAAAATAATGTAATAATAACATTTCATCAGAATGACTAGTGTTACTACTAATTTTATTTAAAATCAAATCAAAAAATTATTCTTCAAATGAGATTTCAAAGATGTTACGCCATTGGTTCTATGACGGGAGACCTTGTACGAGAAAGAACCAGCAAAAAAACCAGCAAAGTCTATTTTTTTCTCCCTATATTTTTACAGTCGTCAATTAGAAGCTGGCCTCAAATAAATAGTCTGCACCCATCGATATATATGTACTACGTACTAGGTTCGCCCGCCCGAACACTTACTACGTTCAAGTGAAGTGCAGGGTACACTCTGCACCTCGCTCAGTGAGTCGTCGCCATTCGCGCAGTGTGCATCGCTCATAGGCCGACAATACACATAATTAAAACAGTGATCAAATAGTAAACCTGAACAAAAATAATTATTGTAAATTTAAGTGAGTAAAATATCTAGTTGTTTAGGTGGAAATAAGGATAATAATATTATAATTATACAACGTAAACAATATTTTGTATTTATTGACGCCGCGCTGGCACGTGCTTGCTAAAATCATAGAGTAAAGCCATACAGATATTCCTCCATTCCTAAGCGTACGTGGCGACTTTAGGTTAATATATGTATAGACTTATATATAAGTCTATACATATATATAGTAGTAATACAAATTTATATAGTAGTAATAATTAAATAAAGTCCTAATATTTTGTTTTCTTTTATGTTACCATTTCTTCTATTATTAAACATAATAAGTGTATGAGGTACAATGTGCTTATTAAATTTGGTATCGCTTCTGCGGTGAAATCTCTTTGATACAAAGCGCTTTAACGTCATGCTTCACTGCGCTCGGCAAAACGTCATAAGTAAGCGGCGGTTACGACGTTTTGGTTGAAAGAAATCTATACTTCGACAAGCGATCCAGCAGTTGTCTTTTTTCTATGGCAGACGAGGTCACATAGATTTAGCGATCTAACTAGTTATAGTTCTAACATTCACCAGTATTTGAACACACTTTTTCTTTTAGTGTTCTTGTCTATCGGTAGAATATTATGTCAATGTCTGCACCCAACTTCCTTTACACATTTAAAGAAATTGACATTATATCTATAAAACTTTCTTTATTATGTTATTTACTATTGTCTAAATATTTAGCAACGTAACTATTGAGTTATTGTTATCATTTAAATAATCCTTAACATTTAGTGAAGTATTGTTTAGTTAATCTGGGATTTTCTGATCAATAAAGAGAGCTTTAGCGTTTGCGCATTGGCTGACGCCACTCACAAACTTCAATAATCAAGTCAGTTTTAATTATTTCTATATCGTCATTTATATTCTTCAATATATCCTTTGACGTTTTTCCTCTGTAATCCATATATACTTTTATTTTACTTTTATTTCAGTCGTACTCTAATCACATAATGATCCTGTGGGCGTACTCTTAAAAACGATATTCGATATATCGTGGACTTTGTCGTGTCGTATCCTACTTTTAGTTACTATCGTTTAAAACATTTCAACGGACGATCGAACGAACGAACGAATTTCTTTTCGCAAACTTGACGTAAATTTTGCGAATGTTCGTCTGTCAAATTCAATACATCGTTGTCATTTGAGGCTTTCTTATGTCAAAATTAATATCCTTCGTTCGATCGTACTAAGAGTAGGATACAACTCGACGAAATCCACAATATATCGAATATCGTTTTTAAGAGTACGTCCCCTGAAGTATATCAGAAACATATGACTAGGTAGATCAGTTTATCTCAGTTAATTATAAGTATATCCTGTTAATATATATATAATAACAATATGTATGTGACGCGCGGTAAGACTTAAACGTGAATCATTAAAAATTGTATTATAAATTCTAAAGACTCGAACTAATTAAATTTGTAAAAGACGCGTTCTAAATTCAATTCTCATTCATATAAAATTACCCGACAGTACCCGAGAGTCTAAAAGAGATTGCTGTTGATTGATTTTACATTACACGAGAGCGTAGCAGGTGTCAAAAGAGGTGTAATGAATTGTTTATCACCCGAACGATATTGTTAAGTAATTAAAATTGTTGTTTCACAAGTGGTGCCAGTCGCACTGCGCCATCCCGACACCGACGGCGTCAAATTAGTGAATTAGCATAAAAACGGTGTTGTCGCCTGTATTAGGGCTTTAAGTTACGCAGTGGCTCTTGTATAATCTGTGTCTTAAGCGCAGCTTAATTACACGCGTGGGGCAATTTTACTGGACGAACATGGAACAAAAAATCTGTGGAAGTGTGATATATCGTTAAAGCTATCAAACTGGCAACTATGTTTGACTGTGTGTTGGAATCAAAGAAATTTGTAGACTATTTTTTATCACAAATAAACTAGACATTGCTTTTCTTGTTACGTTCAGTTAAATCTAGACTAAACCATACAGGAACAAAAACTATATCGCGGAAAGGTGTTTATCCTTTTTACATAGGCATGAACACTGTTATAAGAATATATGATATCACTACATAGAAGTCTAAGCTGTATATCCCGTAGCAGTACTATCGCCACTTTGATAGCCCTTTTTTTTCCCCTGAGGAAAATGCATTAAATTGCATACCCCGGCTGTGGCGAGCCGGCGGTTATGTGGGGCTCTCCTCCCCAGACGGGGGAGGCCTACCCACTAAAAACCTCAGGGATGGCCTTCCTCAGGCATGTAGGGAGCCCCCGGGAACATCAAGCAACTTCCGGGAACCCCCAGCCTCCGCTCCCCTGCCTAGAGGGGAGCCCTCCTTGGGGCAGGCTACACTACCTCCCCGGTCTCTTCCACCGACGACGCCTCCCGGCCACAGAAGGGGCGTGGTCCATCCCGAGTCGCCGTAGCAGTCGCGACTTCCTCGCGCCCGCCGGCGACCCGCGGCGGCGCCGCAGCTGTGCTACCGAGCCCGGCGCCGCCTTCTTCGAGCGGGATCGGCCATCTCCCGACCCCGCTCGGCGGCCTCCTTCTGGAGCATCACTGCTTCACAGAAGGAGGCCACAGCCCTCCAACCTCCCTCGTCCGCCAGCATTGCCGCAATCAATACCGGCGGAGACAGATCTCGCCCGATCTCTGCGACCAAGACTCGGCGCTCGGAGGCCCACGCGGGGCACTCCGCCAGCGTGTGCTGGGCCGAGTCAAGGTCGGATGAGTGGTGGCAATGTGTCGATCCCTCCCGTCCTATTCGACACAGATACTCACCGAAGCAGCCGTGCCCGGTGTGTATCTGAGTCAATCGGTAGGTGACCTCCTCCTTCCCGTGGAGCCAAGCTACTTTGATAGCCCTAGCTACCACATACGTTTTGGTGTTGGCAGTCAACGCTGACTTGACATCGAAAAAAAAATCGGCCGTCTGGGAGCGCCAGATTACTGGAGTGACGGATTAGCGCAGAGCCGGAATAAAGAGTGTCTACTGTATATGAAATTTTTCAAGATAGCTTTTTGACTGCCAACATATGTACGTTCTTTTAATATCATCGCTAAGATGTTTAAGTTAAAAACAAAATTTATTATAGATTTGTTTATATGATATATGGACAAAAAGAAAACTGTCCAACTGATACCAATAACAGTACATGTGGTTCCTGTAATATTTACCCATCCTATATTTAAATCTCCTTTTAATATTTCCCTGGTCCTAGGTTGCCTGGAAGAGATTGCTGTTTAGCAATAAGGCCGCCTTTCGTAATTTGTTATTTTCTTTTTTTTGTGTGTGAATATTTTATGAATACAATAAAGGGTTATGTTATGTTATGTTATGTTATTTTCCGTAAATCTGCATTCTGCACAAAGACCAGAGTGTTCTTTGCCAATATGTGATTTAAGACGGAAAGTCACAGCCCCCGGTAATTTCACTGGCTATCCTGCCCTTTACACAGGAACACAGCAATGTCCTATAGGCGACTGTAACCACTTAACTATTAAGTGGGTAGTTTGCTTCTTTGTGAGTATTCATCATAAAACAAGAAGTAAAAAAGTACAGTTTAAAATGTTAACTTATGGCTCTATACATATCCTTTCACGAATTGCGTGTCCACGAAAATTCTTAACTATTTTGTTTGCTCCGTGGTAACCAAGTCCCATGCGCCGTTCCGAGAGATCATAACAGTCTGAAGAATCCATGATGACGTCTATTAAGCGAGCTATCTGTTACATCATGTTCGACGTATCGCTTACAGTGGCGATCAAAAAGCGATTCAAACTCATAATGAGCGGAAACGTACGTGGATTCAGATGTAGAATTTACAAATTTTATGAATTACGGATTATTAAACGTTTTATTAATAATTTAAAACGTAATTTTAATTATAGTGCTCATTACCTCGAGAGTTAAGTGTAGTCACTCAGCACGCTATTCTGAAGGTGTAACAGACAAGGGTAGTAATGATGGAAAAACGTATCTTTGTTGAGATAGGATCATTTGTCCAAGAGAATCACTTAGAGATCTATTTAAAGATGTAAATATAATGACATTAGCGTGTCAATATATTTATGAAAATTTAATATATGTTTATAAGAACTACGATACATTTAATACAAATTTTCAAATTCATCATTTAAACACGAGAAATAAAAATAAGCTTGCCGTTCCAACATACAGGCTTCAAAAAATTTGAGGTTCGTTCTTAGGGAAATGTGTAACTTTTTATAACACACTTCCAGAAAATATTACTGCTTTACCGTTTCATGAATTTAAAGCACATATTAAAAATACTCTAATGAAAAAATGGTATTACAAGGTCGAAGATTTCTTGAATGATAAAAATGCTTGGATGTAATTTTTACGATATTTAATTTCCTGAATAATTAAACATATTTGGATGTAAATTTTGCGATATATATTTTTAATGATTCTATAATAAATGATATTTTTGTTTTGTACCGGACATATACATGTCAGATTTGTTTAATGCGATATGACTCTTGTGACGGAAATAAACATTTGTTAGTTGTTTTAACTTGTATCGGAGGTTGGGTTCAGACTGTGTATCTGAAGCCGGCTTCCAACTGACGACTCTGTAATGACACAGGGAGGTAAAAAAATGGCCCTTGCTGGTTTTCTTGCTGGTTCTTTCCAGTACAAGGTGGAGACCTTGTACTGGCGGCAGCGGGAGCGCTGTAGACTTGTGAACCAATGGCGTAGCATCTTTGACATTCAAAAGTGATTGTAAAATCCTATTTGAAGAATAAAATTTTGATTTGATTTGATTTGTCATCAGTACAAAGATACGAAAGTGCTTCATTTGCATCATTTGTTAGTTACTGATACTAATATTCTGATATATGATACAAATACACTGATGTAAATATTGATATTGATTCATTTGTGTCAGTGACTCTGAGTCAATCGTGTAAGCGTCGCGTATCGAATGAAACCGAGATGCATGAGCAAATGATCCATTAGGAGCGCTGTTAGAGATTTTAATCAGTGAATCACTTGGAAGAAACGACTCACTGAGTCGTTTCTGTAATGATTGACAACTCTCTAATTGGTAGGTAACGCTTAGGTTATCATCATCATAGGTCACCCTCTGACATCCAGAGGGTGTGTTTTCCGCACTTAATCCTGTATGGACCATTGTGCGTGAGTACAAGGTGGAGGTTGCTCATTCCAGCCATCCCACCTCCCTCCAGAAGCAGATTAAGTTCCCCATGTTATTCAGGATTTCCTCGATTGTTTTGGGTGATCCCACGGTTTCTTTCCAGATTTGGGCGACGCCTGTGCACTCCAGTAGCACATGTGCAATCGTTTCCTCCGTCTTCATGCATGCCCTGCACAGAGGGCTATCGGTTATACCTAGAGTGTACGCGTATGTTATATAGGAGGCAACCTGCATACATCTGCCAAGAAATGTATAGATTTATGTAGTCAGCCAGCGCATTGTTTGACCCTAGCATAGTCAGAATAGGCTCGATGGAGACGTATATGGGCTGTGATGATAAATTATTTTAATGGTTAATTGACAATTATTTATCCAAATGCAATATAATCATATATATTTTAAGAAATTTGGCACAGCTCACAATATTTCTGTTATTACGACTCCGACAACATATTGATTATTTACTCTACACTTTGGAGTCGGATTACAAAGGTACTCAATGGCGTGAGAAACGTACATTTTAAATAAAACTCTACAAACTCAATCAGTGTATAATTCTCACAGATAATTCTGTGGTGACACTACCTCGGGGATTAGCGGCGACGCTTCGTGTTGTCATGACATCTCCAATAAGACGTGAACCCCGAAATTACGATCATGTGAGTGGGCCGCAATCAAATATTCAAATCAAACGCTTTATTCCGCTATTACTATTATTATGTTTCAGTTACATTTCAATGGCTTATTGATATGAGCTATAGGTTACATAAAAATCCAGCCAAATGTGAGTCATACTGACGCATCGAAGGCTCCAAATAAATTGATAACTGCAAAATGTGTAACTTCTTTCTAAAATAAATTTATTATAACAATATTAAATTATATAATAATGAAACTTAAAAACAGTGTTCTTCTTTTAATGTAAATACAAATTGAACAAACAATTTAATTGTTTTTATACCAAAATTATATATGTTCATTGTCACATAATAGCAGCTTACATGATAGCAGCTTTTAAAATTTAAAATTTAATCTATAAAGATAAATTACAAAAAAAACAAAAAAAATGCTATATATCATGTTCATAATGGAGAGTTTTTATGTGAAATGTAATAGACATAAATTAAATAAATAAATAAAACGAATTTATAATATAATAGGATATAAATTAATATTGAATGTAATAATCTTCTTATATATAAAATTAGTGTTTGTAAACGCATAACTCAACAACGCTTGGACCAATTTGGCCAATTCTCTTTTTCAAATGTTCGCTGAAGTTCCAGGATGGTTTTTACGAATAATTATAAGAAAACCCCTAAAAACAGCCCTTTTTCCTCATACAAACGTTTTATAACTAAAACGTACAGTCGATTTGAGCTTTTTTGTTATTGTATAAAGTTCATATTGCAAGCACTCACTGTTGTCTAAGCAATGTAGGTGTGTTCCTAACATCAAAGAGTATTTTTTTTTTTTTGTAATAGGTTTGCGTTTGTCCACAATCTCACCTGATGGCAAGTGACGATGAGGACTAGGATGGAACACGCTTACCTAGCAAATGCCTATTCACTCGTGACTTGAAGACCGTAAGATTATATTGTTCCGGGAACACAGACGTCGGCAAAGAGTTCCACATCTTAGCTGTTCGTATTAAAAACGAAGACTGGAACCGTTTTGTACGTGTGCGAGGATAGTCCACCACGTAAGGATGGTAGTTAAGCCTACGTCTGGTTGATTGGTGGTGGAAAGGAGCTGGTGGAATTTACGCTTTATTAACGCTAAATAAAGTTGAAATTCAATCATATCTATTAAAACAGTGTGCGTGTGTGCGTTGGAGCACAGAATATATCGTAGGAGGATTTAATGTCACGTTCCAAAATTGAATAGTCACATAATGTAATAGTTAATTTGAAACTTTTTTGCAATTTGGTTGGCTATGCGATATTATCTATAAAGTAAGTTGGAACAAAAAACTGCCTCTTAAAAATCTTTTTGACAGGACGAAGTCTATCGGGTCCGCTAGTAGGTAATGAATAAAAATGTTCGATACCTACTCTAGGAATGCGCCGTAGTAGCTAGTATTTCTATTGATAATATATGTATTCTAGTTACTATTCAAAGAAATTAATATTTTAACTTTAGCTAGTCAATATATATATGATAATTTAGTTTTTGTATATAGAAACTATAATAAATTCAATAAAAACAGTGATCTACATAATGTGAATACTAGAAAACAAAATAAACTTGCCGTTCCAATGTTCAGACTCCATAAAACTAGCTGTTCGTTCTTGGGGAAATGTATATCTATGTTTAACAAACTTCCGCAAGGTGTCATTGATTTGCCTTTATATAAATTTAAAAACCATATCAAAAAGACACTCATGAGTAAAGGTTATTATAAAGTAAATGACTATCTTAATGATCACACTGTTTGGGAATAGGGACACTATTCATAGAGCCATATTTGGTAACAACATTATTTATAATATTGTATTATTTTATATGTGTATGTAAACATACATACGACTGTAATCGTGTTAGGTGTGATTGTATCTTGTACTATATTGTATTGTATTATTGTGATTGTTAACATTGAAAAGAGGAGATAAAAAATAGACCTTCAGAGTTTCTTGCCTGTTCTTCTCGAGAAGGTTCTCCCAATTTCCGAACAGGTGTCGAATCAATATATTTTTTCTTTTTTTTTTTTTTTTTTTTCCTTTTTCGTACGTACGGACAAGGTTTTTGTTTTTTTTTTATCATTTAAGCTTTTTTTTTATGTTTTGTTGTTGACGTCAATAAGTGCCTGTAAAGGTCTATGTTGAATAAATATTATTTTGATTTTGATTTTGATTTTTTTGATATGTGATTTGTACTACAACATACAAAATCAGGGGAATCAGGGAAAGACATTCAGTGAACTTACTGTGAAATATTTTACTAAAGCTTAAGTCTGCTTATTCGCCGAGAACAATAAATTTTGTTTCATGTTCTTTTCGATTTGTATTTAACACCGCATCCCTTTCATCACTCTACAAGAACTTATTGCAACCCTGGCATGGAGTCTCCCTTCGACAACTTTAATTTGCAACTTGTCAACTTTCCATATTAACTCGACCATTAAATGTATAAGCATTCAACTGAATAACTATAAGATATTAGCATAATTGCTACTCGCCGTCCACGACACTGGAAGCTTTTTAGATAAAGTCGTGAGCTTTAGCGTCGTCGTTGTTTATGCGTTGGGGGCACGAAGCTTACGAAATACATCGCCTTCCTTATCAGGGTTTTTTTAAATATTTACATATTAGAACAGTAGTGGACTGTGCAGCTGAGTGCAGAAGTAAATAACAGATAAACTGAATGCTTCCGCGGTTCTGTAATAAAGAGATTGCCGCTTTCCGTTTGTACACAATTTCGAAACTGAATGTTAATTAATTTTTTATTTATTTACCACTTTATTATTTATTACCCACTAGCGCATCCGTATCGCCTATCACAGTTCGGTTTCAGCGTTTATTACTTCCACGTACGTCGAAATTCAGGATTGAATTCCCAGCTGCAGCTGAATAGGGTACTTCCCTCTATATTAGAAAAGATCTAAAAGCATATAACTATGATAGCTTATGCATTAAATAGTCGGAACCACCATGTTTAAGTACATAAAATAATAAAAATAATATAAAAGTTAGTTTCAAAGTATTCACTTTTTTAATCTATACGTAAAACAAGAGCGAAACATAGGCCGCCATGTCGTGACGTCATAAGGTACTGTAAACTTATGCGTGTCAATGTCATTATGAATCATATCATAGTACGTATAAAGCCGCAAAACAATAAAAAAAGAAGTTTGTAGGTTGCTTTTTTAATGTAAGAGAACGTTATAAATACGTAAGTTAAATTGAAATCGCACGTGAATCACACTATGGAAAGCAGTTTTGTAAAAGGAGATAGTACGAATTTACCAAAAAAATGCATTAATGGTCGGAAAATTCTTTGCTGCAAATCCCGACTTTTGTTAAACATAGATGTCAGTATTACTCTTTTATTATTATTTCTTTATTAGTTGTTTATATATAAAAGATAATAACTCATTTTTAAATTATGAATATAATAATACATAGCGTCAAACATAGAGCTTTGTTTATTATTTACATGCCGTATTGACGTCATCGCTACAGAGTAACAACTCGTGCGGCGCCTTCGTCTAATTACGCGCGAAATTTGAAAATATTAAATTTTAATGCAATTTTTATAGTACTTAACGAGTGTATAATTTTTTTATATTTTTAGTATATGATTTACTGACACGCAAGGATCAAATTAAGATTCTTTTCAAAAAAGAGATTAATTCCCTATTCCTGAGCGCATATGAATTTATTTAAATTATTACATTATAAGTGTAGGCGACACTGCAAACACAAAAATATAAATAACACAAAAAGAGAGGGGCAGGTTTACATTTAAATGAGTGTTACTTTACACTGGCAGAATACAAAAACAATGAATTGAATTAAAAATGAATAGATTCATATCTAAATAGTCATCACATAAAATAACTTTGCATGTGAAATATTCTCCTAATTTATGCAATACTTTTTTATTTAGATATTTTTTAATGTTTTACAAAATAATTATAGATTTCTAGTTCCAATTGGATCCAGTCTTATTAATTAGATTTGCCTGAAAGCAATTTTGATTTGTTTTTATATGTCTTTTTTGTCCTTCTTCAAACGAGTCTTAAAACGGCTCTCCAGGTAAGTAGTGACTGAGCTTTGCCCCTGGTATTTCAAATTACTATTTTTCTCGTCTACAAGAGCAAAAAGAAACATTATATAAAAAATAAGCATTTATTCAGACTTATTTCATTCATTTTCTATATTCAGTTTTTGGGAAAACGCATTTGTTTTAATATTCTCTGTACTCTGTACAATAATCTCTGTTGTCTGTCTCAATAATTTATCTTGATCGCTTAAAGCAAAAATAAAAACGCAGTGCAAACGCGATGGCGCTATACGCTGCAAAAGCAGTGTCTCTGTTTCAATATTGTTTTAACCCTACTCTAAGTAGTCATGGTGACCTGATGACCTCTGGTTGATGGTGATGACTGAGAATTGACTAATCAATGATTACTTTTATTGAACCAAATCATCAATTTAAGCAAATGTGCAAGAATCTCTGCCAATTCTGCTCACAGATTCTAGTGTTTCAAAAGAAGTAACACCAGTTAAAATAAAAATACTATATGTAATAAATAATAATATATACCAAACAACTGAAAATAACAAATAAATATTAAGAACATTAATATATGCGTTATAAATAACATACTGCGAACAAGGTGTCCTGCCCACACAATTTTCAGGCAGTTTCTTTTGCGGCCGGTTATTCTATGAATTTCATCGCTTCCAATTCTATGATGTCACGTAGCGGAATGCTATGGAGCAAAATAGGAAAAGGTAAAAAAAGAATATAAATACAAGAAAATAATATATTAAAAGAATTACTAAAACAGCACGGCATAAACTTAAGAAATAAATTAAAACTACAAGCAATAATAATAAAAATGGTAGAGAAGGAAAAAGGAAGGCGGTAGTACCTGGTTACTAAGCAGACAAGATAGCAGTAGGCTGGCAAGTATACAGCAGCAGTCTGGCAGATATTCAGCGGCAGGCTGGCAGGTATTCCGCAGCAGGCTGGCAGGTATTCCGCAGCAGGCTGATAGATACGCAGCACCAGGCTGGCAGGTGTGCAGCAGCAAGCTGATAGGTATTCAGCGTCAGGATGGCAGGTATTCCGCAGCAGACAGACAGGCAGAGATGCAGCGACAGGCAGGCAGGTCGAAAACGTAGGAGGCTTGAAGTGGCAGCAATAATACTTAGGCAAATTTTAGCGGTTGAGGTTCTTTTGATGTAGTATGCAGCAGAGCTTTCACACAGTACGAAGTGAAGATTCTTATCTTCATAGAGAGCTTAACGTAGTATAGAAGGTTGTTTGTAGAATCAGAATCAGAAGTAGAATGTCCGCCTAGAGAGCCTGGACCGCCTTATATATTAGCCAGATATGATGTTCCAAACTAAATACAAAAATTTTAAATTATGACATAAAATTCATAAAAAGGAGTCTATCATGGCATAAAAAATAATAAATATATTTATATTTAGACATTTAGAATTATGTGACGTCACGTCTCACTGTTGTCATACGTTGTCAAAATCGAGAATGTTCCTAATAAACCAATAGAAATCGTTGAAAATATTAAGAAATTATAACAAATATACAGTAAAAAGTAAAGAGAAAAGTAAATTACAAGTGTTCAGTCCAACAAAAGTGCTAAAAGTGAAAGTTATAAACCAAAAACAGTGCAATTTAGTGATACAACAAGATTACATAATATAAGATGATTTATAAGTGTTAAACGCATTTGGACACAGTTAAATTGGAAATAATATATTATTCCAAAGTAAAATTGAGACATTCTTATTTGTATAGTTACACCAAAGACTCATATTTAAACATTACATAGGTAGGTAGCAACTGCGAAGTCAATGATACATATAAATCAGTCTAAAGTAATAAATATATCTGTCCATCTATTAGTTTTCTAGTAGATTATGATTTATAGCTAATAGCATTTGCGTAGTCTTCAGCATATCAAGCATAACACTTACAGTACTCCTACAGTACACATTACCGACAGAATACAACCCATTTGCACATACAGTTAATACTATACGCGATTCCCAATAGAATCAATACAAAGTTGTGTTGGGCTTGGGTGTTAATAGATCACCTCTGTCCAGCTCGCTCAACATTAACGGCAGTGCTGTGGGGGAATACCCCCAGTGTATCCTATTTACAAGTTGGGTGTAGCGAGCACTTTCCTAGGGCAATCCATGCCGTTTGGCGGTGGCTTGACCAACGTGATGGGCAGATTTGCATTAAAAGATAACAATTTACTTATAATTGCGAGACCTGAGAAAATTCTAGAACATTCTAATATTATAGACGTTAGAAGATTATTCCAGAATATTCTAATAATATAGACGTTACAATGATACAGAGAAACTCCGAACACAGCCTTACCCATATTCCTCTGGGTGATTTTGTGCCTCATCATTATAAAGATAAATTCAAAAATGTTCAACCAATCCGCACCAACCGCGTCAACCAGGTTGACTAAGGTCCTAATCGCTCTAACATATGGTAGGCATATAGGCTCCTCGGTGAGGACTTAGACAGTATGAGCTATGATACTAATTTTAAGGTTCCAGTGGGAACTGGTATGAGTCAACTCTGGTAACACTTTTTGAAGCATAGCGGTAGATCTACCACGTGACCATTTTCTAGAACTTGGACTGTTTTAATTAGAATTTTTACTGAGGCAAACATACTCGTTAATAAGTTTTAGCGTAGAACTTCCAATCTTCACAAGTGTGAGTGCTACAGCCAACGTTATATCGATTTTTTTATATCGTTACGACATTTGTACAAGTACACACAAATAAAGAAATATTTGACATTTGTTGCGATTACGTAATCCCCAAAATTAATTTGGCACAACTTGGAACTGCCCGATAAGATCTTCATAAACATATCAGTACATTTTTACATAATTATCAAAACGCGAGCAGAGATTTATGGCCGGCTTAATTTTTATCGCGTTATTATGCAAAGTTCTGTTCCCAGCGACTATAGTGAGTTGGATTTATTTAATTAGCACGATTAATTGCTCTCGATTCGTAGTGTTTTTTGTCGAGGATTTGTTTGTTTTATGTGTGATGTTAGCTATGATGAAATCATTGGGTGTAGCTGCTACCTTGGTTGAGACATTTCATAATTACTATTACATTATAAGTCTTTTAAGACCTTGTCAATATGAACACATGGTAAATATATTAAAATAATGGGTCTTTCATGATTTAAATATGTATCCGTCGTGGTTACGAAAAAGACTGAATAATTTGGGTGTCCATGTCCAAATGTCGACTTATTATACAAATTTTAATATTTAGTCTGTGATACTCTCTACTTGTGTAGTTTCATTTGGTTGTCATAACTTACATGAAAATGTTGGTGACATTGAAATCTAATTAAATAGGGTATTACAGTCTAATTCAAAAAGTGTTTTAATTTAATCTGTTATTGATAAAATACCACAAAAAAATATAAATACATTTTTTTTATTCCAATTATTTCATAAAAACGTGTTTTAATTTTACAATTCAAATTTGGGCGCGAAAACGCCAATTCTCAGGCCGCCATGTCTGTGACGTCACGGGCATTGTAAACATTACGCTTCGCTGAAAGAAATAAACATATTTTCGAAATAAATAATGAGTTCTAGTGGCTATAGTCCTTATCATTGGTGTCTTGTGTCTGAATGTAAGAATACAAGTGTTAAAACACCGGAAAAGTTATGGATACAAGTGCCAACAGATTTAAAAATGAGAAATACGTGGTTGAAATTAGCACGAAGAGATCCAAAGTCATTGTCCACAAAAACGAAATACTATTTTTGTGAGGTGAAAATAAATTCTTGTCATTACAAAACTAATATTTTATAGGTTATATTTTTCTGAAAGGAAATTTTAGGTTATAATACCTATGATCGCAAAATAAAGCATAATCGTAAAGTTTTGTTGTTATTAAAGGAAAGTTTGTAGTAGGTATATTAATACTTACATAGATGTTTTGACATTTCTTAATTCCGCAGAACAGAAGTCGGGATTGCAAGCGAAGAATTTCGCCACCATCAATGTATTTATTCGTGGAAGATTAGTACTTTCTGCTTTTACAAAGCCGTCTTCCATGGTCAATATATATAGTATAGATGCAGAATATCAAGAAACGTGATAGTAATAACTGAGAAACTTCGTTAATCTAATAAATTACACAGTAGACATGTACAACAAAAACCGAGGTTGTTTATTTACAAGTCCAGTGACGTCACAGCGAATGCAAACATGGCGTACAGCGTTTTTGACATTCGAAGCACAGATAAAAAAACTTGTATTTTCAAATTGAAATATTTAATTTATTTTTCAGTTTTATGAATAGAAATTAATATTTTTCGTTTGTTTTTTCATAAATGAACTATAAAAACATAAATTTAGATTTTATTTTTCATAGTGCGTAATACCCTATTCTAATTACAGGTTTTTCCTATTATAAAAATGCATATATATTTAAGTAATGTCGTGTTCTTATTTACTTATAAGTAAATAAAACAAGCAACATATTACTTGTTATCACGCGTGTCTATATAACTGTGCGTTATAACGCGCGCGGTACAACGCGTAGGTCCAACACGTAGAAGCCATTTTAGCGAATTTATTCTAATTTCTTTTTGTACCGAACTTTTGTCATTACAGGTCAAAACAAACTGAATTATTGCATTTCGGTTTCGGTGTTAATGAGAACCGGGCTATGGAAATGATTGTAGAAACCTGCCTTCTCAATGTGTCCTAATTTAAACATGTGATGCGCCGCCCACTAATGAGCATCAACGAAGGGGCAACATTGATGTGAACGGCTAAGGGTGCAGAGAGGCTTTTGCGGCAGCAATCAAGACGCTGTCGAGATCATGACATTATTACACTTCCACCCTTCGAGTATCTGCTCTTGCAACTACACTCTGGCTGGTTAAGGCAAGATAGAGCAGGTGTCAGATTTTTCTTTTATTGAAATCAAAATCAAAATAATATTTATTCAACATAGACCTTTACAGGCACTTATTGACGTCAACAAACAAAACAAAAAAAAAAGCTTAATAAAAAAAACAAAAACCTTGTCTGTACGTACGAATAAGGAAAAAAAAAGAAAAAAATATATTGACTCGACACCTGTTCGGAAATTTAGAGAGCCTTCTCGAGAAGAACAGGCAAGAAACTCTGAAGGTCTATTTTTTATCTCCTCTTTTCAATGTTAATAATTATAATAATATAATATAAAAATACAATATAGTATAAGATACAATCATGCCTAATACGATTACAGTCGTATGTATGTTGACATACACATATAAAATAATACAATATTATAAATAATGTTGTTACCAAACATGGCTCTATGAATAGTGTCCATATTCCCCAATAGTGTGATCATTTAGATAGTCACTTACTTTATAATAACCTTTACTCATGAGTGTCTTTTTGATATGGATTTTAAATTTATATAAAGGCATTTATGTTTAAGGTGATATCAACCCATTACTTACTTTCTTATAATATTTTCATTCCAGTAAAAATTACAGTTTCGTTGCATGGTTCCTCATTTAATCCACTTCGACAAGTATGAGGGTAAGGATAGGTCCTTCTTCTTGTACCTATCCCGTACATTTCCCGTTATTTATTCAGATCCATGCAAAAACAATATTTCTTTCCGTGTCTCCATGTCGATGCGAACGCCACAGGCTTCGAGCGACGTTCGATAAATCTGCCGCTAGTTGGTAATGTTGGTACCCGTGATAGATCGCGCAAAAACGGCGCATTGGCAGCTTCCGCGGCGGCTCAATCTGCGGGATGTTTGCGTGCACTTAGGCTTGGATACAATGACACACAACATTTTAAGTGAAAAACGACCAACGTTCTTAGTGTACTGGCAAATGGTTTTTTATAGTGTGCTTACTGAATGCTGCAATTTGTAGTCGTCAACGAAACTGCTGACTTGCAGCTTCGATTCGCTACGTTACAGACATCGCCAATTGACCTTCTTTCTTTTTTTGGTTACGCTGAGCAAAAATGCAATAAATTGCATACTCCGGCTGTGGCGAGCCGACGGTTATGTGGGGCTCTCCTCCCCAGAAGGGGGAGGCCTAACCACTAAAAACCTTAGGGATGGCCTCCCTCAGGCATGTAGGGAGCCCCCGGGAACGGCAAACGACTTCCGGAAACTCCCAGCCTCCGCTCCCCTGTCCATATACGGAACCATCCTCGGGGGAGGCTATTGACCTATTGGCGCCAGTTGACCTAATTACGGCGGTGATGAGTACAAATTTATCTCTTCACATAAATACGTAAGGTATTCTGTGATCAAGCTTATGCAGTATATCAGATATGTTCCTAGTACCTTCAGAGCTATAACGTCGATGCACAGCACTATCACACAAACGTGATCAAATATAATGATGTTTGAAAACATTTGAAGTCAGAGAGGTTGTCTAATTGCAACTTGTCCGGTTGCTTTATAGACAGCCCGGGTACGCGACCCCGACTTCTCGAGCTGTCGATGCCGTTTACCTCTTACATCCGCGGAATCGATGTCCCCTCCATCCCATTCCTCTCCTATCACAGTTGTGGTAAGGTTCGGTACTAAAAAGGATGTCCTTTAGGTGCCGGGCCTGTGCGGGTTGGTACCACCGTTCTGCCTATTTCAATCGTGAAGCAGTTATGTGTTTCGTTTGAAGGGCAGAAACAGCCGCTCCTTCATACGACCGTCCTGCCCCTTCTGTGGTGAGGAGTCTTGGCGGTATTCGAGGCTAGCGGGTCGATTGGTCTCAGTGAGGCTGTTGGGCGTGACGGGTTGACGCGCGGCACAGGGAGACCTGGTGGAAATGGTTTCCGTCGGCCACCTGCCGGTCAGTAGAGGACCCGAACCCCGAATATCCTGTCTGGGAGGCTGTCCTGCCAACGGCGAAAATCCCGTCGTGCGGTCTTCGTGCCGGAGTGGGAGACCGGAGTGGATCCCGATGACTGCAGGCGGGGGGGCACCGGGGCCCTTCCGTGCCGCGCGTCAGCCCTTCACACAACCCACGCCTTCACTTTGTACCGTGATCTGCGCTTTCTTTGTTTATCGCCGGGATCCTCCCCACATTTTTTACCCTTTCCCAAATTAAACTCTTCAATAAATAATGGCCAGAAAAACAAAGAAGAAGCAGGTTCGTACGGCGGACACCCAATCCACAATCAAGATGGATTTCTGCAATATCAGGGGTCTACATAGTAATCTCGATGCCGTCCACCACCATCTCGAGACGGCTCGGCCTACCTTGCTCTTCTTGACGGAGACGCAAATATGCGCTCAGGACGATATTTCGTACCTGAAGTTCCCGGGTTACGAACTGGAACACACATTCCAGCGTAAAGCCGGTGTGTGCGTGTTCGTCCGGGGCGATGTTTGCTGCCGCCGCCTTCGGGGCCTCGAGCATCGGGATCTGTCGTTACTCTGGCTTCGCGTAGACCATGGGGGCGTTACCCGAATCTACGCGTGCCTTTACAGGTCCCATGCCAGTGACTTGGGGTCAGCTCAGCTTTTTGAGCACGTCCAAGAGGGGATTGACCGAGCCTTGGAACAGTATCCATCTGCGGAGGTGGTGGTCCTTGGTGACTTTAATGCTCATCACAAAGAGTGGTTGAAGTCCCGGACCACCGACCTCCCGGGTAGAACTGTCTTCAACATGGCTTCGGCCTATGGTCTCTCTCAACTGGTGTTACAGCCCACCCGTATACCAGATATAGAGAGCCATAATGCCTCCCTGCTGGATCTTCTGTTGACTACACGACCTAGCGGATACAGGGTTGTGGTCGATGCTCCTCTCGGATCATCAGATCACTGCCTTGTCCGTAGTACCGCCAGACTCGCGCAACCACATCGCGCAGCCACGGCCAGCAGCCGTACAGTTTGGCGGTATAAGTCAGCAGACTGGGATGGACTCCGGGAATTCTTCGGATCCTACCCCTGGAAGCGGCTCTGCCTCACTTCCGCAGATCCCGATACCTGCGCAGACTGCGTCACGGAGACGGTGTTGATGGGAATGAAAACATTCACTCCCAGCACCTCCGTTCCTGTTGGCGGCTGCAGTCAACGCTGGTATAATAATACCTGCCGGAGGACTGCACATCGCAAGCAGTCTGCGTTCCTCGCCTGGAACAACGCCAGGAAAAATCGGGATCCTGATTTGGCGGAGAAGAAGCGACAGTACAACGCCGCATCCAGATCCAACAGGAAGGCTATTGCCGAAGCCAAGGCGGAGCACGTGGCCAGAATTGGCGAGCGACTAGGAAGCTATCCCAGTGGGAGCCGCGCCTTCTGGTCGCTGGCCAAAGCTGCGCAACGGAACTTCTGCCAGTCCAGTCTCCCACCACTGCGAGCAAGCGATAGCAGCCTGGCCCATAGCGCAAAAGAGAAGGCCGATCTTCTGGCTGAACTCTTTGCCTCGAACTCGACCATGGACGATGGAGGGACCACGCCACCTACCATCCCTCGGTGTGGAAGTTCACTGCCTGAAATCCGTATTACACAACGTGCGGTCAGGCGGGAACTTAAGCTCCTGAACGTCCATAAGTCGAGCGGGCCGGATGGCATCCCAGCAGTGGTACTAAAGACGTGTGCCCCTGAATTGACCCCCGTATTAACGCGCCTTTACCGTCTTTCTTACCAGCAGAACAGGGTTCCATCTTCGTGGAAGATTGCCCACGTCCACCCAATTCCCAAAAAGGGTGACCGAGCCGACCCATCAAATTACAGGCCAATTGCGATAACGTCCCTGCTCTCCAAAATTATGGAGCGGGTAATCAATACCCGCCTTCTACGGTACCTGGAAGAGCACCAGCTAATTAGCGATCGTCAGTACGGTTTCCGTCACGGCCGCTCGGCTGGTGACCTTTTAGTGTACCTGACACACCACTGGGCAGAAGCTTTGGAGAGCAAAGGTGAGGCTCTCGCCGTTGGACTGGATATCGCGAAGGCGTTTGATAGGGTCTGGCATAAGGGTCTTCTTTCGAAATTACCATCCTATGGAATCCCCGGGGACTCTGCAAATGGATAGCCAGCTTCCTGGACGGTAGGAGCATCAAAGTCGTCTCTGACGGCTGCTGCTCCAAAACCTTGTTCATTAATGCTGGCGTTCCACAAGGTTCGGTGCTCTCCCCAACACTGTTCATTCTGCATATCAATGACATGTTGTCAGTTGAGAACATTCATTGCTATGCGGATGACAGTACGGGTGATGCGCGGTATACCAACCACCAGACCGTCCCTCGGATTGCATTACACGAAAGGCGGTTGCAACTTGTGTCTGAAGTCGAAGACTCTCTAGGGCGAGTCTCCGAATGGGGTACAAAGAACTTAGTCAAGTTCAACCCCACGAAGACACAGGTGTGCGCGTTCACTGCGAAGAAGGACCCATTTATCGTAGTGCCTCAGTTCCAAGGAGTTGCTCTTCGAATGACAGACTCTATTGGGATCCTCGGTGTGGAAATCTCTGCTACAGTGCAGTTTGGGAGTCACTTGGAGGACAAAACCAAATTGGTGAGCAAAAAACTGGGAGTTCTGAACAGAGCGAAGCGGTACTTCACACCCAGCCAGCGCCTGAAGCTTATAAAAGCCCAAATTCGGCCTCACATGGAGTACTGCTCACACCTCTGGGCTGGAGCTCCCAAATATCAGCTCGACCCACTTGACTCCTTGCAAAGGCGTGCTTTCCGCATCGTAGGAGACCCCAATATTACAGCCTCAACAGAGACCCTGGAGCAGCGGAGAGACTTTGGATCTCTCTGCGTCCTATATAGGCTCGTCAACGGGGAGTGCTCCGAGGAACTCTTTGCAATGGTGCCCACATCACCTTTTTACCATCGCACCACCCGCCACCGCAGCAAAGTCCATCCGTACTACCTGGAACCGATCTGCTCCAGTACAGCTCGGTTTCAGCGTTCATTTCTCCCGCGTACGTGCAAACTTTGGAATGAGCTCCCTGCTGCGGTGTTTCCTGAGCACTACGATATGGCCGTCTTCAAACGAGGCCTAAAAAGAGTATTTCTCTCCAGGTAGGCAGAGACTGAGCTGTGCCCCTGGCATTGCAGATGTCCATGAGCGATGGTTACCACTCACCATCAGGTGGGCCATCTGCTCGTCTGCCGCAAAGGCCATAAAAAAAAAAAAAAAAAAAATATATTTTTCTAGGAGGTAGACTCTGTACCAGGGTCGTCTGCATGGGTACCTCCGTCTTACCTATTTCCGCCGCCAAACAGCAGGGTTCGCTTTGCTGTGTTCCGGCGTGAAGGGTAAGATAGGCAGTGAAATTACTGGGTACTGTGACTTTACATCTTGTGTCACAAGTTGGCAACGTACACTGTGGTTCTTATGAGGTTTGCAGATTTGCTGCGAATCTCGTGGGAACCACATGTACTATAGGCGACTGTTACCACTTACCATCAGGTGGGCAGCCTGCTTGTTTGTCAACTTTAGCAATAAAATACACCTGGTAGGGTACAGCAATTAGAAAATTGTTACATAATAAAATTAAAACAGAATAAAAATTGTATTTATTCTGTTTTATTATGAGATTCTTATCAATTGTTGTTTAAATAATGTTAAATGGTACATAAAGTGAGGCAGCTAGTTAAGGTCTCTCGCCATCGAGGTTGGCACGTCATCGAGCTGTATAAAATGTAACACGAAGTTTATAACTAAAGTCTATTTTCTTGCCGGTTGTAAATGCACCCTAACTCAGCCCCGTCGATAGTTGCGCGCGCGCACGTCGCTGATTGGCCGCACACAGCAACTATGTAAACAACACTTTATAAACGCTGTATTCGCAATATAAGACGCACTGTACTTTATTAGGTACATAATACTTTATTCGACACAAACGCACGGATTTATTCTTATTTTGTATATTGTTTGCGTCTTCTGGTACCTACCAGAAGAATAGTAAAAGAAGAATAATGATCCCAATATATTAAAGCGAAAGCTTTTGTAGTACTATGGCTATAAATCGCCAAGCCTTGAATAAAAACTCTAATATTTAATTTTACTATTATTCAATTTCCCTATCTCCGAAGTCTACAGCGCGATAAATGACGCAAGATAACGACACGACAGTTCCAAATCAGCCGCCACAAACAATTTGTTTTAGTACCACCGCTGATTTCTCGTATTAACCTTAATAATCCCTCATATTTAGAGCAGTATTGTATTAAAAAGTCTTACACATTAAGATAGTCGATCTAAATCGTCCATTACGAATCCAATAACAGCTGCGATATTTCAAAGCGGTTCCCATCGTTACTGGGGACGTGTGCGCATGTAGAATGTCACGACACAATGGCGGCGGGGCATGCGCGTGTAACAAAGCAGATTCAATCGCCGCGGTGCTGATCGACAGCCGATCTAGCGCAGGCGACGTACGGCACAGATCATGTTGTGGGAGTAAACAATGTTCTCATAAGGAATAGTCATAAGTAGAAGCCAAAAATTGTATTCTCCGTATACTGGTGGACGACTTGTGTTATTTATTTATTTATTGCAAAACATTCACCAACAACATAATATTGCACATTAGCAGTAGTAGGCATTATGAAACTTAAATTAATTGTTATATCTTTACAGGTAAGTACAGCTTTCATTTTGAGATGAAACTACATTAATTAATAAATTAGGTTATCAAATAATAGCTTATAAATACCAATAGACACTAAATATAATGTTTAAAAGCATTGTTTTTCAGACACTGTCGTTTAAACGCGGACTTCGTGAAAGCGCACCCCGCCATGTGCCCCGTATGGGCCTAGAGAACACTGGGGGGTTTTAGTGCCTCCTTCTGTGAAGCAGTAATGCTCCAGAAGGAGGCCGCGAGCGGGGTCGGGAGATGGCCGATCCCGCTCGAAGGAGGCGGCGCCGGGCTCGGTAGCACAGCTGCGGCGCCGCCGCGGGTCGCCGGCGGGCGCGAGGAAGTCGCGACCGCTACGGCGACCCGGGATGGACCACGCCCCTTCCGTGGCCGGGGGCGTCGTCGGTGGAGGGGACCGGGGGAGGTGGTAGCTTCCCCGAGGAGGGCTCCCCTCTAGAGAGGGGAGCGGAGGCTGGGGGTTCCTGGAAGTGGCCTTTGTGTTCCCGGGGGCTCCCTACATGCCTGAGGAAGGCCATCCCTGAGGTTTTTAGTGGGTAGGCCTCCCCTTCTGGGGAGGAGAGCCCCACATAACCCCGGCTCGCCACAGCCGGGGTATGCAATTTAATGCATTTTCCTCAGGGGAACAAAAAAAAAAAAAAAAAAAAAGGGGGGTTTTAGTGGGTAGGCCGGTCCTCACAGACCGGAGAGCCCCACACACATTAGATATTGGATGCCTAGGGGGATGATAGTGTACAAATACGTTAACCTGTTGAAGAAGATCAGGACATTCCAATTTACCATGTATAATTTTATGTAAAATTATTATTAAAAGTTATGATGGATGTGTGATGAGACAAGGATGGATAAGATAAGGAATGAGTATATAAGAGGAAGCCTGAAAGTAGCGCCAGTGGTAGAAAAAGTTAGAGGAAGTAGATTAGCATGGTTTGGACATGTGATGCGGAGGGATGAAAATCATGTCACAAAACGAATGTTGAATATGAAAGTGGAGGGATACACGGGCAGAGGAAGGCCGAATAAAAGATGGATCGATTGTGTGAAGAATAATATAAGAATGAAAGGAGTAAGCATGGAAATGACGGCTGATAGAGAGGAATGGAAGAAAAAGATCTACTGCGCCGACCCCAGATAATGGAAAATGGGCAAGTGGATGATGATGAATTTTATGTAAAGTTAATAAGTCTAAAAGTTTACGCTTATTTTTTAAGGAAGTTAACTTAGAATGTGAAAGGCGCGTAGCATAATTGAGCCACGTGGACAATCTTGACTACGATACGCCAAATAACTACGAACGGTTAACGTGTAAACATAATTTACATGGACTTTACTTTTGCATTTTGCATGCAAAATTTTGCTCTCTTTACATGAAGCACGTAAAGAAAGCAAATATAAACCAGGCGTTACGCGATAGATTCGTAATTTTCAAACGACAGGCTGTCATTTGTGCTTACTCCGTACGACGAGTGGATAGTACACCCAGTTCAAGGTATCGCCATCTCTGAGGTCACTGATTTGCATCCCGGTGGGGGTAGATATATGTGTGATGAATACAAGTATCTATACCTTAATAATTTTGAATATCATCATCAATATTTGATAGAATATATTACCTTAGATCCCATAACAGCCTAACAGTGCTTACTTTGGGCTAGGCTAATTGGTGTGAGTGTTAGAAATATGTATTTATTATTTACTAGCTTCCGCCCGCGGCTTCGCCCGCGTGATATTAGTTTTTATCAATCCTGTCCCATGTCTAAGGTACCAAGATTCATGGTCTTATCTTCAATTCAACCCTATTTCACCCCCACACTGGTAAAAATTTCAAAATGCTAGAACAAACGATTTTTTGTTTCTTATGACGTGATATTTGACGAACTTGCATACTAACTTTCAACCCTTATTTCACCCCCTAGCTGTTCGAAATTTCAGAAATGCTAGAACAAATGTTTATTGATTTCTTATCAAGTGCTTAAATGTAAAGTTTCATGGTTTTACCTTTTAAAATTAAGAGATCCCATACAAACTTTCAACCTCTATTTCAACCAGTCCATCCCTTTTTTTCGAAATAAAAAGTAGCCTATGTTCTGTCTCAGGGCCTAAAGATTGTCTGTACAAAATTTCATCAAAATTTGTTGCGAGGTTTAAGCAGGAAAGCGTAACAGACAGACAGACAGAGTTACTTTCGCATTTATAATATTAGTTGGGATACTGCCTCGCCTACACTGTGGCACACATAGACCATATCAGTGCGCGATGCGATTGCTCACACACGAAGTAATAAATCGGTCTGTATTAGTGTTTGGGCGCGGGTACATTACCGATTGACAGCCGAACACTGATCCCCGTCAGATACAAGCCAAACTGTCCGTGGCCTCTAATGGAAAAAATATTTTGATTTGTATTTTTGAGTAACGGAGAGTGGAGTGGGGGTTCCGAACATCTATTTGAATTCAGAGCTACAATCTATATCTCTTTATGGGGAAGATAGAGAGAATTAATATTGGCCTCATAACGGCAGCAATACAAGCACTATTATATGTCTAGTCCGTACCATTATCTCTTACAATGCTTAGAAATAAACGGTGTAAGGACAGAGCTGGCGGAGTTATTAGATTTTAGAGCTTTGCAACGTGTCTGCGAGCGCTTACGTTGGTGGGCTGAAACTATCTCTGAAACCCAACTGCGCTAAATAAGATCGCTTTCTACTACTGCATTGGTGGTTGATGTAGTGATCCGTGATAAAAAGGAGGCACCGTTGTAAATAGTCCAAGCAAACGAGATTATACGTAGCGCAAAGAGAACCAATCCCACCGCTACTGCAACGGTTTTGAAGGGACTATAGGGACAAGACACGCGGTTTCATTTACACCAAAATTCCGAGCAAGTGGTAATGACGTGGTAACACAAATGCACTTTGCATTTAAGGTGATCTTGAAGTGAATTACTGTAAACGCCTAAAATCTTCAAATTCATATCTGAAAAACGGCCTATCAGTTGGTCTGTCACAAAGGTTTGTTTGTTAGTTTCATGCGCACATATAATCACATTACTTCTTTTGTAGGAAAAGGAAACGGTAAAGACACTTCCCAAACTTTTATTTAGTTCCAATGTATTAATGCCAACCTATTCCTATGTACGGCGCTTGAAAATAATCTCATATACGTCCCCACCGAGGGGCTCGAGCCTACCTTAACTACGTTAGGGCGATTAGGTCTTAGTCAACCACGCTGGCCCAGTGCGGGTTGGTTGACTACGTTCACCTTTGAATCGCTTCGCAAATGTACGCAGGTTTCCTCACAATGTTTTCCTTAGGAGCGTCGGATAAATGTACATATGATATTCGGATCGAAAAACACATTGGTACACGGTGGGGATTAGATCGCGGGCCTCCCGATTCTATGCGGCGCACAAACCAGTGCCGAGACCACAGCGCCACCGACGGTCCCAGATGTACGGCGCTTCCCAGAGCTGATCGTGAAAGGGTTCGATGGAGTGTGTGTTCTAAATCAGTTACTGCGATTTAGTATTAAAGAATTGTTTTTTAATTCGTCTGGATCCGGGGACGGTTCCTACTTCTGGATTTGTGTTTCTGTGGTTCTAATGATCTCGCATTGTTTCTTTTAATGTGAGTGAGATCGCATGGGAGGAATATATAAAAAAAAAACTAGTGTGTAAGCTAAAATATTTACAAAAATGAATTAAAAGCTAGCGTGAAAAATGATTACCGTTTTATTTACTTTAACTGTGGAAAAAAGAACGCATTCAAAAACCTTCCAACGAATGGTGCAAAGCTTAAAAATCTTTTCAGTTGAGTTATTTTTTGAACACATTATTACTAACTAGCTTTCTGCCCGCGGCTTCGCCTGCGTGGATTTCGGGATTGGGTCTATAGAGGGTTAAGGGTCATAGCTTTTGCTCACGGCTACATATCCGCGGAGGTCTGTTTATGGCGCGAAGATTTTATCGGGCTTCCCGTCCCGCGGGAATCCGAGTATCCGTTTCTCCGAGATTTAAAATACCGCAAAACCTTGCTCAAGAATCACTCTATCTATTGATGAAAACCGCATGAAAATCTGTACAGTAGTTTTTGAGTGAAGCCTTTATTGCGCATCCCGTGGGATCTGTCGATTTTCCGGGATAAAAAGTTGCCTATGTTACTCGGGGATAATGTAGCTTTCCAAAGGTGAAAGAATTTTTGAAATCGGTCCAGTAGTTTCGGAGCCTATTCATTACAAACAAACAAACAAACAAATTTTTTGCTCTTTATAATATTAGTATAGATTATATGTTGCAGAGGAAATAATTTACTAAATAAATAAATATTTCTTACAGTTACACCTAATAGCCTAGCCCAATCTAAGCTCTGTAAGGCTTGTGTTATGGGATCTAGGGTAACGGATAGATATACATATATTATGCATATATATTTTTGATAGAATATATATTAACAACCATGACTAAGGTACAAATGCTCGCATTTATCACACAAACATATGTCCTCACCGGGACTCGAATCTCAGAGGTAGTGACACCATGAAACCGGTGTACTAACGACTCGACTATGAAGATGGTCAAATAATTCTTAAGTTTGTTCCTTTTGTATTTAATGTCATTACGAGCACAACGTAGCATTGTGTCAGCATCAATTCGTGTCTGCGATGCCGGGAGCAGTGCCGCTGGTGGCCTCCACGTTGTTCGTGCAGTTGGCACCACCGACACCTCCAATACTGGCAAAGGTGATCTAGTTTTTTTTTTAATGGAAATGCATTAAATTGCATACCCCGGCTGTGGCGAGCCGGCGGTTATGTGGGGCTCTTCTCCCCAGAGGGGGGAGGCCTACCCACTAAAAACCTCAGGGATGGCCTTCCTCAGGCATGTAGGGAGCCCCCGGGAACATCAAGCTACTTCCGGGAACCCCCAGCCTACGCTCCCCTGCCTAGAGGGGAGCCCTCCTCGGAGGAGGTTACACTACCTCCCCCGGTTGGCAAAGGTGATATGCTCGGAGCTATTATTAATTCTAAACACACACCAACACCTGTGTAGTTAGTTTAACTTGCGAAGTAAGTGTATAAGCACATGTTTAACTATTCGGACCACTCTGGAAATCGAACTCATTTCAGAGCGCATGCACTCTCCTGAGGCTGCGCCACGCACCGCCCACTGCTCTGGAGGGCGAGAGCTTTAGTTCAAAGCCGATAAGGTCCCAGACCTTCTGCCCGACCAAAGGCTTTAGGTTAAGTTGGTAGGCTGGCGTTCCGCTAGAATCCAACATAACCACCCGCCGTAGACCGGTTCCGAGTGGTATCCGGTTCAAGGTCGTCAGGACACCAGGGGGTTGTTAAGACGACCACTGTAGTGCCCCCTATGAGGATTCACGACCGTCCCCCGTGGGAAAAAAAACTATTAATTCTCTTTCAAATTAGCACCTGCTATAATTACGACGTGGTCGTGCTTACGATACGTGTGAAGCGAGCCTAAGTGCAGCTTGACAAACGAGCGGCGCAGCGATAATGGACGCAGCGTCATTGTCTTAGGCGGCCATTAGGTGCGATCGCGATACGCGACGCGAACGCGCTAATGTAACCTGTCAAATGCAGCATGCGCTTCTTCTTCTCACTATGAATGAACCAAAGCATTGCAGAGTGGTTTGCTGTACATTGCTGTACATTGCTGTAGAGCCTTACACGTTCAGATGAGCAAAACAATGTTGTGATTTACACATAGATATAATATCTATTTATGCAAGTATATACTACGTTAATTAATTGTATTTCACTTAAATAAAGTAATACATTTATTTTGGACGATACCTACAACAATAATAAAACAAATCAGGCCAGCTAGGTATAAGCCACAAGCATAGCCTGCTGCACTGGTTGCTGCTGCGTGGTAACGTCAGGTACAAGAAACAGTTCAGTTGAACTTAAAACTATATAGCCAACTAAATCTCTTTAACGTTCTACGTTTTTTGGTATCATGCCTTAATTACAACCAAACAATTAAATATGTCTAATGCTAACTGCAGCATTGGACAGCGAACAATGTATTCGATCGTTCCATTATTATGTCAAAGCCTCCAATAAAATGATTCTGAACGTCAGGTTTGATTTCGACTTGTAAATGACGGATGCACAGTCCAATCTATTTTATTGTTATATGCTGCATTGTTTATGTTGACCAACCATTTTTAAGCATTTATATGTTAAAAAAGTTCTCATCTTACCTGATGGCTTATGATGGTAAAGCCCAAGGCGTGATGTTTTCGGTAACTAAAAACAAATATTAACTTATTATAGTGTATGATTTTATTTATTTTACGTGTGAGTTTTAATAGCAAAAAACAACACAGACTATACTTGCAATGAAAATCTTCATTCAATGTCAACGGTAAGTGTCCTATTACTTATATATATACTATTATTATATAATGACATCAGCGTGTCAATATATTTATAAAAATTTAATATATGTTCATAAGAACTACGATACATTTAATACAAATTTTCAAATTCATCATTTAAACACGATAAAAAAATAAAAGCTTGCCGTTCCAACATACAGGCTTCAAAAAACTAGAGGTTCGTTCTTAGGGAAATGTATAACTTTTTATAACACACTTCCAGAAAATATTACTACTTTACCGTTTCATGAATTTAAAGCACATATTAAAAATACTCAAATGAAAAAATGGTATTACAAGGTCGAAGATTTCTTGAATGATAAAAATGCTTTGATGTAATTTTTACTATATTTAATTTCCTGAATAATTAAACATGCTTGGATGTAAATTTTGCGATATATAATTTTAATGATTCTTTAATAAATGATATTTTTTGTTTTGTACCGGACATATACATATCAGATTTGTTTAATGCGATATGATTCTTGTGACTTAATTATATATTTGTTAGTTGTTTTAACTTGTACCGGAGGTTGGGTTCAGACTGTGTAGCTGAAGCCGGCTTCCAACTGACGACTCTGTAATGATACAGGGAGAAAAAAAAAATAGCCTTGCTGGTTTTCTTGCTGGTTCTTTCCAGTGCAAGGTCTCCCGCCGTAGACTTGTGAACCAATGGCGTAGCATCTTTGACATTCAAAAATGATTGTAAAATCCTATTTGAAGAATAAATTTTTGATTTTTTTTTTAGGTTTCTTAGCGAGTCTCTAAATTTCTCATAAACATTGACATAATGTCATATTTCCCTTTGCTTGTTTTACGTCATATTACATGACGTTAAAATTTATGATTTTAGGTCTAGGTTTAGGAGAAGGGGTGCGACGTCAGGCAACCTCCTTGTGGTGCACCCTGGGCAACATCTTTTGATAGCTAATAGTCTGACAGAGGGCCTCCGAGAGGGGGACGTGAGTTGGCCGGGTCCTACTTGGGGGGTCACTTCTAGCAATCAACGGCGAACGGTCGAAGTTCCCTTTCGGGGTGGCTGTCGCTCAAGGGACCCATCTTGGGTTGGAGGATGGCCGGATGTATCCGGCGGCTACCTTCGGGTGGTAGTTGTCCACAAGGGATCCCAAGGCCTCGTCAGGGCGCGTTGCAGCTTTCCTTCGGTATGACGCTTGCGCCTAGGCGTAATGAGAGGAACCGCTAAGGTTTTTACTGGGCCCTTCTGGGGAGGAGACAAGAAGGGAGAGGAAACAAATAGAAAAAGTCTAAGGTAGGAAAGTGTACAAAGTACAGTGCATTATATTTTGCAGATTTTATATTTTTGTCAATTAGGCGCGTCAATTCTGCACTTTGATCGCGACCTACAAATATCAGTGCAATGAACTGCGGTCTGTTGCCGTAATGGTTAAATTGTACATAGTGTTTATTTTAGTGTTCAATTAGAAATCGTGACAACAACTCTCGCCTTGCATTTTAATTTATTCTTTTTGGCACTCATTGACATTTGACATTAGTTTAAGTTGACATTTAGATTTAATTGACATCAACCCCCAAACAGAAAGGATTTTGATTGCCTTACGAATTCCAAAATATGTGGCATAAACAAAACATAAAAGACTATATCATTTGATTGTGTTGACTTGGAAGTTTGTATTTTTCACGGCTGCAAAGTCTTAAATATTCTGATTAATTTGATACTTCTACATGTTGCGGTAAAAAAGAGTTTTGACTGACAGATAGACAGACGGACAATGAAGTGATCGTACAAGTTTTGGTACAAAGTATAGGAACCCTAAATAGTATTAACTAGCTTTTGCCCGCGACTTCGTCCGCGTGGAATAGTGACTTCCGGCAGATTTTTGGTTTTTCCCACATAGTTCCCGTTCTTGCGGGATTTTCGGAATGGTCGAGTTTCCGCAGAATTTTTAGTATTATTATGTTGATACAACTTAAACAAATTATTTCGACCAAATTTGGTACCATAAAAACGGTCATTGTGACTAAACCTTAAAAGATAGACATATGCCGTCGCGGACTTTTTTTTAGATCATGTATAGAGGAATAATTCTTTCATACATATTTTTTGTGTATCTTGAACCGTTTTCGCAGCGCACGCAAAGAAAGCCTTCAAAAATGAATAATTTTCCCCGTTTTTTACACATTTACCGCTCTGTCTTTGCTCCTATTGGTCATAGCGTAATGTTATTTAGCCTATAGCCTTCCTCGATAAATGGACTATCCAACAAAAAAAGAATTATTCAAATCGCACTAGTAGTTTCGGAGATTAGCGCGTTCAAACAAACAAACAAACAAACTCTTCAGCTTTATTATATTAGTATAGATTAGTGGTAATTACTTCACTGAGTTAAGTCTTAACTAAGCACGAAAATTATATGACTAGTGATATCATGTTCAACGGACGCAATATTTTGTTGTATGCTTCGTGTGCTATCAAGTCCTATTTAATCTTTACTGGGCCACAGATAATGTAATAGCATAATAATCGCCATAGAATTGATTCCATGGATAAATGCTAGCAAGACCTAATTCAGACAGGCAATCAAGCCGCGGGATTATTCCGTCACCAGATATTTAAGAAAATTTCATGCACTGTGATTGGAGATATCAAATATACCGAGCTATTATATTGGTGGAATTGTCCTTCAGCTACAGAAGCCGCGGTGAGGCAACGCGCTTATCTGAACATCTACCGCCTTGGAGCTATTTGACGGCGATAATTTACATAGAATGGCGTACGGCATTATAAATAAACATTTAGACGCTAAATGAAAAGATAATGTGGGTTATTTAGAGTGACACAATACGCACTAAGCAAATGAATTGTTGTTTGGACTCGAATTAATTTATTTACTTCATCTACAAGTTACATGATAAAGTCCAAAGTAAATACAGAAACTATATTTTAATGGGCATCATTTGTCAATTAAATCGAGACAAACTTACCCCAAGTAACATTTCAGAGAAATTTGGAGCCTTCTTACGTCACAGCTAGTGTGCATAGGAGGGGAGAGTCAGAACCTCGTCTACTGATTGGCAGCATTAACGCAATTAATTTAATATTTATTTAATTCTCACGTTTATTTGAAATTAGTTTTATTTTTCTCCCACCCAGGGGAGATATAGAGAATTATCTCACTGGATATCTATACTCCCCGCCTGTAAAGGTAATCTAAATTGACTAAACTAACCCTTTGCCATGGCCCAATTGCCATCTTGTTCCTCGTGAACTTATATAGTGTTTTCTTAACAAAACAACCTAAATCTATTAATTTTTTTACATTAAATGTTAGCTAACGCAGAAATTTCTATTGTCTAACATTCAATGATGAATTCGGTTTTCTTCGTAATTTCATTCACCTACTTATATTTTTTTTTAATATTTATTCTACAAGTGAAATAGACACCATTCTAGCCAATAAGTTATCGATTAAATCTGTTCATCTGACATCGATTTTATTTAGTTAATTATGTATGTAAGTTAACTAACACGATACTTGAAAAATAAAAAATGTTTCATTAACTAAAAATGTATTAAATTAAAGAAATAAGTAATTATGTATGTTCAGATATATGACAGCATTCTCTTATACGACACTCGTTAACTCATCACTTAGTCGACGATGTCATGTAATTAATTATACACAAGTTGCTAAAGCTATAGACCTGACAATACTAAGTTACGTATGTATAATACCGACTTCCTGCAACAATATAAGGTTACAATGCACTCTCCCAATCCGTAAAAATGTTAATTAAAATCAGATTGGTGGGTTCCGTCCGATGTTCCGCGCGTCGTCACACAAAAGAAGGAATTAAAAAGGGTAGCTCGTTTTAAAAAAGAAACGGATCCGCCGTGACTCGGCGTCGACTCATTCTGTGAAAATCCAATTATAAGTCTAAACGGACGAGGCCACTAGAACAAACCAGTGCCACTAGATAATTTGATAGAGTAGATAATTTTTGTTATAATCGGGTTGTACAAAAATATATGCATAGAATTTTGAGAGGTCCGTATTTTTTTTTCAGTCAATTACAATAATAATTTTTTATATGTATATGTCTTCTTCAAATATACAGAGCGTCTGTGGCGTTGTGGTCTCGGCACTGGTCGACGAATCGGATGACTCTGAGGTGCGAGATCGAGTCTGCTATGTACCTATACCATTTTTACCGTGGGAGAACCATGCTTCGGCACGAATTACCGGAGAAATACCAAGGCCTCACAGAAAACCGGCATAAAATAGCGCTTGCGCTGTGTTTCGCCGAGTGAGTGAGGGTACCAGACCCAACAGCCCCTTCCCCCCTTATTCCCTTTTAAAAGGCCGGCAACGCATCTGCGACTCCTCTGGTGTTGCGGGTGTCCATGGGCAACGGTTATCGCTTACCATCAGGTGATCCGTTTGCTCATTTGCTGCCTTCATTTGTTAATTTTATCGTGAGGCTTAGTGCAGAAAAAGCTCAGCTAAACTAACTACTATATAGTACTGTGGGAAAAAAGTACGTTAAATTTGTAAGCACTCTTTTTTGTAACATGCATTTGAAAAATATCCTGTCACGATACACAAGTCAAGGACTACGTAAAACACCGTGACAAGGTGCCAGATCCATCAGTGCCCTTCATCGAGGCGTTTTTCTAAAATGAAGAGGACGCAAAGGACGCACCGTGGAATGTGCCTCAACTAAAAACGCATGTAAAGGGAAACACTGGAGTTTGTCTCCAATGAATTTGGAGAATATAATATAACCTCATTTTTATTCGCATATTCTGTTAGCTATAGATAGATTTTAGTGTCACCTTGAGTTAGTATTGTGAATGTCATTCCTTAATTATCTTTATAATACAGAATTAAACATGGCCACTTACAACCGTCACATACAGTAAAGCTACCATGGCCTCGTCAGTTTTGGTGAGGAACACCGGTCTTATAATGGAAAACTAGTGCGAAGATCACTACGATGGAGTCACCATCACCGAATACCTTATAGATGCCACTAGTCCTTTGATTGTTAGGATAGTGAACGAACTAAATCACATCTCTACAACCAAAGAAGTTTAAGTTCAGCATTTAGTGGTGGTAAGAAGTAAACAGCTACTCCATAGCTGGTACCGAGTATATGGCATAACATTTAGAACTACAGCACTCTTAGTACAAGCGTGTGAAGACCACACCCGCTTTTACTAAGAGTGCTATTTTCCCAAGGGCTAAGTTGCGCAATATTTAACTCAGTAAAAAATGTGGGGGCTCTCAACTTATTGATGAGGTAATATTAGGATTATCAGGCTATTATTCGGAATCTATGATACGTTCATTAAACTTATAAAGATAACTAATACAACATACATACATACATATACTCACGCCTTTTTCCCATGGGGGTAGGCAGAGATTACGTCTTTCCACTTGCTACGGTCTTTACATATCTCTTTCGCTTCATCTACTTTCATAACATTCCTCATACATGCTCGACGATTGCGGGTACTTCTGACCTGGCTTTTTTTGAGGACACTTTCGATTTGTTCGAAATATGTTCGCCTAGGTCTTCCTCGTCCCGTACCTCCACTCACTCCAGCTTCATAAATCATTTTGGTCAGTCTACTTTCATCCATCCGTTCCACATGCCCAAACCACCCAAGCATCCCTTTCTCTATTCTTGTCACGATATCCTCTTTCAAACCACATTTCTTTCTAATCACTTCATTATACAATCTGTCACTCAGTTTTACTCCTGCCATACTCCGCAAAGCTCTCATTTCTACTGCATTTATTCTGCTTTCATGTCGTTTCTCCCATACCCAACTTTCACTTCCGTACATTAATGTTGGGACCAGCACGCCCTCATGCACTGCTAGTCGCGCCTTTTCTGATATTTTCTAACTACTCAGAAACGTATGCATGGCCTCATTCAGCATGTTACCAGCTTTCTTATTTCTTATATATATTCTTAATACAACATATATACTTTATATAACACAAATACAACATATCGCTAATTCCAAGACAAAATATATTTTCTAATTATAACTTCTGTCTACTCAAAACCAAGTAAAGGACATTTTAATGTATCTTTCTGTAAACATAGTATATAGCTAGTATCGTGGTGATAGCATCTTCCGTTGGGGCATCAATTAAGCAGAGGGCCGGCGCGGGCCGCCTCCGCCACCGGCATTCCGAAAACTCAATTTATAGCTGCACCAACTATGTTGTTTTTGTCTATTCCAAACACACATTTCAATGTGAAAGATTTTATCTTAATGAAGTCCGATTGCTGAAAGTAATGTATTTTTGTAGTTCTCTGACAAGCTTTACGATGTTTTTAAACCTCTTCGTAACGTTATTGAACCTAAGAAAGCTCCGAATCAATTGTATTTACATAATTTTCTAGGAGGTAGACTCTGTACCAGGGTCGTCTGCATGGGTACCTCCGTCTTACCTATTTCCGCCGCCAAACAGCAGGGTTCGCTTTGCTGTGTTCCGGCGTGAAGGGTAAGATAGGCAGTGAAATTACTGGGTACTGTGACTTTACATCTTATGTCACAAGTTGGCAACGTACACTGTGGTTCTTATGAGGTTTGCAGATTTGCTGCGAATCTCGTGGGAACCACATGTACTATAGGCGACTGTTACCACTTACCATCAGGTGGGCAGCCTGCTTGTTTGTAAACTTTAGCAATAAAAAAAAAAAAAAAAAATAATTATGAACTTCAAAAGTGTGATCTGAGAGGCGTTTTATTATCACTTAAATATTTAAAATACGCAAAATGAAAGGTTACTTAAAATTATAGCTACATTGATAACAAATCCATTACACATCAAACCATCTAGATCTTTTATTGTTATAATCATCAATTTACAATATCTTAAATTTAAGTAATATAGATTTCTAATCGGCGACAAATGACAAATCTTTTAAATTAAAAAATACAATTAAAACTATAATTTAAACCTTAAAAATAAATATCTTAAAATACTTCTAAATTAGATATATCTAAAATAAAACTAGAAACTATAAATAAAAATTGTCCTGCAATTCGGGGCCCATGGGAACAGTACCTAGGATGCTGGCAACATTACCTCTTTGGATCGCCAAACTAATCCGTTGACAGAGGTAACTGCCAGCCCTCTGATCACCGGAGGCTTCAATCAACTGGTTCCAATATAGATGGGATACCAGCAGTGGCAAAGCACCTATGTATGATGCTATTCAATGCGGTATGGCGGGACATGCGACCTGCGCTGAGAATGCAGGAGAGTCCGTGCAGGCCACGTTCATCAACAGCATCACCGCATACGCACTGGTGTGGATGTACGATTCTGGTGCCTAAACGTAAGCAGACCGCTATAGTGAGAGACAACCTGTCCAGCAATGTACCGACGTTGGCTGATGGTAAAGCTTGAAGCCATTGCCCCGACTCTTTTTCAGAAACAGCAATGAGACGAGCCCGGTCTATAGAATCGATAGAGGTCGAAATAAGTGAAGCTTGAATATTTTTGCAGACGGGCTCATCCCATTGCTTTTGTGACTCTGGTACCGAGGGAAAAATCACGTTTGAGCATTTCGATGACCAGGCATTTCTAGCATCCGCCAAGTGCGGCAGCTCTACCGAACCAACAGAAGGGCTTATAATCATACGGTATAGCTGTAGTGCACTATGGGCGGATGACAGAAACGCCGGAAGAGCCACACTGGAAATGCTTCTGACTCCAAGACCACCGAAACGTACCGGAAGCGTTGCTTGCAGCCATGCCCGGTTATGTTTGTCTTTGGTTTTCTTTTGATAAAATTAAAATAATATTACATAGCGCGCTTAGAAATATTATTGATACTACAAGTACTTAACGCAACAAGGCAGAAAGTTGCCATTTCATTAGGTGGATAAGGCAATGTTGTCTTACGGTTTGCCGTAGATGCAGTTTCTATTCTTGTCCGAGTCTCTGCTTTTCTCCTATTTAATTTGTCTATGCCCAAGTTTTTCTTTTTTTACCTACAGTCTTTTTTTATCAAGCATAGTATTTCAATAATAACTTCGTTCGAATTAAGACTTTAAAACATTGCATTATGATTGTGGCCGGAGATAGCGATTACGGAAATTAAAAGATTCCTGAGAGATGATGTCATGGACACGGTGCGTTACTCACGTTTTAACTGTCACTCTGCAGACCTTTAAATGTGAAATCATAGATGACATTAGTGCATCAAATTTTTCCTTAAAACGGTTTCGATCAGTATAAGCTTTGCCATGGCACAGGATTTCTGAGGATGCCTTTTAGTGACAGACACGCCATACCGTACAAATAAGCTATTGCCACTATCCGACTATATAAATACTAAATACTGTTATGAAAATTACATTTAATCGATCACCACACTGATTATAAATAAATTAATACGTTTAAGCAGCCTTGATTTCTAGTTAAAAGAATTACTATATAAGTTATATACGTAATATTTTTTTGTAATAAGTATCAGACCACTATAAAATGTCAACCATTAAAAACTATTTTAAATAGAACATAAAATAAACCTCTAACATAGTGACAAATAGACAGAAACTGTTTTAAAACATGTTGTTCCAATATTAACACGTCCTATAACGCTGCTACTGTCGTAAATATTCGATCATTTGGCGGTGTCTCGTTGCCAGCAACTAAAATTTGATCTGTAATCGTAAAACCGTCGTGGGAGACTGACCGACGAGTACTCGCGGAATTTCGAAAGAATTTTGAATGATTTTATATATTGCAATGTAGTTTGGTCTCAATATAAGCAATCGAAGACCCTGTGACGCTATTTAATTATATATGGTACCAAATTTTTAATCGCTACGAAGCGTTTACATTTTTGTTACAAAAAGACATCAACGCGTTTGCTGAAGATGATACACAAGCAGTGGACCAAATGTGACCAATAAAACTCAAGATTGTTATTTATTCATTATAGTTATTTATTAACAAAGGCTTAATTAGTAACGTACGCAAATAAAAATGTGTAATCAGATTTCAATGCACCCACGGATGCGATCTCGGTTCCCGTAGATGGTTGGCGCCTTTTTGCCAAAAATGCGCCTGCGCATAAATCAGGACACCCAGCGCGAACTGTGTGGAGGGAAGAAGAGGGAGGGGATATGGACCTCATTAAAATACCTAAATCGCGTCTCGCCACAATCTCATTATTGCGATGTCCGCTCGTGAGAACCGCCACTAATTAAACGAATTGATCGTTAGCCAGAAAATTTCGCGAATTTTTGAAATTTATTTCAATAGTTTCGGAATCTGGGCTTGTAAAGGACAAAAAGTGGGGCAGTTGATGTACCCTAATCCGGTTGGCGGATGGCTAAGGACATTGTATGCAGATGCACGAAAAGGGATATACTGATTGAGTTATTAGGCAAATCGGAACGTTCGCTGGGTCGCTGTTGCAGCATCCTTTGTTCGGGGCCACCCACAGGAGCACTCGGCAGACATTTGACATTACATACAATAATCAAGCAATTGAACATTAAGGATAGCGTCTGTAAAAAATATAAAACCAATCAATCATGTAAAACTTCAGTAACTTTTTGAATATATCTGTAAACATGTTTTTGAATCTTCGACTAACAGCTGATTATCTAAATATGGCTGAATAGCAAAGACGCCAACCGTAGAAATGTTGTAAAGCCTTATTTGGCCGCGGAGTAAACTACTACAACGGACTGAGTTCTGAACTCCTTATTAAGTGTTATACTACATCTTAAGTGTTGTTTCCGCTACCGGCGCCGATCTAAGGTTCTATTCTTGTATCCGACTATATTCCATGCGATCAATGGATCGCTTTTTAATAACCTCAATTTATCGTTACGTTCATAAGATATGACTTAAAAAGACAACACAAAAGGTCCTCGAAAGATACAAGTGCTAAGTAAAGATCTTCGTTGCGGTCACCTTAAGATAAGATTAAAACATCACAATTATGGTCGCCTGCTACATGTGTCTAGGGTGGGTGCTAAGTCTTCATCTATTAAACGATACCACGATACACGGATTTTCAAGGCCGAAGAATAGAGATTGATAAATAGATGAGAACAGTGAATTGGTTACTGATATAAGAAAGCCCTATTTAATAAAATAAGCGGTTTCTTCTTTCTCATGTTGCTAGCATTATAGATTTGAAATACCAACCAATTTAAATATCAGGGTCATCAGCTTGGGTCCTCTTTACTGGGTTTATGTCTTTACGGCTTATGTCACATGTTAGCAAATTGCACTGTGTTTTTCTGAGGGTTGCAAATATGCTGCGAATCTCACAGGAACCACTTGTATCATAGGCGACTGTAACCACTTATGATCAGAAGTTCACTCTAATTGTTTTTCAACATATCACATTAAACAAAAAGGGAAGGCAGAGGTGTAACTAACACACTGGTCTGCGTTAAGCCCCCTATTGGGGGTACGCCGATTCCTATTGCCCTATTATTTTCCCTAATTATTATTGCTCTACGGTAAGTGTATCGACGAGAATTCAGAACAGATCGATCTCTTCGACATATACACCAAAGATAAAATGATCTCGTAAAATTTCTTACGCAGAATTGGATTATGAGTTGGGGAACTATCGACTTAGACAGTAGTCACCAAGTGATGTTATCCTCTACCTGATAGTATCGGTACCCATAAATCGCCTGTTCCTTCCCAGACAGCGCTAATAGTCACGCAAACGCCGCACTGCCTTATGCAGCGATTCCAGTCGCGTCACGGAACTCATTATCGAGGGGAACTAAATCAATACGCAACTGTTCTCACTGGAGCTTGGTAACAATCCTTTCACGAAACAGTTGTTCATACTCACAAATCTAGGGCAGGCTTCTTACAGTACAGTGGATACTCCTTAGAAGCGATTGGCAAGACATAAAAGCAGGCGAATATATTTATCCTCCTTACATCTCGCTTATATCAGAGATTGGTTATGAAAACAGTTGCATCCACACATGTAGTACATTTTTCATGTCCTGGATGATCAGAAGAAAGTGGGCATACCATTGATCACACCAAGCAAACACAAAATGCAAGTCTATGTAGTTTGATATATATATCCTAAATTGAAGCGGGAGAGGGACTTTGATTTAATTTTGTTATAATCTATTATAATAGTTAGACTTGTTCTAAATAAAACAAATACACATAATTATTGCCATGCCTATTGAGGGATTGTGACTGTCGGCGCTGCAATCGCTAATTAATATTAAAAGTAGTTTTGTGAAATAATAATTAATAGAGTTTGAATAATGTTCCAATGTTCAGACTCCATAAAACTGTTTGTTCTTGGGGAAATGTATATCTACGAGTATGATTAACAAACTTCCGCAAGGTGTCATTGATTTGCCTTTATATAAATTTAAAATCCATATCAAAAAGACACTCATGAGTAAAGGTTATTATAAAGTAAGTGACTATCTAAATGATCACACTATTTGGGAATAGGGACACTATTCATAGAGCCATGTTTGGTAACAACATTATTTATAATATTGTATTATTTTATATGTGTATGTAAACATACATACGACTGTAATCGTATTAGGTATGATTGTATCTTATACTATATTGTATTTTTATATTATATTATTATAATTATTAACATTGAAAAGAGGAGATAAAAAATAGACCTTCAGAGTTTCTTGCCTGTTCTTCTCGAGAAGGCTCTCCCAATTTCCGAACAAGTGTCGAGTCAATATATTTTTTCTTTTTTTTTCCTTATTCGTACGTACGGATAAGATTTTTGTTTTTTTTTTCTTTTAAGCTTTTTTTTTGTTTTGTTTGTTGACGTCAATAAGTCCCTGTAAAGGTCTATGTTGAATAAATATTATTTTGATTTTGATTTGATTTTGAATATATTTTGATGAGTTAAGATAATAAATTTTTAAATAGGAGTATCCCTAAAATTTATTTACTTATTACAGTACTCCTACATAATACATATTAAAAGAACAAAAAAGTAACTTGTGTATATACAAAGTGATCTGATATGCATCACAATAATAGTACATAACATTTGCAATAACTACCTATAATTTACGATCCAATAGCTGCCCTACGTACCAACAGGTATCTTACATAACACCGGCAAAATATTCTTATACTTTTTACAAAATCCCGAAACATACAAACATAGATCCCGCTACAATCATTTCTATTCATCTTTTGTGTTTCATATTAATTTTGTGATGGTTAGACAGTTGAAATTTTCACGCAAAAACAGAATAAAATAATTACTTAAGAGAGCTCCGACACAACAAACGAGATTTTTTGCTCGCTTTTACTCGGTATTGATAACGGCAACAGGCAGTATTCAGAATATTTAGATATTATATTCGAATTAAAAATAAATAATTAAATTAAAAGAAAACAAATATTAAAATGGGGTTGTACACTAGTCATGATTGTCGTTTTTATAGATAATGGTACGGAACTCTTCATCTGTGAGTCTAACTCGCATTTGCTCAATCTTGTATTATGATTCTCAACGTAAGTAATTCGTGTGATCATGTAACCCTTTGCCCCTTTTCATATTGACAATCTCAACAGAATATCTTAATTGTAAAAAAAAAGTAAAAAAATCTAGACCTCTGGTCTCATAAATGGATTACTGTTGAGTTTATTTTAAGGGTACCTAATCTTGTAAAAGACCTCACTTGTTCGGCATTTACGATTTGCAAAGAAGGACTCTGACCAATGACGCACGGCGCGATGATCTTCGTATGAGGAGGCAAAATATGAAATCAAAATCAAAATCAAAATAATATTTATTCAACATAGACCTTTACAGGCACTTATTGACGTCAACAAACAAAACAAAAAAAAAAGCTTAAATAATAAAAAAAAACAAAAACCTTGTCCGTACGTACGAATAAGGAAAAAAAAAAGAAAAAATATATTGACTCGACACCTGTATGTTAACGGTAAATTAATTCAATTAGAACCAGATGTGTTATATCCGGCGATGCGATATCTTATCGAGACATTTACGATTCTGGAAATTCAAAATCACACCTTATCGCATACACAGCGGTATAATGGCACATCTTCGAAAATGTGAAGTTGACTTTTGTGGTCAATAGTTATTTGTTCAACTAGAGAGGAAAGTTGGTTTTTTCAAGCGAGTGCTAATCTTGAATCCCGAGTAAGCGAAGGATTCTAATTCTACATTAGAATCCTGAGCGTCGCGAGGGATTCAAAGGCACGAGATGGAAATAAGTTTTCTCTCGCGTGACACATACAACTTTTCACCTTAGCAGTGAGAACATTATTAGAGATATAAATGAAACAATATGAATTAAAATGAAACCACATATATTTGCAAAAACTAAGAATCAATTAAAATTTAAAATTACAGTTATTAAAAGTTACATTTAATAAATCAAATTTCGAATGACGTGTTTCGTACATAATGATAATTCGCAGCATTCTAAATTCAAATCAATTTTCCGGGAGGGAAAACGCTCCATTTCCCTCACTCTTTTTAAGCAGGGAACACAGTATGTTTGAGCTGCTAAGGTGAAAAATATTTTACAGAGCAATATAGGGAATATTGCTCACATTGTACAAACGTGAGGAAAGAGTTATGTATTCAGCGCGTTTCCCTTTGCGTTTTAAGCTTACGTTTAATTTTTAATCGTCGTTTCTATAAAATGCAAAAATTAAGATGTGCCATTATACCCACCTGTGTGCGTTATATCGGCGTTACAAAAAAGAACAACCAGAAATCGAGCGACAATCAAGCAGTAATCTCACTTTAAGTGTTGCGAGCCAAAACCAGAACGGAATGGAAGTGCAACGGCCAGTCTGACACCGGTGTTATAATACAGTACGGGGGTACCATGAAATTAAATTTGTCAGATTACGGACCGAAGGCGGAGTTATCGCACTCGTTGGTAATCCTGTTCAGATGCGATTCGCCACGCGTTCGCTGCCGACAAGTTTTTGACTTCTACGTTTATTACTAGATATTACACAGAAGGTCACAAGCGAAATACTAAGGCATGCTTATCATTAACTCTGCTAAGATATATGTTTAGTTTATATTGTTTTCTATCTGTTGTCTGTTATTGTCCCTGATGTAAATAAATAAATAAATATACAATATATATTATTTAATAAAAAATATATATACTTCACCCTGTGGAATATATAGTATTTATTTATTTATTTATTTCAGTAATCCAACAGCATTTCATACTACAATACTATATAAGTCGGTTCCTATATATTAATTAATTACAAAATAAAGTTATTTTCTAGGTGTGCATATGTGTGTTTTTCTGTGTGTGTGTGTGATTGTGTCTTATGTGCTTGTTTTGTGTGTATGCTTTCATCTTCGTATTTCATGACTAAGGCTGACTTATAGCTTCAAGGTGATATTGTTTTATTTTATTTTTTAAAATATTTCGAGATAAATAAAAAAGGTCCAATTCTGAATATTGGCTGTTATAAGCTTGGGTAGCTCGGCTTAAGACAGGGTTTTTAGCGTACCTCGTGTGCGAGTGGGGAACGTGGAAGAGTGGAGTATGTCTAGATCGACGGGAAGGTACACATATTTTAATGTTTTCTAATAGTTCAGGGCTGTCTATTTTCCCTGATAGGATGTCATACAAAAGTACAATGACATTGTTTACGGCGAAGTGACAGTGGTTCTAAATTAAAATAAAAACATGCTTCTGAGTAAGATTCAAAACTTCTAAATGATTTAAAGCTGAGGAATTTTACAAACTTCTTTTGAATGGATTCCAATCTGTCTACGTAGATACAATAGCATGGAGACCATATACTGCAGGCATGTTCTAGTATGCTCCGCACATAGGCAAAGTATAAGACTTTAATGCAACTGATATCTTTAAAAAGCTAGCAAGCACGCTTTATAAAACCAGTATATAATAATTTCTTCTTTAGATTTGAGAGATTAATATAAAAGAAGAGAAAAATTGGTTGTCTGTAGAACTCCGTCTACTGCCGATATTTGAACGTGACAACGTCTATTACATGGTAATTTTTTCTGGGTGCAATGAAATTATTTAAAATAAAATAATGTATAACATTTATATTTTTATTACGTTGCCGTGTGGCGTCAGATCGGCCGTTACGCCGTTCGTGGACTCCGTGTGGCGTCAGATTCGGCCGTTACGGTGTTTTCGAGAATGACTTCACGCCGTACCAATTTAATAGACGTTGTCACGTCAAAAACATAGAAAACATTTATTCACAGAACCACATACAATGTGGATTATCCGCTTAATAATAAACACAAAACAACACTTAATAGAGTCACAGAGCTCACGACGCTGGTCTTCACACCAAAAAAACACACTATATTTACATCGTATATGTATATTATAATTACATTTACAAAATCAGCATATAAACTATGTTGCAAACAACGCGATATCCTAAAAACTTATAGAATAACCACAACAATATAATGAAAACACACACAAATACATAGCACAGTTGAGCATGATTTACAAAATAAAAAAAAAACTATTTTAATATGAAAGATTTTTAAATATAGATCTCACGATTTAGGGATGTTCAATAAAAACAAAAACAGGTCCTAAATATTCCCATTTTTTAATTTTTATTCAGTTTAATGTTTTTCCTAATTGTTTATCGATCAAGTAAGCAAAATTTATACTTTTCTATAAATATCAATATATAATAAAAACACGCATAAGATAACTTTTGCTTTTAGTGAATTATGCGACGTCTTCCGTAGCTGACTGAGTGATACGTGATGAGTTCGACTCCCAGTGGGGGCAGATTTGTGTGATGAATACGATAATACGTATCTGTTATTTATATTCATTAGCCTAGATCCCATAACACAAGTCTTACAGAGCTTACTTTGGGCTAGGCCAATTGGTGTAAGAATTCTGACATTCATGTGCATAATAACAGCATTAAAATAAAGGTGCATTGTAAATTAAAACATAACATCTTAAGCACCACACAGGGTTTTAGGCAAAATTAGCATCATTAATTAAATCAATAAATTAAATTATAATTTGTGGTTTACAGATACGAAATTGATTTGAGTCAGCGCCCGGTCCCGAGCCTCCCAGGGAGCCGATAACTACAAATTTTCCAGTGGATTAGTGAGCAACGTCCCGGAGAGGAAGATGGAATGCGCTTGTTCACGGGTTGAGATAGTTTTTGTCTGCACGCTCCAGGTCACAGCTCGCGCGGGCGCCAGTATCTCAGCGTCTCTACAAAGTGGTTGCTTAGTCTTGTGATCTACAAATGGGAGAAGATTTTCTTTATATTTTTATCAAATTTATTATTTCACGACCAAAGAAAGCAAAGTATTTTTTAAATACCTATCTGATTAAACTATGTCACCATTCAAATATGATATATTATTGTTACGAGCTGGGGTCAGTAAATTAAACGGCGGTCTACCAAAACACTGAACTTTTATTAATTAGTACACTAACTTCACTGAAAGCACTGAAAGTCGCTACTTAGTTCTCCAATATCACTTAGATGTTTTCGCACTGTATCGCAAAACAATACTCTTCCCGGCGGCCGGACACAGCCTTATATAGTCCCCTAAGATACTTGCCACTCTTGCCAGAACATTCGCGGACACACTCGAATATGTAGTCCAATACGTCGCGCGTTCGAGACGTTTCGAGTATAACTGTCTCGATACTCGAATATTCTCGATACACAATACTTGAATATTCCCGTACTATCTTTCTCGAATATTCTGTGTTTGTCTATCTCTTTCTAATGATGTTTTCTCATTCTAATACTTCTCGAATGTTCTAACTATCTCTGTCTCTTTCTACTATTGCTATCTCTTTCACTCCTATTGAAATTTATGTCCTTTTACTGATGTAGGCTTAATGGCTCATAAGGGGTCCTGAAAACGCCTGAAAACGGGTTTTCAGGTTATTGCGGCATTGGATAGAGGGTAGCCTGAAACGTACTGAAAACATGTTTCAGGCGCCTGAAAACTACTGTAACTTGGGTGTAATTTAGATTTTTTAGTATGTGAAAGAGCTACTTCTGAAACGGCCTGAAACGACGTTTCAGCCTGCTGAAAACGTTTCTAAGTCACAGGAAATCACTTTTGAGGTTTTACTAAGTCACCGGCGTAACATTATGTACCTACATATCTCACGCCTCACTGATTCTGATACAAATACACTGATATAAATATTGATATTAATTCATTTGTATCAGAGACTCTGAGTCAATTATTAAGCGTCGCATATCTAATGATACCGAGATGCAATTGAGCGTCGTGATCTGAAGCGCTCCGACTCTGAACTATTTACTTATTTCAATCGTGCGAGCGCCGCGTGCCGATTGAAACCGGGCTGCAATTGAGCGAATGAGTCATTTCAAGCGCTGTTAGAGATTTGAATCAGTGAATCACTTGGAAGTAAAGACTCACTGAGTCGTTACTGCGACACATCTCTAGTTGACGGAGACCACAGTTCTCCACTTGCTGCGATCCATACATACTTCCCTAGCTTCCTTGACTTTCATTAATATATTCATACTAGCTTTCTGCCCGCGGCTTCGCCCGCGTGGATTTCGGGATTGGGTGTATAGAGGGTTAAGGGTCATAGCTTTTGCCCACGGCTACATATACGCGGAAGTCGGTTTATGGTGCGAAGATTTTATCGCGCTTCCCGTGGGACTATCCGTTTTTCCGAGATAAAAAATGCCGCAAAACTCCTCAAGAATCACTCTATCTATTGATGAAAACCGCATAAAAATCTGTGCAGTAGTTTTTGAGCGAAGCCTTTATTGCGCATCCCGTGGGATCTGTCGATTTTTCCGGGATAAAAAGTAGCCTATGTTACTCGGGGAGAATGTAGCTTTCCAAAGGTGAAAGAATTTTTGAAATCGGTCCAGTAGTTTAAGCGTGAAGAGGTAACAAACAAACAAACAAACAAACAAACAAATAAACAAACAAACAAACAAACACACTTTCGCATTTATAATATTATAGTTGGGACACGCTCGTCGCGTCGTTTACGGGTACTTTTAGTATATTATGTACGATTATATAAAATTATATATTTTTATATTGTATTAAAAATAAACCCTCTAAGTTTCTTGCCTGTTCTCTGAATTTCCGAACAAGTATAGAGTCATTTATATATTTTTCTTTCTTGTACATATTGTATCTTAGGTCTTTGTAAGATTTATATTGAAGGGATTTACTATAATTTTGATGTATTAGTTTGACAAGTGTTCATGTCATCTTCTATGAAAGTAGAAAACACGAATATTCAATAGTCACTAGGCGTCGACATACGACACCAACTTGAATTATCGAGTTTCAGTTACGTTCTTAGGCAGTTCAGATGTAGACACTGCCTTAATAGTGTACTGTGCACACGCATTTTTTGGCTCAAGTATAAGTTCTCTGGGGAGACAGTGTAGACTGAGGCGCCGCCACGGGTCGCTGGCGGGCGCGACGCAGTTGGTGCTCGTGGAGACGACCCGGGAGGGACCTCACCCCCGGATGGCCGGGGGGTGACGTCGTAGGAGGTCGGAGGGGAGGAGACGGCAAGATCACTCCTCCCCGAGAAGGGCTCCCCTAATGCACCCAGGGGTGCAAAGGCCAGGGGTCCTCAGATGCGATACTTGATCCTGAGGGCCCCTACAACGCCAGAGGATGGCCATCGCTGAGGTTTTTAGTGGGTAGGCCTCCCCCTTCTGGGGAGGAGAGCCCCACATAACCACCGGCTCTCCGCAGCCGGGTATGCAATTCAATGCATTTTCCTCAGCGTAACAAAAAAAAAACAAAAAAAAAAAAGATGCACAATACGAGTATTACAAAGCTCCAACAGGCTTATTATGTTTTCAGCTCAATTATGCTAAAGACCTGCATCTCAGTTGCAAGGCGAAAAAACAAGTGTTACAGATGAGGTACTGCATAAACATGCGGCACGGCGTCGTCACGTCCACGCCACGGCCCCGTGCCGATTCACGCAGCCGTTTAATTATCCCAGCATTATGCGCCTAATGCAATCAATCTCCCGCCCGCCCTCGCTTTACGACACTATAAATATATTAATTGAATTAGCCACACAAAAAATATCGTATAATGAACGCCGGAGGAGTGCCACACTTGTGTCAATTGCGTTGCTACGTGTGGGTTCTGTGTGAATTACAAAGCACAGTTACATCCGCAGCAGACATTGTGATCGTTGGTTCCACCTCCAGCACCTGGCAGCATTCAATGTACGCCTATATTAGCACTTATTGACGTTCTCAACAAATACAAAATTCTATAAAAGAACTAGCTGACCCGCGCCCACTTCGTTGGGCATAATATTAATAATCCCCGAAGCGAGCACGAAAGCGAACTGAATTAAACCCGAAGCCATCGCGCGCCGTCCGCTGATGATGATGATGATGATGATGATGATGATGACACTCCGCAATAATGTGGCTTTCTATTGGTGAAAGAATTTTTAAAATTGATGATGATGATGATGATGATGATGACAATTTGAGATTTGAACTATCCTATCTCTCAAGTTGGATCGAACTGCACATGGTGTGCGAATTTTATTATAATCGGTTAAGTAGTTTAGGAGTTCATTGAGCACAAACATTGTGACATGAGATTTATATATATTAGATTTGGAAAGTTCATATTTTTGTCTTGTTTCCATATATAATAGACAGTTTATAGATACTGATATTTTTAATTCTCCGTTATCTAGATTCAAAAACAACATCAATGAATTTATAAATTATTAATAAACTGCTATAAAAGTATTTTAATAATTTTTGTAAACAACTAAATATGTTTCTGTTTCCTAATAGTATTACAATGTAAATAAAGCTATACATTCAAAGTAATGTAATAAAGAACTAACTTTGTAAACTACAGGTTCTTATCTTACCGATAAATTGACTGTTTGTTCAAAATAAAGCCTCAGGCTGAGTTTAGTCGGTAACACATCCTGGTTGAACCGCCTCGATCAGTTTGGACTCCGACATAATCAGTGTGCCACTTGATTGCGTTGGAACCATGAGGATACTCAACCTCTCCTCTCCATAGGGAAAAAAATTAAAAAATGTTGCAGTGGAAAATGGGATGACAATAAGAAATAAATCCGTAGCAGAATATAGTGATGATGTCTTGTGCTGATGGCGTATATAAAATAATAAATATACATTGCACAAAAAGACACTAACAAATTACTTTGAGAAGTGACAGGATTAACTTAAGATTAAACTTGTATCTTAGAAGAACAAATGTAATATTTTAAATGAAGCAACCCACAGAAAACCAACTGAATGTAATGCATAAAAATCACTTGCATATTTATATAAGTAACTTTAAATATATCTAGTTACAGCAATTTCAGCTCTAATGACGAGTTGCCTCGATTTACTAACTTAATTGTACAGTTAACTCCACGTTATCTAGGAGGTAGACTCTGTACCAGGGTCGTCTGCGTGGGTACCTCCGTCTTACCTATTTCCGCCGCCAAACAGCAGGGTTCGCTTTGCTGTGTTCCGGCGTGAAGGGTAAGATAGGCAGTGAAATTACTGGGTACTGTGACTTTACATCTTATGTCACAAGTTGGCAACGTACACTGTGGTTCTTATGAGGTTTGCAGATTTGCTGCGAATCTCGTGGGAACCACATGTACTATAGGCGACTGTTACCACTTACCATCAGGTGGGCAGCCTGCTTGTTTGTCAACTTTAGTAATAAAAAAAAAAAAAAAAAACCTGCACAGGAACAAAACCAGACATATCGACTACTCAACATTGCATTTTTAGGTAAAATTCACTTCTTGTTCTGTCAAAATATCTAGGATTGCGCTCTACAGTATGTTGGATATGAACAGAATATGTTGTTGCAAAATGTGAGGGATCTCAAAAAAATACTGTCGCAACATACATACGTTACACATGATATATATACATAAATACATATTTCTTACCCTTAACCTAGCCCAAAGTAAGCTCTATAAGGCTTGTGTTATGACATCTAAAGTAACTGATAGACACACATATATTACACATACATAAATATTTTTGATAGAAATATATATTATAACAAACATGAGCAAGATATATATGCTCGCATCACACAAACATCTGCCCCCATCGGGATTCGAACCCGGGAAGCTCAGATATGGCGACACCTTGAAACTGGACTACGGAGATCGTCCGTTAAATAAAACTATAGAACAATTTAGGATTTAGTAATGTAGTCAAATAAAATTATAGAATTCAACATTACAGGTGAAATAATTGAATTAGTGAAGATTTTTAGTAAGGACAAAAAATTTAGTTATCATTCAGACGTAAGTGAAAGCGTGATTTATATGTAAGCGTCAACATAGGTACACATTTTCCCAACCTTATTAAGACACCCAAGGTATTGCGACTAACGAAGGTATAATTATTATAGCTATTCAGAAATATAACCTCAACTACTAAATATACATATGTAGTGTGGAAACTTGACACCCGCAATACCAAAGATGCTATCAATATAACAGCAAAATACTTGAAATAAATTCTATCACAAGCTGTTCATGATCCCAGCACTAGAAGCTTTTTATTAACTTGTTATATTTTAAACTCATTTTTTATATAATCACAGGAAACGTTTATATCTGTAATTTTTATATGACATCGTGCTTTCGTAACTTTAAACTTGATTGGATAAATCCAGTTGGACACAAATAAAACATGTTTGTTATATAAATGAGGCTGCAAAATCAGTCCGAAACTACTGATTACGTCTCACGAGTCCTGTAGGGAGCGTGTGTAGGAACAGGATGGCGCTTTATGTGGAAGCGAGAGCGAGGAGGTCGACGCCCGCACAGGTGCCGCGACTGGTTCCCGCACCCGCTCTCGCTCGCCTAGTTTTTACCGCGAGGAACCCAGCATCAAGGGACCTACTAGGGTAATCTTCAAACAAAATTCCGTAACTAATTTGTTATCCAACGCATGCGCTGTCACATTGCTACAACACTGATAGAATACCAACAGCATTGTACAGAGAACATCAAATGTGACAGAAATAATGTTGATAAGAGTAGCCCCCAACTCCGTCATTGTTCACACAAAGTGAACCCCGCGCTGTCTCCATCCCAAACTATTGTTGCCTCGGGGTGGGCCGGGTGGCTACTTGTCATGGAATTGAGAAGTCAACATGATCAGGTGCTCGTTTCTCTATTACATAATTAACTAATTATAGGCACATTCTTCAAAAGGCTTTCATTTTCATTTAACAGCTTTGTGAATACTTAAATTATATGGAATTCTTGTTATTAGAAAAACAAAAATTAAATCTGCCAATATGTCACACAGATTCGTCCTTGAGTAATGCTCCCATCTCAAGGAAACTCCACTAAGTACCAGCTAGACGCACTCGACGGTTTGCAGCAATGTGGTGTCCGTACAGCGGGAGTACTGAGGTCTCTGACCAATGGAACCCTTTTCCTTGGACCCCACAATTGCTTGGAAATATAGCCTTATTGTTCCATCTCTACTCCGTTTGTTCCAAAAGCTGTATCAAGTAATCCCACCCTTGCTATTCCTCTGCAGTGCAAACCTGTATTCCTGTTTTAAGCTGTCACGATAAGATGGTAGACTGGCGACACGTCAAATCACGCGTCAAGTCACGCGTTATAGGGACAGGAGCGGGTCTTTCTTACAACACCGTATGTAACATTGTTTCTTTTTTATAACAAATTGGCAACCCTTTTCGTTTACGTTTTACGGGGAATCCCTCGATTGTATTAGTATGGTTGTCATTTTTAATTTTTTCACGCAAGTTGTTTAACGTTACGGTGCGTTACAAGGGGGGGGGGGGTCAAACATCTTCAACAATTGCGTTACGTAATACTTGAACGCTCCCATAGTGCCTATTCACTCTTGCCTTGAAAAGCGAAACGCTTAGTGCGTATAGGTGGTATATCAACAACATAAGGGTCAATCATATTTTATCATATGGTTGACTCATTAAGAGTATTATTTAGATTGTAAGAAATGATTTATTCGTAAACAATAAAAAATAAAAAAAAATTACCGGTCCAACATTCAAAAACAAGAGGCATTTTTATGAGGAAATGCATAACTTTTTACAATAAAGTCTCTTACAGTGTTACCGATTCACCTATAAATAGATTGAAAGCCAAAATTGTTGAATATTCTCTTATAAAAAAGGTAATAACAATGTTACGTAAATGACATTTTTGGACGTGGACATCAAACCTCTGAGCTAATTCGCGACTTCCCTTTATCAATATTGCTGGAACATGGTCTCACGAGGATAGTGACCTCGTGGCTCCGACTCTTAATAACATCCTAATGGCCAGGGCAAGCTCTGATTGTGCTATAAATTACCCGCTGCAAATTACACCTGCAACAGATATAAATAACACATCTTCATCTTGGGAGCGAAGGGAGGCATCGCACTAGCCAACGCCATTAAAAAGAAGGTGCAACGCCTATTTGAGCTACTGCTCAATTCGTAATCACGAATAACATAGGTGCCTCAGAAAGAGAGGAGAATAAAGTATAATAAAAATGTTTGCTTATTCTATGTGCGACTTAGAAACAAAGAGACGATAATTACTTCTTACTTGATTAAAATTATTTTATAAAGTCTTAGCAGTCTGTACGTGCTTGTATGTACAAGGAATAAAAACATATAATGACTACGCACCTGAAGAAAGGTCAATTTTTTCTAGACTTTTAATTGCCCTTTATAATATATTTATCTAAGACAATGATACAGCATCAGTTGGAAGATAGCCTCAAAACTAAAGTTAAGGCCGAACTTTCATTAACAATATTATTCATGTAGTTTATATGAAACTAGCATTCTGCCCGCGGCTTCGCCTGCGTGGATTTCGGGATTGGGTCTATAGAGGATTAAGGGTCATAGCTTTTGCCCACGGCTACATATGCGCGGAAGTCGGTTTATGGCGCGAAGGTTTTATCTCGCTTGCCGTGGGACTATCCGTTTTTCCGAGATAAAAAATACCGCAAAACCTTGCTCAAGAATTACTCTATCTATTGATGAAAACCGCATGAAAATCTGTGCAGTAGTTTTTGAGCGAAGCCTTTATTGCGCATCCCGTGGGATCTGTCGATTTTTCCGGGATAAAAAGTAGCCTATGTTACTCGGGGATAATGTAGCTTTCCAAAGGTGAAAGAATTTTTGAAATCGGTCTAGTAGTTTCGGAGCCTATTCATTACAAACAAACAAACAAACAAATTTTCCTCTTTATAATATTAGTATAGATTATCAGTTAATCTTACTGTGGAGCTGCGCTTACCGATGATTTTTATCTGTCAGCATATTCGACCTCGTCGCTGACGTCACATTTTTGCTATCATTTGATGTCAGTACTTGGTTTCTTTTAGATATTTATAACAGCACGGCACTAGCTCCTGAACATATATGTCAGGATTTGTGATGAACTTTTAGAACATTGAGACGTCAGGACGCTGGTAAGTCGTAGTTTCTGCTTTGTTTTTAGTGAGAGGAAATTTTATGGGTATCATCCCGCTGTCAGTCGAAGGCATCGAAATATCAAAGAACCAACTAAAACTTTTATACTGTCTATAATCTGTAATATTGAATAGTTCTCTAATTAACTAAGAAGCTGTAATATGTATGTTCAAATCTCATCAAAGTAACCAAATTTCTCGTGACATTTGACTGCAAAATCATAACATTTTTCATTATATGTAATTTTATGGGTATCATCCCGCTGTCAGTCGAAGGCATCGAAATATCAAGAACCAACTAAAACTTTTATACTGTCTATAATCTGTAATATTGAATAGTTCTCTAATTACTAATAAGCTGTAATATGTATGTTCAAATCTCATCAAAGTAACCAAATTTATGATGACATTTGACTGCAAAATCATAACATTTTTCATTATATGTTAATTTTATGGGTATCATCCGCTGTCAGTCGAAGGCATCGAAATATCAAAGAACCAACTTAAACTTTTATACTGTCTATAATCTGTAATATTGAATAGTTCTCTAATTAACTAAGAAGCTGTAATATGTATGTTCAAATCTCATCAAAGTAACCAAATTTATCGTGACATTTGACTGCAAAATCATAACATTTTTCATTATATATAAACATAATGTATGATTAATTTCTAGTTTATTATTTACTACTAAAAATTCCTAATTGTTACAAAGTAGAATGGAAAGTAGAAAATAGAAGAAATCAATGTCGCCACATTGATTCATAAATGCATATGATTGTTTCATTAAATTAAAATTCTGTATTTTTAATCTGCACGAGTATATCACATGACTTGAATCACGAACTATGCTGGTGTGACGTCATACAGAAATAATTCGCCATTATTTATCTGTCCAGTCAACAACTGTTTCAAATGTTCACTTGTTATTTATTTGCAAACAACAGAAAAACAGTTCGGATTAATTAAAAAATATATATTGAATGCAAACCCAAAAATAATTTATAAAGGGGCAATTTTTCTTTCCATGCATATTTGCGTGTACAAGGTAATGTTTATTTATTTATTTATCATGAACACAGTTTCTACAGCTTAAATTCATATTACAATTATCCAAAAAAAAAATATGTCTGTACAGAAAGTTACTTTGCTATCTTGAGTACTATATGTATATAAAAATGTAGGGTAAGTGTGTAACATTTAGTACAAAAGAAAATAAATTAACAGTAATATTTGCCTTATTTTATAAACTTATATGTGTGTGTTCATGTGTATGTACGTGTGTGTGTGTGCGTATGGGTGAGTATAAGAATATGTGTGTGTCTTTATAATTCACTACGACGATCGATCCGTTCAATCTGACTACGATAACGCGAGTTTTAGCGCAGGCCTAGATGGCATCTTTATTAAAGAGACAATATCGTGCACCCGGTAATAATGCGAATTCACAACATAGTTAAAAACAAAAATATATAATTTGAATTATAAAAATCGATGGAATTAAATTTTAATTTTAATTAATAAATTGATAAATGTTAAATTGAAATAAAGATTGATCAAAAATTATATAAAAAAATAACATTTTAATTAATGACAGTATAAAAAAAAAATAAAAAAAAAAAACGTTGCTCTTAAACTCTTTGTGTTCGTAAATTTTATTTATCTCTGACGTCATTAAATGCCTGTACAGAACTATGTTGAATAAATTAGTACGAATTTACGAAAAAATAACTCGAATGATCGTTGTTTCCATTTATATGAGTATTAAAACATGTTTGTAAGTACAACTTTTATCATGTTTTTGCATTTTTACATAATACAGCAGTAACAGTTAATTTTTTTCACATAAAACAGCAAATACGAATAGGTGCCGAAGGTGCCTTGTCGAATGGGTGCCGACCGTCCATGCTGGTTGTCTACCATTCTGACGTCACCATCATCTCTGCAGCGATGTTACGGATCTACAAAAGCTTTCAATATTATTTATTCCTGGGCAAGAACGCGTGTTAATTTGGTAAAATATGTATTTTTGACGCATGCGCATGCAGGTTTTATTAACATGTTATATGCGAGAGAGACAGAACACCTAACTTACCAGCTAAAAATATATACCACTACCTAAAAATATATTTATATACTCAATCAACGTACTCCATTCAACTTGTCAATATGCTGAATGTATTTCAATCTAACTGAGATAAAATATAATACAGGTAAGTCATGTATCTATTGATACCGTCATACCTGCACACACAGGAAAATAGAAAAGTCCAAGCTGAACTTGTATACACGTTCTCCTGAAAATGATATATCGTCAGCATCGTAATCAACACATCTAACATCACGGGACGGCAAGTACGCCTGCGCCCGCGCAGCCACGAGAACGACGTCGTAAAACGCGCAAGTTATAAGAAACAGCACAATGGCGGCACCTCGCTGCCATTAAAAGATCGAGCATTCATTTATTTGAGGATCATAAATGCGCAAACAATTTGCGCCAGGGTGTGCGCCGCGGTTTTTGCGCGAGCACAATACGCCATCAGCGCGCGGAAAAACGCTCGCGCAATGCTGCCGTGAAAAAACACAGCAGCCACAATGTCTGCAGCTCCTCGTAACTCATTCTAGCCAACGTAACGTTTTTGCCGCGACTTCGACGAGGGGTTTATGGTCTTCGGCGATTGCGAGAACAATAAAATGCAGCGACTTCCCATCCCACGCTCCGTGCAGCGATTGGATCCTCTACATAGATTCCAAAAATCCAAACAGTTTTGTCATTTTTAAATCGTGGTACTTTTACTTGCTATCTAACAGACAAGACTTCTTTTCTGGACTTCCAACCAACTGGTATTAGGCACGTGGTTGGACACAGTCTAACAGTGGACTGTATTTCTGATGGAGATATAGTTCTAAGAGTGTCTTGGATTTTGACGTGAAACGTCTTTAAAATCGCGCCGAAACATATGGGTAGCAGGTTTAAAAAGTGGACCGTAATGAAAAGGTCTATATCATCGTACCTTAATAATTAAAAAACTATTAGTCTTAGAAACAAAAATATGGTGTGAATATTTCACTTATATAGTCAGCTCGCTGTTGTGACATTGAGTTTTTTATTAAAATACTTAAAACACCGTCAATCTTGTTTTTATTTTTTCACATGCTGTTTAATTTATTTTTATTATAATTCACAATTTGGTCTTTATTAGTTTAATTAAACGCTTTTACATTAGAATCAGGAAGATATAGCAGAAAACAATGTAACCGTGTAGATAAGAGAGAGCCTCACCGCCGACTGTAGCATTTCTGGTAGATATTTCGTGTATCCACATCCAGATAAGTGTGTTGTTACTGTTAGTTGCAACGATGAACAGCCCACATACTTCAAAACTTTATTTATTGTTGAAAGGACATTTATTAAAGTATTGTTTGTCTTTGATCTGTTGTATCAGTATTTATTGCAGCGAGGAAGGCGACGGTTTACAATGCTATTAAGAATTCGACTCGACGGAGGTTTTACCTACTGCATTGCAATATTTGCGTTCCAAGGGTTAAATATAGTTGTGAAAGTACTGCTCGTAGTAGTATCTCGTTAGTTGCCAACGTGGAGTGTACTTTGGCTACTTAGTTCTTGTGAGGGTTACAGATTTTGGATGGGCAGATGACTGGACAGCCTTCTTTGCCTACATGATTGTCTAAAAAAAACAAACTGACTGTTGTGTTGTTTTCCATTTCATCAACATAGAAAGAGAGTCGAATAATCTTTTATGTAATACGCCAAGGCAAAGGTTGACATTGGAGAAAGGAATATTGATGTGATCTCTGTGACCCCGAGTTGTGCGATTTTTTTCTAATATATCTTATCCCATCGTACTGAAACCACTTGCCATATCTCACAGAAGAGACTCAGAGCAATTCCCTGATTAGTCGCCGAGATTGTATAGTTCTGTGTCACATGCCAAAATCTGGAGTAGCCGAAATAAACGAGTGTATTGTGTTAGCGAGCGATAGCGGCGTCCGTCCGCCGCGGTATCGCACCGGTTGTGCAAGCGCCGATAGCCGCGCTTCCGTCGGCTTACTCCGCTGCTGATCACTCAACACTTTCAAGGTCGGGAAAGTATGGCGACAGCACTTACTATAGATATGATATATAGAATGTAACATATGATAATATAAAATTTGACTTAATTTTTTTTATTTTATTTATCATATTGGTTCTGCAATATTTCTCAGATAAAAAAAAATCATCTACCCAATTGTAATTAACCGGATTATACTGAGGTAGTCCAGTTCAGACGTTCGGTAACGTTCAGTGAGCAGTGAGTTCGTTCAGAAGTTCAGTGTCGAGACGGTGACGCTGTCGTCTCGACACTGAACTTGTAATTGGCAGGGTCTACCAAATTTCCCAGGTTCAATATACTACGAATATTGTGAGACAATGTGTATATATTATCAAATCAACTCAAAGGTGCTTAGAAATCGAATAATCTGTATATTGAATCAAAGTAATTGACTAAAGGCTTTTCTCTAGTTGAGTAGAGTCATCCCCCTCGGTAGATACTTAAGTTGTGATAAAGATGAATCCGAAGAATTAAGTTAAACTAGTATCTGAATCACAAAATGGACTTCTTTTGGGTGTTCCATGCACTCTGGGAATAATCATTAAATGCAATAGGCATTCCATAAGTATATTTAAGTAATAATACGTCGGAGATCGATACTCAACGATTGAAAAAGAGGTTTGAAATCGGTTGCCTCCAGCACAAAGTTTTATCACTATTTACACGATGAGAAACCCAAAATTAGTACTGATAAATCTTTTGAAAAATGTTTGTCCTTAACAAAGAAGTACCAAAGTGGCAGCAATTTATAGCAACTATTCTCAACAGTACACCGGTAAATGCATTTCTCTTTCAAAGCTACGAAGTAACTTTGAAGAAAAAGCAAAAATAGCATTGGGAAAAACAACAGAACTTTCAAATTTCAACCCCACTTCACAATTATTATCAAATTTTCGTAACGCAATAGCACCTTCAATAGAAACCTTGAATGGTTTTTAGATAATGTTAAGAAGGTCGAGAACCAAGTTATGTATAAAGAACACTTGAATAATACTTTGACATACCATACAACAAAATCCCTTCGCGTAGATCGGTCAAACAATGCAACTACATATTTAATTCATTAAAACCTTAATGCCGTTGCTTAATAAAGCCGTAGGGTGGATTTAATTTTTACTACGGGAAAATTTCATTTTTTCACGGAATAATTTATTAATACCACCAGAATTGATGTAATTTGATTTGGGGATAGTTTGAGACGCCTATAAGGAAATGGGATGCAGAGCTATGGCAGATTTTTATTCACTATTTTTGAAAGCGTCTTAAGAACTCAAAGCAACCAATGATAGTACAAGGCTGCCAAACTAAATAATTATTTATTGCAATATTAAAATCATGAATGTTTGCTGTAAAATATGAGGTTTAAATTGTTTATGATTATAGCTAATGTAATTTTTGGTTTAGTGTATTTATGTTTATATAGATTTTAAATTATTTGAAAGAAATTCAGTATTAAAAACCTTTTTTGGCAATTAACATGAAAATGGGCGCTGGCTAAGAGACTCTTATCCAGAGCTATCAAAAAAATACAACGTTTGACGTTTCGTTTTTATTTTTCATCACTCAGCTCCCTTGCGCCAAAGCTCGAGTCTGTTCTGTGTGTTTTCGCTGCTTTTCCCCTGTTTTCTTTATAATTTTTGACCCGGACTGCCTAAGGACTCTTGTTTTAATAATAATACGACTCGAACTGTGATATTGCTTCTGTGACTTGATGTGCTTAAGGATTCTGATTTTGGTCTGTTTCTTGGATATTGTTGTTTATAAGGTTCTGAAGCCAAAATGAGTGGTCGCGGTCGCAGCCACGGCAGATCCTCTGTGAGCACACGCATTTTGTGTGTTAATTGTAACATATGTATTAATACACTAAATCTGTTGCGTTTTTGATGTTGTTGCGCAAAATAATATGGTTAATAAAGGCATAACCTATAAAACTTCTATGCAAAATTGCTCAAAAATCTGGACTCCTTAAATTACGATTTTATTTTCTTATTAATCAGCAATGCATGTTTTTTGTAATAAGGTATATTTCATTCATAGACGCTTACTTAATATTTTTGAATAAAATGATGTATGGGAAGCTGTCATAGCTCTTTATAAAGCGAGTGGCCGAGTTCGTAAAGCTATATTTATAAATTTTCACTAATCCAGGATTGCGGATAACCACCGAACGCGTTGTGGTGGCGGTGATAAGCTGTATCTATTCCGCGCTGATAGTGAGCCCGCGCACGCGCCGACACACGCGACACAGCGATAAGAGAATAAACAGGAAAATCCGGCGCTGTCCTCCGAAGTGCCTGGACTCAAGCATCGAAATTGGTTTTTTACTGTGGAATACGTATATTATTCATATTTTATGTACCACGCTCCGATTTTAATTTCTCCGTAAGTCCGTCATGAATTTCAGGATTTTCTAGATTTTTAGGAGAATTATATCGTACGCTTTCATGCTATGATTGCCAAGAGGTATATCAGTATATCAGCACTTCGCAATCAAAAAATAATGTATTAGTGTTTCACGCCCTTTCACGCCATATCTGCAACTGCCTGTATCCCTAAATCCCATGTTGTAAAGATGTCAATATTTTAAAATGAACACTTGACACTACTCGAGTAAAAGTTAATACCATTGACAGTACATTGGAAGTTAATGCCGTTGAAATACAAGGCGGAAGCGGTGGGTCCTAGCTCCAAAAAGCGCTCTCCTCGCTTGGTCACTGCGAGGGCTACCAAATTCGCTCTTCGCGTTACTTATCACCAGTTACGATGGATTTTCTGTATTATGTAAAAAAATTTCTGTCAGTTCTACACACTTCACGAAAAAATTTGTGCTATTTCCACTTGCACTTTCGGAGTAATGGTGCGTGTCTCGATGTTTGACAGCCATCGTATGAATGATGACGCACCTGTCGCGCCACGGGGCGTCGTGTGCATGACATGGCGTACTTGCATGCGCATGAGTTGCCGCTCTTATGGCGCAATGCTGCGATCCTACCAATCTTTTATAAGCAACTGTTTTGATTAGATCCTTATTCTTACATAACTTGACTTCAACAGGGGACCATACCATGGTACTTCTTTTAACTTATTTGTTATAATGTATTGTACCCAACCCAGCAGTGTTAGCTCACACTGATAAATCATGTAATGTGAGAGTCTCGACAGCATTCAGCATCATTATATCCAGACCCAAAGGTCACTGCATGCCACCACGAGGCCCGTGTATATACGCTTTGAATTGCATAATTACTACTTCAATCAATCAGCGAGCAAGTGCCCCAATTGTACACTTCAACACTTAAAACTAGTATCAAAAAGGACGAAACAATAGGATATTAAAAAAATATATATATATAAAAAAGGCATGTCTGTGTGTGGCAGCAAGAATGAATGCTACGTGTGACAAAAAAAGGATAAAAGTTGGATTAATTCAGTGGAAATGGGAGCTTTGAGAAGAATAGCTAGAGTGATGATGAAGGATAAATTGCAAAATAGTGTGATAAGGTAAATGTGCCGCGTGAAGAAAACTGTAGTGTCAAAAATCGAAAAGGAAATTCTCAGATGATTTGCACACGCAGAAATTTACGAGTGTAATGGCCGTTTTCACCAACCTTGTCTTAGCTTTTTGGTTGGTGAAAACGGCCATAAGGCTAATACGAATGGCTAAGTTGATAGGGGACTTCTTAGGCGAACATACTTAAACTAAATAGGATGTATCATGAAGGAATACCAGGCCAAGAGTACCCGTATGAGGAGCATGCATGAAAGTATTAATCAAAGTCGAGGAAGCTAGATCTGAAAACTGAGATCTCTGCCTACTTCCATGAAATAGAGGCATGAGTAATATATATGTAAAGAATATCTGGATGTTGACGTTGAATCGTATCTTTAATATTTATATTTGACTTTTACAGCATCCGTATACAACGAAACAATCAGAATCTCTTGCCAAGGTATGCGCAGGCTGTACACAATGCTGCTAAAGCCTCAGCCAAAGCCTCAAACATCCGGCACGTCCTCAAAGAGCCCATTTATCGAGACGTCCGCGAGATTAAGGAACGGGACAAAAAATGTGTCCCGTCCGCCACAGATAAGCCTGGCCGAGGGTTTTAATTAAAACATCGGACGTGTTTCGTGGATCCCAATTTTGGTGTAGTGCGGTCAGTTGAAATACTTCGCCCTGAGTAATTTTATTACAGTAAAACTTTTCAAAAGTGTTGGAAGTGAATTCGTCGCGCTATACCGCTCTACCTGCGCCCGCGCCGTTTCTATTTATTTTTGTTTCGAGCAAACGCGGCGATCATGAGCTCGATACTCTCGATACATTCCCGAATCATTACTCGTATCGCATTCGTTGTCCGATTATAAATTAATCCAGCAGTCCTTATTAATGACGCCCTCACGATTAGGCTGACAGAGTTATCTAATTACTTATCGAGTGTCATCGTTATTCCGTTTAATTAGGAATAACACTTAAACCAGAGATTAATGTTAGGTTACGTTCGATCATAAAATCTCGTTTGATTGAAATTCATTGTCCGCGGCTGCTCTGTGACGTCACGCCCCCATCGTTGACTTTGGTGGCTGCAATCATCGATTAACAGAAGATATTTTTAATAGAATATATTTAGAACTTGACAAGCAGTTTTACTTAAATTGAATTTAATTTGTCATTAAGATGTTTTAATTACCGTTTATTGTAAGAAAAATGTGACATTACCCGAGTCTTATTATATTTTATCGAGCATAGTCTTCAGTTTGAACAAATTAATAGCCATTTTGAAACAGGTGTAGAATCAACGTTGTGTGCATTCGGAATGTATCATCGCGGTGGATATAATGAATAGATTTAACCACCACAAATACAAATCATTATTATAGTTAGGTACCAAATTTGAATAAAAAAGTAATTTTATATTTACTTTTTCCAGCTGGTGCCATTCTATTCGTAAATTACGTTTTCTTGACAAAACTTTTTGATGTCCTTTTTGAATGTTGAAAATATGAGTAGTTAAACTATTATTTACCGGTTATTTATTTAAATAACTTGGTGCTCTGGTGTCTGTTAGTTGACAATCTGACGCCAGGTTAGATGTAATTCCGAACTCAATCACGAACACCATAACTCTGAGCAATTTTGTGATTTATTGAGCAAATATTGGCAGCGCATGCGCATCACAAACTGTTTCTTATTCACTTGTTTATAGCTTGCAGTGGGCTTGTGAGCTCAACTGGACCTGATAAACTGACGCGGCGATAACAGATGACAGCCAATTATTGAGTTACCATGCTGACATCACGCCTCGGCGCGCGATATATGTTGCATGCACATAATTTTTAACCGCCTCCGTGACGTCATCACGAAGTGAGAATCAGGAAGTCTGGAGTCTGAAACCAAAATATTTTCTTTTCGATTTATTTGATAGTAAAATTTCCTTGTCCACCTCCTCCTCCTTGCGTCGATACCCAAGTTACTGAGGGTCGTGATCTCTCTTGTTGAGCACCTTGCTCATGATTATTGACCGCCACTGGTGTCGATCTGCGGCAGTGTGGAATGCGTTATGGACAGTGGATTCCAGTGTGGTGCGTATCTGGTCTGTCCAACGTATAGGGCTTCTTCCTCCGTACTCCCGCACCTCGAACCTTGGCTCAACGGGAAGGAGGAGGTCACCTACCGATTGACTCAGATACTCACCGGGCACGGCTGCTTCGGTGAGTATCTGTGTCGAATAGGACGGAGGGATCGACACATTGTCACCACTGCGCATCCGACCTCGACTCGGCCCAGCACACGCTGGCGGAGTGCCCCGCGTGGGCCTCCGAGCGCCGAGTCTTGGTCGCAGAGATCGGGCGAGATCTGTCTCCGCCGGCGTTGATTGCGGCAATGCTGGCGGACGAGGGAGGTTGGAGGGCTGTGCCTCCTTCTGTGAAGCAGTAATGCTCCAGAAGGAGGCCGCCGAGCGGGGTCGGGAGATGGCCGATCCCGCTCGAAGAAGGCGGCGCCGGGCTCGGTAGCACAGCTGCGGCGCCGCCGCGGGTCGCCGGCGGGCGCGAGGAAGTCGCGACCGCTACGGCGACCCGGGATGGACCACGCCCCTTCCGTGGCCGGGGGGCGTCGTCGGTGGAGGGGACCGGGGGAGGTGGTAGCTTCCCCCGAGGAGGGCTCCCCTCTAGAAAGGGGAGCGGAGGCTGGGGGTTCCCGGAAGTGGCCTTTGTGTTCCCGGGGGCTCCCTACATGCCTGAGGAATAGCAATTTAATGCAATTTAATGCAGTTTCCTCAGGGGAACAAAAAAAAAAAAAAAAAAGGGCTTCTTCCTCTCGGTCTATTTCCTTCGACTTTGCCTGTGACTACAAGTTTCTCGAGGTTGTCATTTCCCTTCCTAGCAATGTGGCCGAAATACTCCAGTACCTTTCGCAGATATGAGGTGGATAGCCTGGTTTGTATTTTGAGTTCCCTTAAGATGGATACGTTGGTACGGTGAGCTGTCCAAGGAATGCTTAACATTTTTCTCCAGCACCACATCTCGAAGGCGTCAATACGCTCTCGGTCAGCTTTTTTAATAGTCCACGTTTCAGCGCCGTATGCAAATATGGAGAATGCGAGAGCTCGTACAAGTTTGGTCTTGGTGTTGCGTGAAATGCTTCTGTCCTTCCATATTCTTTGCAGCTGCGTCATAGCGGTTTTAGCCATACCGATCCTTCTCCGGATTTCGTATTCACAGGACCCCTTGTTAGAGATGCTAGAGCCCAGGTAGAGCCCTTGTCGACCAATTGTAACCAATTACTTACCTGTTATATTATGTAACACAAAATTAAAAGTATTTTGATAAGTACATAGGCGTATATGTTCATCGAAATCTCAGCAACAACAAAATACTAATTACACCACCATTAAGGTTTGACCGCGGTAAAGCTAACTTGGGGAAAGACAACATAATTTGTACTTTTTACAAAATTACCGGTCATAGGCATGTATCATCTACAGTAATAAAACTCGTTTATGAATACACTATTGGAGAATTCTGCATGGATTGGAATATTATCCTAAATATTATAAACTAAACTAACAGATCATATTAATTAAAGTTAAAATTATTAATTGGAAATTGTCGGTATTGGTTATTTAGGTGGTAAGCGCGTAAATTTGTACGCGTTATTCTTCCAAAAACCCTAGGAGCGTTAGTTTTGTATGAACTAAGTAGGAACGATTGCCTCTGACGCGCGTCTCAGGCGAAACGTGACCTTGACTCCCAATTGTGGTATAATTGGACCGGAGCGGTCGCTGCGTGGCTGATTAATTTGAGTTTGATTGTGACTGCAGGAGTAATCTGGTGTGAGGGACTGCCTGCCCGCATTAGCTCGTTACCGCGCGTGACTTGCGCCCGCGATTCCCTTACTCGACCCCGGGACTCACGCGCATTCCATATTATTATTACGGTATATAATCCTGCTAACCGATTTTTGGTTACGTCTTTCACTCTGTACAGAGGTATTTTTTTCTTCACTATTTCTGCCGCAAAACTGCACCGCTTGGTTTGCTATGTTCTTATTTGAAGGTGTAACACTTTTTTTTTTTCACTGATCGGGAGTACCGTTAGACACATTTTTTTTCTCTTTTTGGTCATATTAATGAATATCACAATTTAACATTTATTTGTCACACGCATTATGTTAACGTTAATCGTCACTTTGTCACTGACAGTTGTAATGAGACTATAATGGTTCCTCTTGATCGTGGCGCATAGACAAACAGAGTTTAATTGGGTGACCGGATATAGCCGGGTGTAGTCTACAAAGATAGTTTCTTTATCAGTAATCTTCAACACCCACTCAGGATTATTTTTTTTTATGTCACTTTTAGTCGTTCTTCGCTTAAATTTAGGGTTTCTTTTTTCAAAATTTTATCTGGAAGTGCGCATGTTGGCAGGTCGCAGTTGAGCTGTATCGACCTAACTGTCAGGATTAATATAATAATTAATCCGCGTTCAGTTTAACAGATTCAGTCTCGATTGATCTGGCTGACATGCGTTGTATACTAACTTCTCTCAGGTTCGATTAAATTAATTAAACTAAGTAAAACTCATTATTTTAAAAGAATTATACCTGTAAATAATTCCATTCAGATTTGTATTGATTCAAGTGTACGTATCGGCGTTCCTTTGCTATGATTCTCTATGCGCTCTATGTTACTCTATGCACTGGTCGATCGATAATATTTGGTATCTATCTACTACTTAGTCTGTGGATGATCCATTGATATTTCATATTCATTCATATTTTCTGCTGGAGAAGCTCCGAAATAATTTGAACATTTATTATTTATTTATTTGGCTGGCAAATCAGTATATACGAGGAATAATATTGGAGCGAAATCGTCTGAGTCTCACTTGTAAACAAATCTATTAATTAATCCCGAAAGGGAATTCAGTCGGGGCTGAGGAAGGTAGATTGGAACCGAGAAGCTTTCACAGTTGAACATAAAACATAAAAGTCTGATCGTGTAAGTACACGATACATAAACCCAAGCACGGAGCACGGACATCTAACTCCCACCCTTCCCAAGAGGATTTTTTTATTTTTTTAACATTAAAAATATACTTCTTAATTTTAATTGCCCCTTTCATTTAGCCAATATCGATCTAACGAACTCCAGAACCCTGCCGGTTACTATTGTTTACCAGTTACCATAATTATAAATAGCCTGTTCTGTAGGAGAAGCTGCAAATAGCGTTTATCTTTTTTTTTCAGTTGTTTTATTATTTTTTTTTTAAGTGTATCAGTCTAAGTCCAACATTGTTGCGTACCATAGAAAAACCTATAATAGTCTTAGAAAACCTGAGTTGTAATAAATCTGTTGTGCATAGAAATGGATTGATTTTTTTTTGTTTCATATATTTAGAGAGAACCTAGAATTTTGTATTATAAAAATATTATAGTTACAAGAAATTTACATTACAAAGGGTATTGTGACTTTGAGTCAAATCATGTTGCAATCTGTTATGTTGGTTTTAGACAATTTGCAAAACTGATGCAAATCTCATGATAATAAGGCAACTGTAACCAAAAAGGTTTTTTTGTACTATAATTAACAAGACATGTCGTCGCTCCATTTCTCGCTTTGGATGTGGAAACTAAGAGATTGTACCATTATTATATCTCTGTGAAGTGCTTGAACAGCGGCACTTATTGCACAGACACTTAGAAATTGGCGAATTGTGTGTGTTTATTATTAGTGCTATAGCAGTTCCTCTGGAGGGATATCTACGGAAGACCAGCGTCAGGGGGTCTATGCGACGCCCTGACATCATGCTGAGTAGATATCCTTTTCCGTGTCACATTTAATTTAACTTGTTTTTTTTTCTGTTGTATATAAATGTTAAAATGTGTCACAGCGGAAATAAATAAATAAATAAATAGTGATTATTAATCGGGATCGAACACATAGTTATGATGACGGCTGAATTCCAGAAAGGGTTAGACGATGGAATATACATTTGCTAATCTCTCCGGCTGTCAAAAGACCTCCAGACAACTTTCGGGGACAACATCCGTAATTATTGCGTTGCGTTCAGCTGTAATTTTAACGAGACTCAATCTCAAAAACAACAAGATACCAGGTGCTGTAGGAGTTACAGCCCAGTTCTGAAAGCAAGTAAGCAACTAGTCTAGAGAAAATATTTAAACAGGAGCATGAACACTTGTTCCACTAAAGAAAGATAGAATCCAACTGAAGAATTAAGTACGTTCCTGAGATATTTTTATGAAGCAGTTCCCGTGAATCACCACGAATCATCTCACTCACACTTTTACAATTTTCAATCTTTCGAATTAGCAGGTTTCTGAAAACTCTACAGTACCATAGACCATAAACATATATTGCGGCAGGCTATACAGAGACTGAAGAGTTCCTATGCTGTTTCTATGCTTAGCCGCTGTGCATTATAAGAACGCCTCAAACCATCAACACCTGATCTCCAGAGATGCCACATAACTGATGATATCAATACAGATATTATGCAAAATCCTCGCAATGTCAGTCCACCTTCAGAATCAATATGATCATAGTCTTACCAAACATACACATTCAACCGCACCAAATATGTGTAAGTTATAAAATCTAATTTGCATGGTTAAATTTTTATTTTATTTTATTATATTAGGATAGCTAACAGCAATGATAACAAATATACACAACTATAATAACTACTATATGCCAATTAAAAGCTATCACAAATAGCCACAAGTTAATCAGCACACTGCACTACGCAGCTGTCAGTTACCAATAAAACAGTATAAAAACAATATTTTAACAGAGTGCAACAGTACAAAATTGAACAAAAAAAAAATATAATAAAACAGAATCTAAAACAAAAATGCGTTAGATTACCTCCTTCAGAAAAAAATCCAACAGAACGTTTTTGATGCTATGGATACCATCATGAAATATGTCCACATCTACATTGAGACTATTAAACAACTTACTCGCTCTAATCCTAAAACTATTCTGTCTGAAGTTGGTGCGAGAGAGAGGAACTCCGAATGTCATGTGAACTTTGTTACGAGGCACACGTGCAGGTACCCTAATACAGGTGTTGCCTAGCAGTTCAGGACAATCAGTGGTTCCCTTCACAATTTTAATCAACATTACAATGTCGGCAATTGAACGTCTCATTGATAATGGCAAAAGATGGAATTTGGCACAGCGCTCATTGTAACTCATCTTCGGTATTTTAAATTTATAATTTAGGAAGCGGGTGAACTTCTGTATATTTTCAATTCTATTGAATATATATATATATATATATAATATATATATATATATATATGTTGTATATCATCACGTGGACTCCAGATTGAGCTTGCATACTCCAAATGACTCCGTACATATTTATTTATTTATTTATACTTCTTGTACAATTAAAAAAGTGTACAAAGGCGGACTTAATGCCCGAGGCATTTTCTGCCAGTCAACCTTCGGGTGATGCAGAGATACAATGTGGTAGATGTACCAAAAAAATAGAAAATGAGTCAATTTACAAATATTGATACTATAACTTGAAATATAATAAATAATAGATTTATAATCCTAATACATAAATAAAAACATATTATAATACACTAATATATAATAGCCTAAATCTTATTTGCGAAAATTTATAACGAAGATATACACAGCCTACTTTCTAAATAACCTAAGTGTTGCGTTTTCCCGAACGCCCGTAATTTGGTTATATTATTTAACTATATAATAATATTGCTTACTTACCGGTCCGTAGTTCTGGCTTGGCTTGAACGTGTGTTTTGTGTGTACTAATGTGCCCTACCGTATGTGGTTATAAATATATATCATAAACTACAATACTTGTAGTGTAAAAAATAGGAGAACGCGTGGCCGACCACTTTTCCAATCCAATCCCGTCGAAACCGTAATGTCAAATATTAGTCCAATGGTATATTTAGATACACTTTATACACGTAACTAAATGACACGTAAATGATCAATTATTAATCCGCCATAAATAAACTCAATAAAAATGCCGTCAAAAAATCCGAAGTGACAGTCAAGTACCGAAAAACCATAATGTCAAAAAATCTTTTTTTTTATTACTTTTTTAAATTTCCTTTTCCGCGGTCCGAAACTCATAAGTCCTAAACAATCCCCCACCCCGAGATGAGCAACCCTCATCTCGCTAGTCTACCGGTAGACGGGACAGGGTTGCCACCGCACGGCGCATCACAGAGTCGCCGATCGAGACCTCTGCGAACCGAGGTACACCGTCAGAGCCTGGATAAAGCTTCAAAATGCGTCCTCTACGCCAACGTAGAGGAGAAAGATTTGAATCCTTAATCAGGACAAGATCCCCTACCCGTGCAGGAGCCGTTTTATCTGTCCATTTCAGCCGCTGCTGCAACATGTGCAAATACTCCGAATAAAACCGTTTATTAAAATTTTGTGACATCTGTTGCAGCATTTGAAAGCGAGAAAGTCGACTCAGTGGTACATTCTCAAAGGGATACTCAGGGAGAGCTGCAAGGGGCTGGCCGATGAGGAAATGACCCGGTGTCAAAACCTCCATATCGTTGGGATCCGAAGAGAGTGGGCATAAAGGCCGTGAATTTAAAGTTGCTTCCACTCTGTAAAAGACCGTAGTAAGTTCCTCGAACGTAAGAACCGTTTCCCCAATAACACGTCTCAAATGTGTCTTAGCCACCTTCACGACAGCCTCAAAGATGCCTCCCCAATGAGGACATCCAGGAGGATCAAACTTCCACGTAATGCCCTGAGTAGCCATTGCTTGTCCCAAGTCCGTACTATGTTTCGTTAAAAAATCATGGACCTCCTTAAGATACCTGTCAGCACCCTGATAATTTGTGCCGCAGTCCGACCGTACCAAACTCGGTAACCCCCTCCGTGAAACAAAACGTCCGAACGCCGCGATAAACGCTTCCGTACTAAGTGAAGATACTATTTCTAAATGTACTGCCTTCGTTGACAGACAAACAAATACACATAAATAAACTTTGTAAGTCTTAGAGGTCCGCAAGTGAGAAGCCCTGACAATAAAAGGACCAGCGAAATCCGTACCGACACCGTGAAAAGGTCTGGTGACACTAACCCGATCGCTAGGTAGGTCACCCATCATAGGCTGCATGGTGTTAGCCTTTAACCGATAGCAAGGTATACACTTAAATATAACCGATCGGACGCACCGTCGCGCCGATAGTATCCAAAATTCCCGCTGAAGAATAGCAAGCAGTGCCGTACAACCTGCATGCGAGTTAGTAATGTGCCGATCACTTACTATCAACTGCGTCAAGGGTCCGTCCTTGGGCAGCAAAAGGGGATGCCTAGCCGAATACGGCAGCTTCGAGTTGCGCAGCCGTCCGCCAACACGAAGTAATCCCTCGCCATCAATGAATAAGTTAAGTTTCTGTACGGCACCCTTTAACCGACCCGTCGTCCGTAACGATTTAAGCTCGTCAGAAAACCGTTCCGATTGTACCCGTCGTACCCAAAACATGAGAGCAGCACGCCGTTCGCCTGCCGTCAGAAACAAAGATGTATTTCTTACAACCGGTTTGCGAGTATTCGTTATAAACCGACGCATCCATCCCGTAACGGCCAGTAATTTATTAAGAGAGCTAAACCGCAGTAAAAGAGGGTTTGTGACGATTTCTTTCTCCACAGCCATGACACGCACACAGGGCAGCGGATCCGATCCGATTAAAACCGTAGGGGGCCATGACGACTCCGGTGCCGTCAACCAAGCAGGTCCCCACCAAAGGTTATGACTCACCAACGAGGAGGCATAACAGCCGCGAGAGGCCACGTCGGCGGGGTTCAACTCGCCGGGTACGTGCCGCCAATTCAGATTCACTGACGAGTTTTGAATTTGCGAAACCCGATTCGCAACAAATGTTTCCAGCCTATGTACCGAGGTCTGGAGCCACGCCAAAACAATTTGGCTGTCAGTCCACGCATAAACGTTGCCTATGTTAATGTGCTTCCCGAGTGTATCACAAACATGATTCAATAACCGAGTAAGTAACGCAGCTCCCGAGAGCTCCAATTTGGGTATGGTTTGGCGGTTGCGTATAGGAGCCACCTTGCTCTTCACCGTGATTAGATGTAACGCTACTGAACCATCTGGCTGTATCGTCCGAAGATATACGACTGCCGCGAAACCCGATTCCGAGGCGTCACAGAAACCGTGAAGTGACGCATGATACTTCCCCGGTGGAAGTATTTTACGAGGTATAACAACCCTTCCGATAGTGGGTAACTGATCAATAAATGCGAGCCAGTCCGTTAAGAGTTCAGTAGGTAGGGTCTCATCCCACTTAAGCTCAGCCAACCATAACCGTTGTAGAAAACATTTAGCCCAAAATATTATAGGAGCGATCCACCCGTTAGGATCATAGATACGAGCAACCGTAGACAGGACTAGCCGCTTAGTCCATATCTTTTCCGTTATTGTTAAAACCCGAAAGGAAAAGATGTCAGGAACCGGTAAATACTGAACACCTAAAACCGATGTTGAACGAGGAGAGTCCGGATTCTCAAATAACAATGGATCTTGAACGTGATCCGCTGGTAGTCCTTCTAAGAGACGTGGACTGTTCGAAATCCATTTCCGTAGTTCATAGCCAGCCGTTGCCAATAACGCTATGAGCTCGTTACGTAAAATTAAAGCCTCCTGTTCCGAAGATCCACCCGTGATAACGTCATCGACAAAAATTTCCGACTCTAAGACGTCCGCCGCACGAGGGAATCGAACGCGTTCCCGTTGAGCGAGTTCCAACAAGCACCGCATAGCCATCCAGGGGCTAGATTTCAAGCCGTACGTGTTTGTGTTCAGTTCGTAGACGCGTAATGGGTGAGACGGGTCCTCGCGCCAAAGAATCAGCTGATACCGTCTATCAGCCTCATCAATCACCGTTTGCCGGAACATCATGCGTATATCCGTCGCGAAGACCACCTGGTGTCTACGAAAGGCCGAAATAAGATCCGAAATATCTTTATGTAGTTTAGCACCCGAGTGCAGGATTTGGTTCAATGAAACACCGTTAGAGGAAGGGGCCGACCCGTCAAACACGACCCGTATCTTACCGCTATCCGATTTAAAAACCGCGTGATGTGGTATGAAATAGTGTTCTTCCGATGAGTAGTCCCTCCGTGCCAGGGACATGTGACCTAATTGTTCATATTCCCGCATGAACTCAATGTATTTGTCGCGAAACTCTGTATCTCGCTTCATGCGACGTTCCATAGAAAACAGGCGTTTCTCAGCAGTGAGGTAGGACTGCCCCAGCGGTTTGCGAATGCTCACAAAGGGCAACCGAGTAACGAAACGACCGTTCGGTAACCGATAAACATTTTCGATAAAATGGCGCTCGCATTCTTCGTCGAGCGGGTCCTTCCGTGAAACCGTGGGTACCTCTTCTGTCTCCCAAAAACGCTGTACTAAATCCGAAAGAGAAACGCCCGTAAAAACCGTATCAGAAACCGTATCATATGCTGGGCCCATAATCATATATCCGTAGTGCGATGGTATAGCAACCAAGCCATTATTATTTAAATTTATAGTGCGTCCGGTGCACAATAATTGACCAAGCACATCAGTACCAAGCAACAAATCAATTTTTCCAATATTTAAAAATTTTCTGTCAGCCAAAGACAGGTGAGAAGCCGAGTTCAAAATTTCCGAAGGTAATTCCACCTGTGGATGTTCTCCTAAAATATCATGCAACACTAGTGTTGTAACTGTAATAACAGGTTGAGAGACCGATTCTCCAACAATGTTAAAGGTACATTGACCATAAACATGTGACACGAGCACATTACCTATGCCACGAACCGAAATATTATTATTAAATATGTATAGGCCTAACCGTCTCGCCAAATTAACTGTTATCATGCAACCTTGCGAACCCGTGTCCGCTAGAGCCCGTGCTCTAACATAAAAACCGTTAATATCACAAATCCTTACCGCAACGGTAGGCAATAAAATAGTATTTAAAAAGGTTGCATTTGGCGAGGCGGCGGCGACTACCTATTCTTGAACGTCACTATGAAATGAAGCATTCACCCGATTAAAAACCTGGGCTGCCGACAGCGCCAGAGGGTTATATGTAGGGGGTCTCGAGCGCCCCAATGGTGCCCGAGTCAGGTGCCAACTGGCATCCGGTGTCCGGTAACCAACCGGATGACCGAAAGATGGCGGCGTGTTCCTCAATCGCGGCCGTTCCGCGAGTGGTGGTGAGAAACCCCTCGCTCTCGCTGCATACGAGGCCGCAGACGCATACTGTTCCGCAGTGACGTCACGAGATTCGTCCGCTTGAATATGCCCTATGCCCGCTGCATAGGGTGCCTGTACCATAGGCCCGGTGCCTCCCCCACCCGTATGTGGAGATGCCTGTGAAGTAGGCCTAAAGCCACCCCCACCCGTATATGGAGGTGTCGCGCGCACGTCCACCCGTCGAGGCGACGCTCGTCCAGAATGAGGATGTGAAGTCCGTACTTGTCCGCTTTGACCCCCTCCTGAAGGAGAACCAATCCGTGCCGCTGTAGGCCTAACTCCACCATTCCTAATCAGGCATAACATCCCGTGATGTTTGCCGTTACAATAAATACATGGCCGTGCCACTGCACAACTATTAACAAGATGATCCCCTAAACAAAAATAACACAACTTGTGATTTTGCACAAAACGCCTCCGCTGTTGAGGGGAACAATTTATAAAATGTTGGCATTTAGATATGAAATGGCCTATGATGCCACAAAAGGTGCAACCAACCCGCTTGGATAGCAACCTATTATTAATAGTATGGTCCGATGTAGCCATACCTACCCTAGTCCCCCGAGTGGGTGGCCTAATCCTACCCTGACTGAATACAGGTCTTCCCTGACTGGACACAGGCCTCCCAGATGGCCCTGAGGTAGCCGTTGCAGGAGGTGAGCCTACATTGTCAACAATCCGTGCTTCTTCCTCCAAAAAGGTCAAAAGGTCAATAAATTTAGGCAACGGGCATGCCTCATCTCCGCTTCCATATTTTTGTTCAAATCTTAATTTTAAATCAGAGGGTAACTTATTCAATACAATATGGAGCAACAAGAATGACCACTCCGTTACTGGTAAATTTAATTTCTCCAAACAATTATAGGCCACCTTTAATGGATTTAAAAAATCATCCCTTATAAACATGATATTCCTTAAATAAGGCAAATTTAATATCTTTGCCACATGGGCATCCGCAATTAACCTAATATTTTGATATCTGCCCATCAATAGCGCCCTTGCAGTCTCATAATTGTTATCTGTTATGGTTAAATGTGAAATAACCTGGTGAGCGTCTCCCGATAGACAACTCAACAGATAACTTAATTTTTGTGAGAGTGATATATCCATCCGACAATGCACCAAAGAATCAAAAATGTTAATAAATGACATCCAAGTTTCATACCCACCAGAATACTTGGGCAAATTTAAATCCGGCAATCTAGTATAAATTGAGGCATTACTACTTGACTGACCCTTAACCGTGGGACTACTGGCCAGATCCAGTGTCCTTACCGCCTGAATAATGCTGTCATAATATTCTAAGCATTGCTTGTACTCGTAGTCTGCCTGAGCTTGAATCAACCTTGCCTGCAAAGTTTCATTGTCTGGATTCATGTCAGCCCTATCATAACACATTTGTAAAGCTTGATCCAGGTCCGCCATGTATCTGTTCGCATTTGAAGCCCGCTCTTTCAAGGCCTCAACCCTGTCTGGTCTACTCACCAGAGAAAATGCGCTTACCAACCATTGTAATATGCGACGAATTTCGTTATAACCGTCCGACATTTTAATAATTAAAGTAAATACAAAACAAACAGAAAACAATACCTAATATAACCCAAATTAAATTTAATGTAAACCCGTTTGACACCGATGTCAAATATATTTGTTACGCATATAAGTACAAATCAAGAATTTACAAAATAACAGGTCCGTAACCGAAAAGAAAACCACGCTCTGCTACCAAAAATGTTGCGTTTTCCCGAACGCCCGTAATTTGGTTATATTATTTAACTATATAATAATATTGCTTACTTACCGGTCCGTAGTTCTGGCTTGGCTTGAACGTGTGTTTTGTGTGTACTAATGTGCCCTACCGTATGTGGTTATAAATATATATCATAAACTACAATACTTGTAGTGTAAAAAATAGGAGAACGCGTGGCCGACCACTTTTCCAATCCAATCCCGTCGAAACCGTAATGTCAAATATTAGTCCAATGGTATATTTAGATACACTTTATACACGTAACTAAATGACACGTAAATGATCAATTATTAATCCGCCATAAATAAACTCAATAAAAATGCCGTCAAAAAATCCGAAGTGACAGTCAAGTACCGAAAAACCATAATGTCAAAAAATCTTTTTTTTTATTACTTTTTTAAATTTCCTTTTCCGCGGTCCGAAACTCATAAGTCCTAAACACTAAGTTTCATTACCCAAAACTTTCCTGGAAGAAAAGCTTACGCAACTTATTCTTAAAACTAAGTTTGCTCGGACAGTTTCTCACTTCCTGAGGAAGTGAATTCCATAAAAGAATACATTTGACGAAAAAGGAGGAATGAATTATATCAGAGTGATGAGAAGGACATTTTAGAAGGCCATTGACGACCTCCATAGTCGAGTGGATAATACACAGGTTTCAAGGTGTCGGCATCTCTGAGGTCCCGGGTTCGAATCCCGGTGGGGGCAGATGTTTGTGTGATGAATGCGAGCATTTGTACCTTAGTCATGGTTGTTGATATATATTTGAATAAAAATTATTTATATATGTATAATATATGTATGTCTATCCGTTACCCTAGATCCCATTGCACAAGCCTTATAGAGCTTAGTTTGGGCTAGGCTAATTGGTGTAAGTGTAACAAATATTTTTTTTTTTTTTTATTAGAGGCAGAACGAAGCATACATAGGCACAGTAGATTATTTTTAATGTTTTCATATGCTTAAAAGACTTAGACATACGCATTACAAACCCAAGGGCTCGTTTTCCCAAACAAACAACAAATAAACAATTTCCTAGAGTCTGACTTAACAAGTGTTAAACACGAAGAGAATGTATTCAAAGAGCACATTAGTCTCGGAGCCAGGGATTCACGCCAAGACCACAATTCGCGTGGAGCCCCCCATAACTCCCATTCGGCCGTCGCTGCCGCGTTAACAAAGTCGGCCCACATTCAGCACACCTGCGGCGCACGCGCACTGACGCCCGTGTCGGACGCGTAATTGTGCGCAAGTCTCGTAACGGTTGTGCGGCCTGGAAACGCTGACTCACTGTGACTGTGGACTTAACTGGCCAGGGCTCTCAGGCTCGATATTTCTAAATAAAAATCTTGGTGGATTCACAAGCACCTGGAATAATTATTGGAACCCTGTATTAAAAAAAATCTCTTTTATTTAAATAAATAATAATAATAATAAATAAATAATAAATATTTGTTACACTTACACCAATTAGCCTAGCCCAAGGTAAGCTCTGTAAGGCTTGTGCTATGGGATCTAGGGTAACGGATAGACATACATATATTACACATATATAAATAATTTTTATTGAAATATATATCAACAACCATGACTAAGGTACAAATGCTCGCATTCATCACACAAACATCTGCCCCCACCGGGACTCGAACCCGGGACCTCAGAGATGGCGACACCTTGAAACCGGTGTACTATCCACTCGACTATGGAGGTCGTCATATGTCGTTAAATAAATTAAAACTCTGTATTAAATTTTACAAATTATACAACGCATCTGAGACACACAAGCAGATTAGCAAATAAGCTGGCGGTGCCTTTTACGAAATTAAAAAGGTATGAAAAGGGCCCGTACGTCAGTGCAATTAAAGTGTACAATGGGCTACCCGAACGTATTACACAAATAAAAAATGATAATGCATTTGTTAAAACACTAAAGCAATATCTCGTTACTAAAAGCTACTATTCCTTGAAAGAGTTCCATAAAGTATACTCTAAACTCTATTTTTTACTACTTTCTATTAATTCTAGCAGGAAGAGATCGTAAAATTTAGTCTAATGCCTAAAAACCAGTGGATATACCTAGTCTAATAATAAGTTAGTATTAAGAATGAATAATCTCGTCAAAATAATTACATTATTATTTATTTATTATCCGCCATTTTTGACATGTTAATTTTATGATTCTTTTCTATAACAATGATTTCTCAATTTATTTCTAATTTACTAATGATTTTAATTATTAATTATTTATTGTCTCTATAATCTGTGTAATAATCTGTTAAGTTTAGTAGTTTCACATAATTGCAAACAAAAATTTAATGTATTATTGACTAATCGATTTATTAATTTTATTTATTATAGGTGTAATTCACGTACATAGACTTATTGTAATTAGAAACCCACATTGCTGTGCCCTTGCAGGGTTCATGTTTGTGACCATATTATTTGTAACATCTTTAGTAGTACAACATGAATGCAATAAATAAATTGAAATTGAAATTAATTTCCTACGGAAAAGAAAAAGTAATCAAGGAAATTTTAATTTCAAAGCCTCCATTTTTAAGGTCGACACAAAATATGTTAAAAAGATTTTCATCTTCAACGTGCCGCGCTGTTGCTTTTACCAATTTGCCCACAGACTACAATCCGTCCCAATCAAAAACGTCAACTACTTTGTTTGCCTTTGATGATCCAAAGGGCATCAACTTGGATTAGATTTAAATTTCAAGATCCAATATTGAAACCTAAAGATTTCTCGATTATCGGTTAATATTAAAGAATATTGAAAACTTGAAAATAAAATGCAATTACAAACCAATATGTAATTAACAATCGTAAAGCAATAATGAAGCGTTATGTACTCTTGCGCTTAATTTTTTTAACGTGAATAAATAGAGGCCTATGTTGAATAAATAATAATTAGATTTCATTTGTTGAAATTTCCGGTAGCGATATTCCTACTATGAAAGCACTATCAATAAGTCCACATGGTGCATCTCGTGATATTTGCATCGCGAGTATTATGTCATATTTTGAATGAGGATTATATTGTGAATTGTTTGCACCATCTGTCTACCAACCTGGCGATCCTCTCCCCGTTAGAGCATGCACAGCTAACATTCTGTGATCTGCGTACGTGAGGGAAACTAGACAGTTCGTAAGCGGTAAATTTACTGGCGACAGCGACGAGACGAGGGCGTGACGTGACGGTATGGATACGTGCCGCATCTCACACTCGTAAATACATTTGTAACTGAACCGGAGATGCCGTTGCTTCAAAGCACTCATAGTTAGCGGCATCAGCAATTTGATTGCCTACGAAATACTCCAAATATTAGAAGTTTCAAATTTTTAAGTACGGACTGGAAATGCAAAAAATATTACGATTTCAAACATACAGACAAATTTGATAAGTACCGTACTTCATATATACTAAATGCTAATAATAATTGCTCGCGGAATGGTATACGGGGAACATTTATATAAGGAGTATAAATTATTTTTGTTCCGAGGCCATATTGCAATTGGCGACACTGTAATATATTGCCTATATTTCATTATAGACATAATATAGGCATTAATGTCCTCAGTATTGCCCTCACTAGTTCTTTCCTGTACGAGTACATGGCGCAGGCAATAGCGTAGCTTCTTTGACGTTTACAAAGTATGATGTAAAACTTGTGTTTAAAAATTCTCCTTTTATGAAAATGTAAGAATATGTGACAATCATCTATCAAGCAATAAATAAAACACAAGACAAAGCAAGACTTCAATATTATTGACATTATATGTAATATTAAATCAATACATAGTATAAAACAAAGTCGCTTTCGCTGTATGTCCGTATGTATGCTTAGATCTTTAAAACTACGCAACGGATTTTGACGCGGTTTTTTTTTAATAGATAGAGTGATTCTTTAGGAAGGTTTGTATGTATAATAAATGCATAATATAGTAGAGAAACACTGATAAATTTAAAGGTTTCTAATGTGATGTCGTAAATAAGCACGTTTTTTTGCGCTTATATTGCAAACGCTGGCTGAACCCTACGAGATAGACCAAAATAATGTACTACAGTATTGTACAACTTACAAAAATCCACAAAAAAGTCCGCGATGGTATATGTCTATCTCTTAGGGATAACCCACCATAACCATTTTTTCACTGCACCCGTGCGAAGCCGGGGCGGGTCGCTAGTAGCATATAAAGTAGACGACTCATGGGTTAGGACTATCAAGAGTGCCTTCCAGTACTTTTTTTAGATGTATGCCAGACCCTTAGGAGGCACGTAGTGATCAAACGATTAATCGTTGTATACAAGCGCCATTTTGAAATTTCTTGTTCACAGAAATTAATCGCTTTATCATATCTTGTTTCGGGATCTTGCAACTAGGATAGGCGCCCGTGTCCTTAACACTGAGACGCCATGTTGCTGGCTACAGCATAAGTAGCTGTTGTTCCACATCTGCATCTAATCGCCAATTAACGCGCAGAGACCGTGGATCGTCTTAATTACGGTTTAATTAAACAGCGCCATGCTGGCCTGGACCACCGATAGACGCAGATGGCATCTCGGTAACGAAGCCCCCATTAGACCTGTCAGCTGATCGATGGACCTACGGCAAGGTTCGTTGCTCTGATATGTAACCAATTCCTATGGAAGTTATGCATAAACAACTACGTTACAAAGTTAGCAAATCACACTGCCTACTTGGTGATAAATAAGACAAGTGCAGTGATAAATTATTCAGTATTTGTGCTACAATTATTTTTTTCGAGGTGGAATACTTTTGTGTACCATACCTGATGATGGTTAGTTGTAGGGCACCGACCTCGATTCGGCCCAGCACACGCTGGCGGAGAGCCCCGCGTGGGCCTCCGAGCGCCGAATCTTGGTCGCAGAGATCGGGCGAGATCTGTCTCCACCGGCATTGATTGCGGCAATGCTGGCGGACGAGGGAGGTTGGAGGGCTGTGGAGCTGGAGCATCACTGCTTCACAGAAGGAGGGCGCCGAGCGGGGTCGGGAGATGGCCGATCCCGCTCGAAGAAGGCGGCGCCAGGCTCGGTAGCACAGCTGCGGCGCCGCCGCGGGTCGCCGGCGGGCGCGAGGAAGTCGCGACTGCTACGGCGACCCGGGATGGACCACGCCCCTTCCGTGGCCGGGGGGCGTCGTCGGTGGAGGAGACCGGGGAGGTAGTGTAGCCTCCCCCGAGGAGGGCTCCCCTCTAGGCAGGGGAGCGGAGGCTGGGGGTTCCCGGAAGTGGCTTGATGTTCCCGGGGGCTCCCTACATGCCTGAGGAAGGCCATCCCTGAGGTTTTCAGTGGGTAGGCCTCCCCCTTCTGGGGAGGAGAGCCCCACATAACCGCCGGCTCGCCACAGCCGGGGGGCAATTTAATGCATTTTCCTCAGGGGAACAAAAAAAAAAAGGGTGTAGGACATAGTCCAATAGTCCGCAGGATTCTCACTAAACCACCCCAATGTCCATCTTGTCCTTAGTTACGGCGATCTAGTAACTGTGAACCCAAATTCTCCGGAAGACTTCAGGACTTGTGCTACACACATAGATACATAGGCTTCCTTTGGCTGTACAACATGTACGATGGATTTTCTGTTGTCATAACCGTTATCAACCCGTCAGGGACCCCGATCCCATATTTAATTGATTGCACGTGCAATCTGTTGTTGCGGGCTAATGACGCGTGCTGCGGCCCATCGGCCCAGCGGCCCATCAGCCGAGGCAATGATCGATCGGCCCTTCAGACTTCGCTTTATTTGTCGTCCATTTCGCTTCGCACGCCCAAAACGCGAAAATCAATTAGCTGCTCATTCCAATCAAACGTTGATCGGTTCTTATGAATGTTAAGTACGTCGTAATTGAAAATCTGTGTTTGTGATTGCAACTTTATACTGATGAGCTGATGTCAGTTTTTTTGAGCCGACCGCAAAAACAGCCGTATTAAGTATTAATGTTATGACATGTTTAATATCTCAATAGTTATTAGATAGAATAACAGTTTCAGATTTATTTTTTGTTTAAGGTATTGCTGATTGACTCTGTTTGTCGTATTCTTATTTAGATACTAGCTTTCTGCCCGCGGCTTCGCCCGCGTGGATTTCGGGATTGGGTGTATAGAGGGTTAAGGGTCATAGCTTTTGCCCACGGCTACATATACGCGGAAGTCGGTTTATGGTGCGAAGATTTTATCGCGCTTCCCGTGGGACTATCCGTTTTTCCGAGATAAAAAATGCCGCAAAACTCCTCAAGAATCACTCTATCTATTGATGAAAACCGCATAAAAATCTGTGCAGTAGTTTTTGAGCGAAGCCTTTATTGCGCATCCCGTGGGATCTGTCGATTTTTCCGGGATAAAAAGTAGCCTATGTTACTCGGGGAGAATGTAGCTTTCCAAAGGTGAAAGAATTTTTGAAATCGGTCCAGTAGTTTAAGCGTGAAGAGGTAACAAACAAACAAACAAACAAACAAACACACTTTCGCATTTATAATATTAGTTGGGATATTATTTTTTTTGAAGAACGTTGTGTTACATCTAGTACAGCACGCTTAGTTTCTTGAACAATCAGACATAACCTTGTGAAACTGTTATTAACCAAATTGGTTCATTATTATCATCATTTCAGCCAATAGCCGCCCAACGCTGGACTTAGGCCTTCCGTTGGAATTCCCACATTGGTCCTGCGCCGCTAGCATCCAACACCTTCCTATGATACCCACTATGTTGTAGCTCATTTGGAGCCACCCACCGGCTGCCAGTCCCGTGAGCAATGTCTCCTACTCACTGCCATTTATGATTCCCAATTCTTCAAATTGATTGATGAAATTATTTATCAAAAACAAATGATAAAGTAGTTTCTTTATACTGCATAATTTGTTTTTGATAATCAAATATAATATATATTTTGTACCTTTTTCATAAAGCTATTTGTTTATAGTTACCAAATATGTATTACCTTAAAGTTAACAGTCAGTTATTTTATGCGATCCGATTACAAATACACTGTTATGGTTTTGAAGTTAAGATATAAATAAAGAAACAATATAAAGAAAAAATGTAGCAATTTTGACGAAAGGCATAAAAGTCAGTAATTTTGGATATGGCCACACTAGTATGTTAAAAAACTAAAGTCTGCTTTTCGGCACTTTCTGGTTTCGTTTTAACACTTCATCGTGGGCTAATCTCCCAGTCAGTAATGATGGAATCATAGAAACTTTGACTAGTTTTGACAATAAATAAGTTCAAAACTTAAATCGGCTAAGCCTTTCGAGCGCGAGCAGGCCTGAGCACCTGACCACGCTTTGTTTGCGGACGGAATTCTCCAAAATTAATATGCATCTCGACCGCGCCGCTCCCACGCCGGAGTAGGACCGACCTAAATGGCGTATCATCGTCCGATAATATTTGTCTGCGACGCGAGTGCTCGGCAAACTGCACCTGGCCGCTGGCCGCTGGCGAACGACCAGTTTTTATAACAACAATCTCCGATGAGCCGGCAAACACAGGCCACTTTGCACTTCCGTGCTGGTGATTCCAACCTATGTCTAAGTTACGGTTGAAGCCAGATGGTTTTATACGCTGCAATAGTTACGCCTCTGTTTACAGTTTGTTTTGATTTTACTCTAAGCGCTTGTAGTTAGGCCCCTGGGTGCGCTTTGAGAACTCAATTCTATGACAGAACAATGTGTATTCGACCGTCAATATTCCTCTGCCCTTACCTTTTCAAGTGATCCATTTTCTAGGGAGAGGAATAACATGTGTAAAATGACTGACTTGTTTGCAGTAATACTTCACGATCCATAATTTCTCTGCCCTATATTTGATTTTATCCACATTTATGTTCCTACCTTGTAGATTTTCGTACTTGTTCATCTCATTTATAGCACGTCTATCTGCTACCTACATGCCTAGAATTTAGAATTTATTGTCAAATAATTTAAGATAACTTGTGGTTTAATTGTAAATAATGTATGTATTTTTTCTTTTTATTTTTATCTATGTTTTATTTTGCTTTGTTTATCCTTTGATACTCGGAAATCGAGTTTTGATATTCAAAGATGAGAATGTTATTCGCGTACGTTAACAAGTTAGTTAGTTTAGTTTGGCTGGGCTCCACCGCACTTAGCCTCACGATTGGGCCATTGTGCGTATGATAGAAGGCTCCTGCCTTCTTCCTACTCCATCCATGTTCCTAGAACGCTAGCAGCCTCTGTGGGCTGCTGCATGCTTTGGCAGGGACGCCGGGGAATGGAGAAGTTTCTCCCGTTGGTCGGCCACACTTGCACATTCCATAAGAAATGTTGTGGCGTTTCCTCAGCCTCCATGCACCTCTGCACAGGGGCTGTCTGTTATACCTATTGTGTACAGGTGTTTGTTTAAAAGGCAATGTCCGGTTATGGTGGCTATGACCTTTCGGATCTTGTCTCTCTTTAGTTTGATAAGGGAACGGGCAAGCTTCTTGGAAGGTACCGGACTGCTTCCTTCGTTCGCTTGCACCCCTTCTTAGTTGTCCATTCTTTTAGGTGTAGTTCCTCTGTTCTCTTGCGCAGCCAGGCTTTTACTTCTGCTGGGAATGGGCATTAGGGGTTCTGGTCCATACACTTTCGTGTTAGCCTCTTTTTGCCAACTCATCTGCCGCGTCGTTTCCAGTGAGTTGCTGTGTCCTTTTATCCACTGCAGGATTACCCGGTTTGTATCTGCAATGGCTTGGAGCGTATTATGACACTCCAGTATGAGGACAGAGTTGATAGTATTGTTTTGGAGGGCCTGTAAGGCGATGCGCTATCCGAGATTATCTTTATGTTTGAGTTTGTAAGACCTCTGGCCGCAATCGCCTGTGCCGCTCGGGTGATGCCAATGCATTCTGCTTGGAAGATTGTTTTCGTTTATCTAAGGTTATGGATAGTTTGATGTTTAGGTCATTTGAAAAGACGCCGGCCCCGGTTCCAGAAATGGTCTTGGAGCCGTCGGTGTATATCCTAACTTCTTGGACTTGGTACGTTAACAATACAATAAGTAGAATGTATATATCTTGGGTTTCAACCTAGCTTCAACGATATATATGTTTTTTAATTGGCTGTAACCTGTTTTGTACGTATAATTAAATAAATAAATTCCTACATTCTATAGTCTTCATCATGAAAATATGATTATACCTTCTGCCGCGTATGTAATGTCTTATTTCGAAAATCGCTTGTAGATGCTCATTTGACTCCAATAATATACCTACTACTTTCACGGCAGAATTAACAAACCTACATCTTTCTGATCTCTCAAATAGGAAGCAGGAGACGTTATTATAAGATTAATACAAGTAGATTTTATTCGGCGGGACGGTAAAGAGCGGAACGGATTAGGCCGAGCCTTGTCTAGACGTCTAGGCACGTCACTCAGCGGACATGTGTGACTGTGTGAACCACGTCAATAGTTACAAATGTGAAATCTTAATTATTTTTCGACTCTTCAATATGGTGAGCGATGTTATCTAAATAATGAACTCTAGCCTCTTTAGCAAATTTCTTTGTTCATGTTTTACGCATTGCAATACCAGCAAGAGAAACATAATTTCTAGAACAAACTGCTGAGTTTTACCTCAATCTAACATATTTAACAAATTGCTTTCTATATTCCAGTTTGAAGCATCAGACAAGCTATGAAACTTATGACTTTAGAGATATCTATTTTGTAATTTTGCAACTCGTGTTACTAAAATGGTTAGTAGTTTTATTCTTTGTTCGTTCTGAATTTTGATTTCCATTTGTAAAAAATCGTACATGCCCCACATCAATATTTAGCATAGTCAACGTAAGTATAGATTTATTGTTTCATCAATACATTGTTATTCAGGATCCTAAGTCATAAGAAAATCCAGAATCCCTTAAAACATTTTTATTCCTTTAATTGACCACATCTTTTTATATGCAAAACTTACTTTTATACAATCACATGTGCTGACTACGTGACTACTAAAGTTGGCAAAGTAGTCAACATTCTATTTAAAAATAAAATATGTTTTTAAGTTGTACAAATGACAGTACGACAAACATCCTACATCCACCACGTAAGCATCCATTTTAAAGGAACATAATACTATCTCAAAGATAAACTCTAAGATTTGACCTGGTGTCGTGTGTACTAGCGACGTGCGACAACGAGCAGCGCCACTAGCTCGAAAGCTTTAGTTTAACGCTCGCTTAATCCGCGAGTTGACTCCAATTAAACCGGCGACAATGTCCCGCTGTCCCCCCTCCCCTCATGGTCTTCATTGTGATTAATGGCCCGAGCTTGCGAGGTCCCAAACATTCCCACCGACGTTATAATTACATGCAAACGCTCACCGAATTTCATATTTCTCACTATTAAGTGAGATGTCAAAAACAATTTTATGTATTAATTTTGCCCATCATAGATTTTTTAGGTTGCTAGCTAGCTGGTTGTTCATCAATGTGTACCGTGGGGAAGAAAATTCTCTGTAATTCACCCAGTGGTGTCGTAAGAAGAAATGCCTGCCCTCGGTTATCGGAAGTCAATTTTTCCCGTAATTTTATTACTCGTACTTGAGACAGTTATTTTCAACAAAATAGGTTTCTCAAATTTATTAATCTTTTATTTACAATGTGACTGACAAGAAGAAAAGAATCTGGAACCCAATATAACCATCTTATTTAGCTTAAGGAATATTACGCTTTAATTGATGTAAAAGAAGTGATCGTCATTTACTTAAGAAATAAAGTTATCTAATCGTAAGTCAGTAGCGACTACATATGAATAGAATTATCTCTCAGGTCTTTCCGTGACAGATTATGGAAGCAGGTATTTGTATGCACGTCTTATTGAAAGTTCGAAAAATTTATACTAAATAGCATTTTCTTGTCAATGTTGTAACAGAACTATGTTTTTAACGTCAGCTTAAATTGTAAAACCTTTCAAAAATCATCACGTGCTGTATTAATTGTTCATCAGTCTTATTTGTGCTCATCGATCAATCTCTTTATTTCATTCATCTATGTAAGTATTTGTTATATATCACTTTATCGTTGAAGTATTTTATGGGCTATATTACATTTATATGTATTTCTTTGCATATTTCAGTACATTTCCGTGTCACCGCACTACTGTATTACTTAAAATGAAGTAGCTCCTCTGAAGAAATATTTATTAGATATCATTTTACTAATTTTAAGCTTTCTTTAATGTTATGTTTTTGCTACTTGTATGTATAGAGCTATACATATATATACTGTAAGGTACAATGAGCACATTCTCCCTACATCTATTAACGTGGTGTCAGATTCTGTACAGTTGAACCTTCCCATTCCAAAGTCGTCCTAACCTTGACTATCGTCATTTTGATTTGGCCCGAAAAGGTTAGACTGACCTACCTAGCTAAACTGGGCTTAGTTCACGTTAGATTTCAATCGGTTTTTGCTATTTTAAGTTCAAATATAAAATGATCTTTAACACAAAGCACGTGGTGACAAGATCTCAGGGTCTGATCGAAGCGTGGCTCTCGTGTGCCTTTAATTAAGCGTTAGATGTGGCCGTCATGCGCTAATGCGGTTGAGATAATCCTCCGTCGCAGGAAATAGACCGCAACTAAGCTACAATCCGCCTCACTGATCTTGTTTATTTGTTGAGTTACCGCTTCAGTGACAAAGTTAAAAAGTGAAGTGATTTCATATGCAGCCCAGTCGTGACATTTCTGTCACAATAAATTTTCTTATCAAACATGAAAGCCAAGAAACATGTATGATTTAAGTAAATTACGAATGAAAAGAGCAGATAAAAAAAATAGACCTTCAGAGTTTCTTGCCTGTAATTTAGTCAGTTTGTAGGTATATACAAGATTTTTGTTATCTTCTGCATGAACTTAATTTGACTTCAAAAGTAAAGCCCAATCAAATCAAAAGTGAATATAGATATCCATTTAATTTTGTGATTTCCAGGTGGTAAGCAGAAACCATCGCTCGGAGATATATGTCAGGATACATCTCGGCCACTGTCTTCTTTTCAATATTTGAGCCAAGAATCGCCCACAACTAGACTAAGGCGTACTAGTAATGGTCGGGGGATGATTTGCCCGTGACTCAAGTTTTTTTGCTTTGATTCTATAGTTTATAGACTCGATTTGCGTATTCCAGATGGCAGACATGGAAAATTTTTTGAGCCAAACTTACAACAACTTGAACTGAATTTTCATTCAGTGTATCATTAAGGCCTTGTATTTCAACCTCTTGTTCCTGTAAGGAATCTATTATATTTTGTAGGTCTATGATGTTCTGTTCCCGCATGTCGCTTGGCGTTCCCGGGAGCTCCCTACATGCCTGAGGAAGGCCATCCGTGAGATTTTTAGTGGGTAGGCCTGCCCCTTCTGGGGAGGAGAGCCCCACATAACCGCCGGTTCGTCACAGCCGGCGGTTATGTGGGGCACAGCCTCAAAAAATAAGGTCTATGATATTCTGTGTCTATGTTCCAGAGTACTTATCCAACCCTCATGTCTGTCAATATTTAGCTGATGTTCATCAAGTCGTGCGTTACAACTCACTCTATGTTCAGAGATTGTTTTCAACTCTGTCTTCAATTCTCCGACGTCCTGCCGTAGTACTCGTAGTTTCATGCAGTCCACCACAGGTGATGAAACTGAGGAGGGTGACATGGCGCTCTGTTTCCGTGGACCACGAAGTGTAATGTTGCCAGCTTCGCCATCACGAGCGTCAGGAAGTGTTTTCACCGGATTATCTTGACGCCTTAGACTGACATAATAGGCAAACCCAGTGAGACATCCACTCCGTTTGATTTACACATACAATATTAAAACACAAGAAACATTTACTTTCTAATAATTATTTTGCAAATTTACGTAACCTAGCAAATACTATCAATTAACCTTATTGAATAACTATATGTGTAATTTACAATCGAGATTAAAGAGTCCGAGATATTTCCAAGTGAGCGGTAAAAATGAGGAATATTGAACACAACCTGTTCGCTAAAAATAAACGTGCATCTGTGCGTGTCCTGCGCCTGCGCCGAGATTCGCGGCTCCTGCGGCTCGGGGTCTATTCTGGAAATGCTTTGCTAAAGTTTCGAACATGATTCGCTGTTCAATGCTACGAAAACTTGATTATGATACTTGCAAGCAATACATATGACAATGTAAGATAAACTCTGAACCTTAAATCTTGATTACAGGTAAGTATTACTTCTTCTGAACCGGTCCGATCGCTACAGGCGGTGCTCGCCGCGTTACCAACTCGTCTTCAGCTTCATAGGGTCGTCGTCATCGACCAATGACTAATACATGACACATTAATAAATACGTTATAATTTCATTGAAAAAATAAAATTGAAATATTTTTTTTATTAGGTATATTTACCTATAACGAAAAATTAAATAATGTTATTAACAGAATAGAAGGAGAATTTGAGACATCCAGTCAAAATTTGTCTGTCCTGCCTGCGTGGTTACTTGAACACGCAAGCAGGACACACAATAGGAATTGTTCAGATAACAGAAAGGGAAGAAACACAAATTTGCAATCAAGTAATGAATGGTGTTAATAAACTTAACACTGCTTCTAGGAGACTATATCTACTGCTAGTACTCTATTGATGGCGTAGCATCTTTGACATTCAAAAGTGATTGTAAAATTGTATTTGAAGAATAAATTTTTGATTTGATTTGATAACAAGTGAACTTCTACATCTAAACCCTTATCATATAAATATTCACACACAAAACTATTCTTCAAAAGCAGATACATGGACAGAAGAACTATATATGTATGTATGACATATACAGCTGGAATTTTTATAATTGGTGTGGATGGTGCAATCCGAAATCATGGGGAAGAGCAAAAAGTACTCTAGGGAATCTTAGGCCTCATTTTAATTAAAACTATGACTGCATCATTGGATTTTAGGTGTTAAAAATATGTAGTTAATTAAGAAAAACATCTGGATTGTTATACCATTAGATAGTGTCCTTAATATAAAGCAAATTCTAGAAAGTATGTCGCACGGCAAACCTAAGGAAACAACTCATTTATAAGCAAATATTTTTTTTTATTTATCTCACGTTACCATTATACTTTAACTAATTATTTGTTAAAATTGATTTCCGCTTCTACAGGATTTCTCAATATTCCTAATTTTAAAAAATTGAGCAGTGTAATAATAAGGATGAACCCCGTATCCGCGGCCATTAGCATTAGCTGATTTCACAATCGTTAAGTTATAAAACACATTAGCGGCTCATCTTAAAAATGAGTACATTTAATTCGTGCCTCAATAAATTTCGATTGTGCAGCAATGATCGGGTGCAGTGTATCGCAACATCGGCGCAGCGAGCCTCCCGCGGCGCCTTAATGAGAAAGTTAAGCTGCGCGCGGCCGAGCGCGAGCGCGAGGCGAGGGCGACGGCGACGGCGAGGGCGGCGATGCTCTGCACGGACGGCGGACCCTTGCCAATGAAGCCAGACGTATCCAGTGGGATCGTTACACTACCTACACTTTCGTTAATATACCTAATGTAGTTTTTACCAACTTTATATCTGGAGACCTATTTTTGAATTACGAATGCGATTTCGAAATCACCGCTGACTAAATAGTCAGCGGTGACTTTGAGGTCACGGATTCCTAAACATCCAATTTTAGAATGTCGATCGCAGAGCTGCCAACATAGATAAAGTACACACATAAATGTAAGAGTTCGATTCCACGCAGAATATAGTCGCGATAACATTTCCACAAGTATGACTTGATTACGAGTGGGTGAGGGCACTCGTAATGAAATCACACCTGTGACTAAGGTAGTCACATCAGTGATATTCAAAAATAAGAATTATTGAAAATCGGTGATTATTAGTCACATCGGTGATTTCGAAGTCGCATTCGTAATTCAAAAATAGGTCCCCTGGACTTATTTAAAACTAAAAAGAACTATTTATTTAGACATTTTAATTTACGTACAAAGCAACAGTTTTTAATTACACACGAATCTCATAATTAGTTTATTAAACTAAATAATAAATATTATTCAAAATTTATTTTAATTGTTTATTTTCAAAGTCAATATACAACTAAATATTCTGTGAATATTTCAAACCTCTATCTGTCGCCGTTATTAAGAGCCCACGTTAAATATTTATTTTATTTTGTGTTTAGCAGCAACAGAAATACAACATATGTGATAATGTTAATTATCTAGCGGTCATGATTTATGAGATCCCATTTCCCACTTCATGAGCGTCTGGTGACAAACAAACAGACGTGGAGTTAGTATCAGGGGTAAAGCCCCCTTTGGGTATGGAACCATAAATAGCATTTTTTTTAAAGTCACAATTAGTCACATATATGATAATATTATGACCTATTATTATGACCAATAGCAATAATGACATACGCCATGTTCAATATTAACTATTAAGCAAGTTATCTCTATTTCCGAACGTTCTTGTAGTAACGTTACTACAAGAACTATATAACAGAAAAGAAATGAACAGTAGATAATTTTTGCTTGTCGCAATGTTAATATTGCAAAATGGCCAAGGTGTATAGTTACATACTGAAGAAGGCCTTGTAGAGATAGAAGCCTGACTCGTCTGAGACCTGATAAGTTTTTGACAATGCTTTTATTTGTATATTTTTTATCTTGTCATAATTTACAATGGGACTCGGTACTGGAATTACACTTCACTCATGAAAAACGTTACAACAACAGCAAACGATACAGCCTTTCAGCAAAAAAAAAATATTTATATAACTGAATAACACAATCCTTGTGTGCAGACGAGCAGAACCCAAATTAGATGGTATGCAAATACAAGAGGAAGAAAAAACATTAAATTCACCTGCTCTGAATTAGAAGAGTTACAAAAACAGGTAGAAAACTGGGAAGGTCATTGATATTTTCGTGGTCCTTAGCAACCAGTTTATAAGCCTGCAGAATAAGGAACATTGGCAAGCTCTCATGGCGCAGCTCTGGGTGCACGGAGCGCGTCATTGAGCGGTGGACGTGCGCGGCCGTGATTGCCACGGGCTGTGGGGCAGCCTCGCCGCCCCCCCCGCGCGCCCGGACGCCCCGCCCGCCCTCGCGGCCCGCGGGGAGGCCGCGCACCTGCCCGCTCCGTTACTTACGAGGATTTGCATACAGCCTGTTACACAACTTGACCGCTGCATTCCCGTATAATGATTATCAAGTTATGATCTAATAAGTTGGCGTGATTTTACAACTTTTTTGTTCCTGAATTATTATCATAGTTGATGGCTCAGCAAAATAAACGTGGAAGATACACGATTAGTTTGAAAGATAACATCTAATTATTAAGACATATCGGGAAGACAGTTTAGTTCCTTACTAAAAGTCAACTCAAGTGTTCATTTCCACTTTCAGAAGACATAAAAACCTAAGTATTTGTACTGTAGCTTCAGGCGGCTTAGGACATTTGTAACTGGATATCAGAAAGAATCGTTCCAGTGGGAGGGGCGAGTGAGGCTGGTGTAGCGCGCTGGTGGCCGCGGCATTTGTCACGCACGATCGGCATAATTAAATTAGTTCGCGCGCAGACGAGCGAGGGTCGGCGTGCGCCCGCGCAGGGGTGCTATTGGTGACGCTATCGAATTTCAATTTACACTCTATACAAGTACGTGACACGTGGGGCGCACTAAAATTTTCCGAAATTAATGATTAACTAATAATAATATTTGTTACACTTACACCAATTTGCCACGCCCAAAGTAAGCTCTGCAAGGCTTGTGTTATGGGATATAGGGTAACAGATAGACACACATATATTACATATACTAGTGTGCCTTTACGTCAATCCAGTCATACTATCAACCAATCCGCTTCAATGCATTTTTCACGTACTTGAAATTGCAATCAAGAATCCACATACAAACATATTATTAATATTTATCGTAGCATTAATAACATGGCGACCATTAAATAAATAGATTTCTAAGCGTCACGAGCTTATTATATGTTTAACATAATTATTATAACAAATTATTTTATGCCTATTTCTAGTTAACATTACGATAGGCATTAGATCCAGTTCTTCAGTAGCTGAGTACAAGTGAAATTCTTAAGGACCCAAACGGTATCTGCCGCATGTAAAATAACATTACATCTTTCTCCTTAAACTCGTCTAATTTGATACATATAAATTGAACATACAGAAAATTTTTGGTTAAAAAATTAAGAAAAGAAAAATATCGTATAGTTGAGAATCAGGTCCCAGGTTGGATCGGGTACAAGTATTTTAATTGAACCAGCCCTTCCCCCCCCTGACCTCCCCGCACATCAACCCGCGCCGCGACACGCACCACCGCCGTCGCCGTACATAACGACCACGCACTGATTCGCTTTCTCGTTATTGGTTCTGCGCTCGCCACCACTTTTGGTTTCTAGCTGCCTCTTATCCAGTCACAGCTTATGTATTGTTCTTTCATTTTGTACCCTGGAATCTCCTAATCTAACAACGATTGGATATCGAACTTGTACATAATATCAAATTGTCAAATGTAAATCAATTTCAAATTGTTTGGTTTCTTGTTGTTTTAGTAATTAAATATTAGACAAATACATACGTAATGAAGCTCGTTGTTGTTCTCGACTAAATGAAGTTGCATGCAAAAAAGTAGGTAACAGACAAAGGATATTTGGCTGAAGAAAAATCTGCAGACTATTCGTGATTGTACGAGCGCGTGCGATGCAGCTAGTAGTTTACACCACTTTGTTTTGTGTTTTAAAAAATAACACAGCGCTCTCGAACCACGCCGATGTTTCGTCCCAAACAGGTTGCGGGATCAACGCTCCCGGTCCCGGCCAATGCTAACCGTTTAATTCCGGCTCTGAATTAGCCGGTAATAATCTCTTCCTTCTAGATTTACCTTACATAAAGGCAAAACTGAGATTGTTTGGATTGCTAATATTAAAATATTTATATACAAACCAACTATATCTGAGTGTAAATTAAAATCTAGTTGAAGGGTTAATGACGACAATCTTACAGTGTATTTAATTGGGGAAAAAAGAAACAAGTGAACGGATAGTGAACACATACAGCTGCATCATCTCAAGATAAGACATTCATCTACTCTCTTTATTAAATACGAGTAATTCATAATAGTTTTTAGTTTTACCCAAACAATAAGACTATTATTATTCGAGTTAATCATGCTACAAGTTCTATCGCACAATTTTAGCTCACAATTGATAATGTATACCAATTTATAAACCTAATTTCAAATATCTATTAAAAATGTAATCTATATACTAATCGGCTAATTTTATAATTATTTAAATATTATTTCTCGTAACCTTCATGTACCAAAAATCTTATTATATTTTGGCATATCATGCTTTTCTATTAAGACAAAGAAACTAGTTAAGCTTTTGCCACTATAGATAAAAAAATATAAGTGGGACAAATCACTCCAATGGTACGACAATTAAAATGTACATAAATTATATAAACGACAATTAAAATCCCAAAAGGAACGAGTCAGATAAAGTTGACTCATATCCTGACATATTAACGGAATTGAATGCAATCGTCAAAATTTGATTTTTTTGTTATATAACATCGACCGTTTATCTCATTCGTTATTGAACTAATTGGTCTAGTTTTGCTCTACAATTTTTGGAGGGTTCATAGCCTTTTTTACTCAATAAATAATATCATTGAATTACTGGATAGAGAGTGTACACCTAAAGCTCCTGTAAGAGTAAATGTGCACTTAGGAAGTTTCGGTGTGGTCAGACTGATCGCGACGGCGGCAGCGCTCAAAGCGAGCCCGCAAACTGCCGCGGCGATGAAAAGCATATTATGGAAAAATGCTGAAATGGTCCATTGTATGCTCTCGCCGCCAGACACTCTTCAAACCGCAACCTGTGTTGCTTAATTATGTACACAGACTACTCCCAGCCCGCGATCGAGCCCGCATGCAGTTAGGAGCTGAGTGTTTCCCGCAATCCATACCGGCATCATCAAGTTACTCGCCGTTTCAATACAATCAGATTTAAATGCGGACACTTTATGTCCCTGGTCGGCCCTTAAAATAATTATTCGAATCTCACATCTCGATTATGCTAATAGTATTCAATTTTCCAGGGAATTCCTAAATTAAAATTATTTAGAAAGTGTAAAAAGTAAAAGTGTGAAATTGGAATTCGTCATTAGCGACTTAACATAAAATTATTGAATTTAATCATTTTAACGGACTGCGTACAAATTACATAATTTATCCACGCAGATCTCACTTAAGTTTGAATATTCAATTAAAACTTATATTTAATTATTGTAACAGCTATATATATATGCACTTGTTCCTTGTGCTAAATTATTAATTCGTCGGTGTGCGAGAAGGTTGACTATTTAAATCACGCCGCGCGTCTGTCGCGTGGGAACCAGCAAACGCCCGGAAGAGTATGCATATGCATCTTGATTTCTGTAATGCAGTACACCTAAACTTTAACTATTTCCGTTTAACTATGGCTACGCCCTCTGCTGACTCTGCTAAAGTATCAAAGTCAATGAAAATCCTTATTGGTATAGTTTATTCCAAAGCGCAAGATCACACAGCACGAAGGAAAAATTTGTTAGTCGATGCACCCCACGTGACAGATGGTAACAATGGCTGTCACAATTGCGTTTGTTAGATGTGTTGCTGTGTTCTCCTTACCTACGGTAAGATACGAATTTACAATTGACATAATTCGAGTATAAAAATGTGTGCCTTCAATATGTCGTATCCCATAAGTACAGAATGCACAGATTGACATTGAATGTGATGTAGTACAAGCAGGCACACATACAGCTGGTCTAGTGCATCGACTGGCGGCCGTTTCCGCCCATTTAAGTGCCACGTCTCGGTCTTAGTATCAGCCGCAAGTCTCCACGTACGCAACTAGCTTCCTGCACTGCATCAATTAGCAAATCATGTCCTACATGACGTCGGTGCTCCATATAAAAATCTCCGCACCATATCCACATAACTGTTAAGTTCAAAGTGGCCTCTGTAATGTAATATCTGACGACATCTAATTGAAATATCATAATCACAGCTTATATGCATCCCTATCGTGGGACGTCTACCCTAACAATGTTAAGGAAATTAGGGCCTTAATCAACCACGTTGTTAATCGACTCCACACTTTGACTTACAACTTTGATCTTCTTCACAGGTTTATTTTTTAAATATTTTCGATCGGCGTAGAAGCGCTAGATAAATGTGCAATATTAAATTCGGAAAACGAAAAACGACCTCGCCACCGACGCTCTTTCAAATCAAATCTAGAGGTGTAGAATCCAATTCTACGTGTATCCAAACTTTTACTCCTAAGATAGTGGTAGAACTTGTAGATCATGCATCCAGGTAGACCGTGACTCAAATGACTCAAAAGATGTTTATGGTAAACAAAGCAAAATGTATAAGTCACAAGACCCTAGAGGAAAGTAGCACAATCGTCGCGCTAAGCAAGGATCAATTCAATTGAATTCCGGTTATTCAACAGGGCTAGAGATAAAAATGATCAAATCTAATGGTGAACATTTTGGAGTCAGATTTTTTTCTGGTGACGCAATGTGCCACCGACGGTGTACAATAGAGCTCGTTACGCACAACAATGGCGCTTCTTGACGAGACCTTTGGCGGACCAACGCCAGTGACCGTCCAAACTCGCCAGACACAATCGACACACGAACTATTATTGAATTTGGACGGAGCTGTTAAATGGCAAGCCAAGATGTTTGCCGTGGGATGTGTTATTGACGGACAATAGCATGATCAGACCGATCTAATGCTCAACATCAGTTGCAAATGTTTATATCATCTTCTTATAGTTTCTTAACAATTCTCAAACAATTAGTGTTAATATTATCTTTTTTTATTATTTTGTAAACGGGCTTTAGACTATTACGATCTTTCCCCACTTTACGAGTAATGTTATGATTCTAGCTCCGTATGTAAATCTTAAGTTCCATATTAATTAGAGGAAATCCTGAACCTGTAGGAGTGTTTACCTAGATGACAACTACTTTTGTTTTCTTCGTCTGGTAGTTTTAAGAAGGTATAAATTTGAACAGATCTTTATAACTGTAGTATTTTTACTAATAATGCTGAAATGTATTATAATTTATATAGAACTAAATTCTAAATGCCTACTCGTTTGTCGTTCAATTATTAGATATTTATTATTGTATTCACTGCTTTGCTTTAATGCTTGCCTGCTTTTCAATTACAGAATTTTCAGCAGAACATTCCAAGTTCCAGTATACCTGCTTATCTAAATACACATTTACGTAACATTTTATTTCAGCACTTGTATTAACTATAAATTTAATAAATTTGTTTGTTAATCTCTTTATAATAATATTATTTCTCGTCACAGTTATTTACATAGCAGTTGACACAATACTTGTATATGAAATAATAATGTTTGTGTGAGACTGCATCATCAAGCTCCCACTCCTTGGTTCGCCAGGTATCCTATATAGAACTTGATGTGATAAGTGATTAACAAAAATTATCACTTATAAGTTTTTTTAGCATTAAAAATGATCTAATACAAAGAGGTAAGTGAACGAAAATAAAATAAAAACAACAAAATTTAATCAACATAATATGACTGCCAATGATGTCGTGTGTAAGAATGGATGTGTGAGTTGATTAGGTTAGTTAAATACGTTAGTTTATTTTGTAGAATATTGTAATGTATTTTTATTTATTTTATGAAATAGTTGGATTTTTACAAATAAATCACTAAAAGTTTGAGTACAAGATCTTTATTCCACAGGGAATTCAAACAGAATTAAATTCACTAATGTTTACTTTGCAACAATACTTTATACAAATAAATCACTAGAAATAGAAGTACAAAATCTTCATTTCACATGGGATTTACACAAAATTCAATTCACTAATGTTTACTATGCAACAATATTTTATACAAATAAATCACTAGAAATATAAGTACAAAATCTTCATTTCACATGGAGTTTAAACAAAATTCAATTCACTAATGTTTACTATGCAACAATATTTTATACAAATAAATCACTAGAAATATAAGTACAAAATCTTCATTTCACATGGAGTTTAAACAAAATTCAATTAACAAATGTTTACTATGCAACAATATTTTATACCAATAAATCACTAGAAGTATGAGTACAAAATCTTTATTTCAAATGGAGTTTAAACAAAATTCAATTCACTAATGTTTACTAGGCAACAATATTACTGTCAATTCTATCAATTCATATACATAGAATGACTTAAAAATATAAAAGAACTTAAATTAATATAGGTACAGGCAGGGTTTATAGGTCCGTTTGATCGATATTGGTTTTAAGTTGAAATTTATAATGTAAAAGATTAAAAGACGGTATTCCGAGGATAAAAAGAAATCAGTATTCCGGTAGTCCTTCAGGAGTCCTTCAGGAACTGGTCCAGGCAACTGGTAACCGTGGTTAGATGGCCGTGTTTGGGTTAGTTTACTCTCTGTCCTTGGCTTACCAAGTCGCCGTCTTCAATTAGGATTTAAGGTAGATCAGCGGTCTATTTAATGCAGCTGGGTCACTTGAAAGTCCCTGGGTGACGAGGGTTAATGTTCAGCCCAAATATAGTTCCCTTTCTTTCGGGATGATTGTCTTTTTTTCTCTAATTTATATTCGGTGAAAGTAGATCTATTTCGTCAGTCTATATATAGACAACTTCTCTTTTGTAGCAGAGCTCGGCCTCAACAGCCGAATACAGTATTTTCAATTATTTAAATTAGAACAGTGAATAGTTATTGATCACAGCTATTGATCCAAAACCAAAAAATATCCGCTAATCACTGCCACAGACTAGTGTGTATCCTTTTTTTTTTTTATTAAGTTTTTAATTTTTTTAGTTAGGCAAAGGACACAACCTATGCTAGCCCGAGCAATCTAGCCTGACTATGTTAATCTGTAGAAGGATTAATATTTCTTTATTAGTCCTCACAGCTAGGTCTAGTTTACAGACTCAATTGCCACAGACAAACATTTGCCTGAGGAATAATAAAAATAAGGTTAAACGACTACACTTATGATGATCAATTGCGATTTAACTTTTCATTGACATAAGACTATTCTTTTAAACTACTAATTGTGACATTATAATATTTTAATATTTTTTTTAGGGGGAGTGTGTGGGATTACTGATTAAAATACTATCTTTGTAGACGACGCTTGGCTAGACTTGGTTGCTTAATTTGCGCCATAGATAATGGTGTTAGGATCATGATTAGCGGTCCACTCTATGGAACTGTCCATGTCATCTATTAAAATTGTCAATGTCAAAGTAACAATTCGACGTAAACATAACCAATGCGAGATACAATTGTAAAAGTGATTTTAATCAATATGAATAAAAAAATGTCTTTAATAGTACTTAAAATCAGTGAGAAAAACAGTGTTACAATATACATAGGTAAAAATGTGTCACTATTAATCAGTTCAATTATTAGCCGTTCTTAATTATTATTGTGTATTTAATATTTTAACTGGGTAAAGTTATTAGATTTTCAGTTTCTACATAATCGTGATCGAGCAGCCACATGGTAACCTTGTCCTTACATCCATGTAACGAAAGCGGATAAATTTTAAGTACAGCATTGATTTTATTATACAAGTAGTCATCTAGAAAGCATGCAAATCTCTCAGCAAATAAGGTACCTACTAAATGGTTGAATGGTACAAACAGCACTCCTCCTACGTCTATCGAGGTTGAGATGTGGATCATATGGGAGTTGGGAGTGCTTGCGAAGAATAATAGCAAGCAAAAATAGCTGGCGTACTGTAAGTACCCTCCAATAACTGTACACTTCGCTTGTGGGGGTGAGAATGGGGAGAAAAACACGCAACCTTCAGGACTGCCCTCTGTGCCCTTTCAACTTTTAATGTGTGGGTAACAGCACCACCCTAAGAAGAGATGCAATATCCCAGCAAGGACTGACATAAGGAGAGATACGCACATACGCGCTATACATACATAATATATACTTAATATTTGGAAATTATATTGATAATGGTACTTAGCTTCCAAATTTTTATGTTAATCAACTAACCATGTGTTTATCAAAGTTTATGTCTATCAGTCTACCACCAGCACGATTTGTCAATTGGGTAGTGTTCTAACAGGTGTTTATACAAAAAATTGTCCTCGTGATGAATATCAAAATAAAAACGAATCGTGTAGTTCTGAACAAATTATCGACTTGGTTGAGCTCACGAGTCGGCGCGGTAATCGTGAAGGCTACAAATATAATATTACTATAATGACATACAAATTACGTATGAGGTGTTTGAATTCGTGTCACACGTCCCATAGGCCGCCGGCTATTTATTTAAAGGGATCACGAGCGCCAGGGACATGAATGAGATGATTGTAATGTATGCCACAGGTTCTTAATATTTAGTTCCCAAGCGAACACCTGTTTCGTCGCTACGGAATATTGACCATACTTGTGAGGACAAAATAAAAAGACCCAAATTAGTATTTTAAAGAATTACTGAGAAGAAATTTAAATAACGTTTTCCTCCGTATTAACGTTCACACATTATCTTAAAATTGAACCAATCAGTCTAAGGCTTCGGATAGATCTCGTAAATTTTTCTCGGAAATTTAAACTTTATGCTTCCAACAAACTTTTCTGTTGCAGTTATTATAACAAAATCGACATAATAATAAGAAACTGCGCCAACATTTCTACCATAGGAGAAATTGTATGGAATTTTTGCTCCGTATTTCTAGAACTAATAATAAGAATATTAATCATTTAAATAGAATTGTTTTCATTAGCTGCGACAACATGATTTGCACGTTAAGTAGGTATAGGTTAATTAACGATAAACTACTATCGATTTACTTTGCATTCAAATAAATAACCTGAATAAATGTTAATACATTTCAATGTTGTCGCATTTATTTGTGAGCAGCCATGTTTCATCAGTTAATAAAGTGTATAGACTATTTGTCACTGATTCCTTTATTCAATATTTTTTACCACTTTTTTTTCTTACACTTACACCAATTAGCCTAGCCCAAATTAAGCCCTTAAGGCTTGTGTTATGGGATCTAGGATAACAGATAGACGAATAGAGATATATAAATATGTCTGATAGAAATATATATTAACAGCCATGACTAAGATACAAATGCTGGTGGTCATCACACAAACATCTGCCCCCAAAGGGATTCTAACCCGGGACCTCGGAGATAGCGACACCTTAAAACCGGTGCACCATCCACTCGACTACGGAGATCTTGAAATATACTCGTGGAGTCTTCATAACGTGCAGAAGCTATAGCTTTTATAGATATAATGTGAACTTATTTAAATTTGTAAAAGAAGTTGGATTCAAACTATTTATCACTTATCACATCAATTTCTATATGGAATCCACGGAGATCGTCAAACTTTATAGAAGCAGATCGTTACTGATTCTTAGTTTGTAGTAAGACGGTATTCATCTCAATTATATATCATGAAGGCAATTATACCCCTGCCTGGCGCAAAATCGTCAGTTCGCGAGACTACATCGGCACCGCAGTCTGGTGCAATAAAATCACTAAAGAAATTACGCTACATCATATGTACAGCGTGTTGAGTTATTTCAACCGCTAAAACTAATGATGGATTAACTCATTTATAGATTTACGATTTTAAACCTCTTTAATAATTCTGGATTTAGTGTTATTGTATAAATTGTAAGTGAGTATTGTCAGTAACATTCTTATAAAGCTTTTTCTACGTACCTGAAACCTTTATTCAATCTATATTGAAAATTTTAGATGTGCTCGGTGCTACAGAAACAAATATACTTTATTAATTGACAACATTTTAAAGGTATGCCTATGGATGTCTAATGATTGCTGTCTGTTTGCGTGACTGGGTGATTTTAAATGAAAACAGAAAATGTCTTCCCGTAAGAAGAAGACGTAATAAAATTTCCTGTATAATACAATAAAGATGATTGTATTAAGATTTACGAGAAAATACAGGTACTAGAGGAACAGAGTTCATGCAGCGGATACTGCAACGCCACAGATTTGTAGCACACGCGTACGAACGTCGGCTCTGCGTCGAAGTGGAGCCGTCAGGTCCGAGGGACCGCGGGCCCGAGGGTCGGGGGCGGCAGGGGGCCGGCCCGGCGGCGGCGGCGGTGCGGCGGCAGTCTGCCAGCGAGCCCCGCGGCGAAAGCACGCGCCGCGGAGTGACCATTCAGTGCGGTGCCAGTGCATGTGTGTGCGCATCCCGGGCCGGGGGCGCGGCGAGCGGCGCGCGCGCGGCTGAGCATGCCGCGCCCGCCGCCGCCGCCGCTGCTGGCCCTCGCCCTCGCCGTCGCCGCTCTGCTGCAAGTACGTCTGCGAAACCCACACCACACATCACACTGCCTCGTCCAGCATTAATCTACGGAAGCTTCTCTATTAGTGCAAGTGCTTCGCCGTTCCAATTTAAAAGCCCAAGTGTCATTTTGGTTGCGTCAGCAAATCCAGTTCATAATGAATTGATTATCGAAAATTCGGGTGATTTTAGTTACCAAAACAGCTCCTTGATCCTTTATCTGAAATCTTGTGGTATCCAAAATATATTAATCCAATGAAATCGGGACTTGAAGTGATAGTGCTTTAAGAATATGGAAATCTAACCAGCGTCCTACTTATGACGTTAATAGTGATATTAGGATATGGGAAGTTAAGAAAACGTTTGAAGGTAAGGTACCTTATCTACGAGTACAAGCTATTGATGAATTCTGTAAGAACCATAGAACAGCGTGGAATCTGCTGGCGCGTTCCGGCGGCGGTGGACGTGCGCGCGCTGCCAATTAGCTGTTCTCAGAACCTCCTCGCACAGCCCGGGCCGGCTCGGGACGGGGAATCTGTTAAACGGTCATTGGTGCTCTGAGAACACTTAATAAGAACGCGCATTCAGTAGAAAAATATGAAAAATCAATAATGCCTTTAAATGAAAAAATGAAAAAAACTTTAGATGAAAATTCTTAAAAAACTCGTAAATTTTTCATAGACTTAGATATCTGAAAACCTACATAGCAACAACGATTTGATCATATCCCTAATTAAAAAAAAAGAAAACTATAAAGGAAGTGCATAAAAACAAACTTAATATTAAAAGGAGTATAATATTTGATGCAAATATGGTTTCAAATAAATTTTATCTAAACAGACAAAAACCAAACAACACTTATGATTTAAAAATACGCTATCATATACAGTATATGATATCGGATTGTAGAAGAAGAAGCAGAACAATCTAAGAAGAAGGAAAAGCTTAAACATTCAAAATTTTTAAATTTAGGTTACAATACATATAATACCTAGTCTTAATTTATTAGCATCAAAACCGTAGCCCCTAATCAAATTAGGTTGTTGAATGTAGATAGACATGATAACTCTACAAAAACAAAACGATAAAATTAATGGTTTGAAACTTAATCTTTCATGTTGAGGCTCAATTGTTGGTAAACTTTCCAGTTAGAGAGAAATTGTAATAAAAAATCTATTAACACGAATAAACTTAAATAAGCATATCAGAAACTATACAAAAATGAAAATGGAAATTTTGAATTTATAAATTCCCATCGTGCAAAATGATAAAGTTGTAATCAAAACGATACCATAAATTCCGCTAAAAAAACATAACACAATAAATATTTTCCTACGTGAAGATTAATTGTCAATATTGTCCCCCAATTTAATATAAAGAATGTTTTGATCTTCCCTCGTATATAAATGAAACCTTAACTCGTACTGTGAATCCTGTTAAAGAATGCATCTCGACGTAAAACAAACACGTATATCGAAGGCAAAGTGTGTTCAATATTTTAGAAATATTTACAAATTAAAACTCTTTGTCTTTCTCTTGAACTTTGAATTCTATTCCAAGCCATTTTAAGCTCATCCAATTCAAGATTTAAATCGCCTAAAAAGCTACTACTGAAAAAATTTAAAAAGTTATTGCATAAAACTTCCAAATGATTCCCTAAACATAACGTCCAAATTAAATAACGCTATCAGTATAAATATATTTACAAAAGGAGACTCGATTTAAAATGAAAGTTAACGGAGATAGGTAATTCTAATGAGCTCCATCGAACATATTTATATTCAAATAGACATATCATAATAAACATATATTAACCGTTCTTAACATACATACATACATATATGTCACGCCTTGTTCCCAATGAGGTAGGCAGAGACCATCTCTCTCCACTTGCTACGATCCTGGCACACTTCTCTTGCTTCCTCCACTATAACTAACTTAACTATAGGAAGTAAATCTTAATAAGCATCTCGGAACAGGACAAAGTAAAATTGAACAGACAACTGCTTGGGCAAAGCTTGAAAGAGTTACGTGACATACTTCATAGTCTGGAATAACTATTGTTAAATAGAGCGGCAAATATTCCTTGATTGTCATACCATTACTACTTAAGAAAGTTTATTTGAAAAAAGCGTCAGATGTATCAACGGATGCTTCTGATAGCATCATACAAACATGTCAGATAATTTTAATTAAATAATTCCCAATTCCCATTGTGGACGCGCAAGTTCAATGGAATGTAGTGTTCCCGCGGCAGTGATCTTGTCGTAGCGCGTCATGCATTATTCATGCGCCTGCGCATGCGCGCCGCAGCGCGTTTCCCGAATATAACAGTGACCCGTAACATAAACAGCGAATCCTGTGGTACATCGTTGTTGTTCTAATGAATTACGTACAGCATCGGAGACTGGGCAAGGAAATGCTGAAAATGTTTATAATAAAACTTTAAAAACTTCAATGGAGTTTTAAAATTTATTTAAAAAATTTAGTGCGATTTGACAACAACTGGCTATCGATATTTATGTGTCCATTTTATCAACTATAAATGTTAACATGATAATATTGTTCAAAAAGTCATATCTACAGCTCTTAAATAGGTATATATGTGTATGCTACACATTGACCATACATCGATTTGGAATAAGTATATTATATAAGTATAACTGTTATTTGCAGTAGTTAAAATGATCGTATGCGGCGGTGTGGCGACATCACCGCTAAGTAACTACGAAGAATACAGTAATAAAACATTGTAACATGAACGTAAAGTAAATGCACAAACTCTTATAATGATAAATTTCCCAAACATTAAGATGACAAAATATTTATTGAGAAAATACGTGTGTCTAACGCAAGTCAACAGAACGTGTCCAACGCAAATGAACGTGTCCCCTCGCCGCACCAGCTCGAAACTCATAAAATGTAAAGTTCCGTAATAAAACCAGCACCTCGCGCATCAGGCCGCCCCGCTAACTTTGCTCTGACAACAAGTGCTAGCGGCGAACTTGTCGTTGTATCACCCCAATACAAATTCAATGGAATTACAGAGACAATACACTGCGCAAACACTGTGGTCAGTTAAGTTTAGGAGCAACGATCCCTGGTATCATAGATTATTTATACATAATAAGTTTAAATTATTGATATATTACTTCATTTCTATTTCCATTAACCGCCTGGTAGCGTTAGAATTGAAGGCTGTACTACAAGAAACGTTTCCTTTCTTTATCAATGTATTGTTGGAATGTAAATTGTATTATGTTTCATTTATCCTACATTTACCTTCCAAGTTAATATAAAAACAATAAATTTACAAAGCAAATTGTCGACATTTGAAACTTTGCAAAATAAATCAACATGATCATAATAAAACATGTCACCACGAATCCTGTGGAAATTTGAATCACCATGCAAACTCCAAATAAAAACTATGAAAAGCAAGTTAAATGTAGTAAGTTTATTTCATTTAAAACAGGAATATGTTTATAGTGCAATGTAAAATGAAGCTGTTCATTCGGCCGAGCGGTCGGAGCAGTCACGAGGAGATTGATGGGCTGCGCTCATCCCGATCATGTACTGATAAATCGACACAAAAGCGGCGAGCGGAACCACCGTTACACCGACTTAAATAAACTGCGCTTTTTAATTAAATAAATCTTCGTGGCCCCGACCGTGAGTACGCTCGAAACTAAGCCATTAATATTTACCATTTATGCCTTACTTTTATCTGCAATCAAAATTATGGCCAAGGTCTGCTCATTGATCAGGTTTCTTCCGTAATTAAAAGCCCAATTAGCCTTGCATTTGGACTTCAGCTTTCATTAAAGAGATATTTCAGTTTTATGGATACGTGGTCAGACAATAGACTACTAATGATAGGCTGTATGACCTGACGTTAGACAGTATAGTTTCGAGAATACTTGTTGAAAATATGTAATGGTGGAATATTTACAAGCAGCAAAAAGACAATTGAATCCGACAAAGAATGGCGATGGTGAAGATAATGAAAGAGATGTAATTGCGAAAATAACTGACACCTTTTCTCTTTATAATGGTATACATATGGCATACTCTTCTGTGAAATCCCATTGCAACGCGAATATTTCGAAACATTACATAATTTTAAATGAAAAATTGCTCAGAAATTTCAAAGAGGAAATACAGTTGTAATATTCAACGTAAAACTTACTAGAAACGTTATAACAGGCAATAAAATGTAAACGAAATAATTTAGTTCAGCGACTACATTAACAAGAAGCTGTCATCAAACCGTGATGGACGGTACCGTTAGCATTGAGACATTAAAACGCTAATGTGGTCAATGCGGCGGACGCTGCAAGATCTAATGGAACATATTAACATTATTAGTTTTATCGCCCGACGCGACAAATATGCAATGAATTGGTATCATTTCGTATATCCATTGCTCCGGTGTCTTCTTTTAATTATTTCTATTATCTACTTGGGAGCAGTTCAGTACAGCTATTCAGTGTCATTGACGGAATTTATACTTTTACCCTAAGATAAATTTAGTTTTTATTCAATTAACAATCATGATAATGTTGATCAATAAAGCAAAGTAAATAACGAAAAGTATCTTTTTCGTGAATCGACTTCAGTTCAAAAATTACATCTGTTTAATATTACCATTTTAATAGCGGACTTTACTAAACGTTTGACGCACTCTTATTAGCATTTTGTGACTATACACATATTAGCTCCGTAAGCGCTACCGAATAAATCTGAAAAGGAGAAATATAGCACGTCATTATAATGTGGACGACTTAAATTGGGAGACCGCGCGGGAAGATATCTCGTAACATTAATTTGTCAAAGTCCAATTTTCTTAATAAGTGGTATTAAATTAAAATGTTTTTGAATTCGCATATGTTATACATTTTATGTTCTTTAGTAATGAAGTGAGCGTTCAGTAAATTTATTACTTCTACCGCCCGACTGTATGTTAAGAATGGTCACATACGAAAGCATGTCAGTGGCCGATTTGCATCTGGTTAAGTTCACTGATCGTGCTGATATGAAGGGATTAATGGAATTTTAATTCATTAACATGACTACCGTTTATCAGAACATGAAAATATATTTGTTAAAAGTTAATGCTGCAGTACTGCGCCCAGCCAACTTATTATATATAAAATGTTTAAGTACTATGCTCGAAGTCAATATAATTTTATGTTTGTAAAGTCTTTTTATTTATATACACACATATACATCCATGATTTCATTTAGTTTATATTTTTCTGGTAAACAACAAACCCTTGCATTGTAGCAGAATACCAGAGATTTCTCACATCTAAATGTCAGTAAATTCGGCCCCTAATTTGCTAGCTGTTCACATCTTTGCTGCTGCAATTTAGTTTGCATTTGGTAATAGCACCAAAACCAGTGTAATAAAGAGTTTGTCTATCTTCCATCCATTCTTCTTAACATCAGGGTGTTAAAATAAATGACAAAAAATTGAAACAGACCTTGATAATTTGGTTTAGAATAACTGTATTAAGTTGTGTATGGTCTGTGAAAGTCCTGCTAGCTGTTAGCATCTCCACTCCGACTGCTGTAGTCTGAATGCGATATACCGCTGCAGATCAACTTAATAAGTTTCGCACCCAGTGCCTGATTAACCCTTAGGCTAATTAGGCTGCAGCATAGGGTGCGAGGAGGGGGGGGCGGACTGACTTGACTCGAATCCGTTCTTTTTAGGCCGACCGTAACACACCTGGCGGGGGCGCGTTCTTACAATTAGCCTAGGGCGGTCAGAACTCTTAATCAGTCGCCTAATCCTGTTTTTGCAAATTAATTAAACAATATGGCGACATCACAACCCTTCGAAAAATCCTTCAACACGCGAATTGAATTAGGAAAACGCTAGTTTACGGTTAATGAAATTTGATACAAAATACGCAAATAAATAAGTAGTTTTTCTATTCTTTAATGCTGTATATATATGAGCGTTGTTTTAAATGTGAAGTACGATGATCTGTCAATTTCACCCACACTTAGGTAGACCAATTTTACAAGTGGCAGATTGAATGTTTACTAAAATCATAAATTCCGAATCTTTTAACGTATAAGTGTAAAAATAGTGATATATTGTGTTAATAAATATTCCAGTGTAATTAAAACATCAACATAAATTAATAATTTCATTGGTTGTGTTAATTTCTTGTTTTATGATAATCACTTGACGAATGATCGGAAACGGTGGGAAATCAACACTGCATTTAGGGCAAAATTAGTAACTAAGTTGACAAAGTAGAAGAAAATAAATAATAATATGACGATAAGATATCAGGTAAGCAGGTATTTTTAAATGTATATATTTGTTATCTAGATATTTGGACCTGTAACAAAATATTCGTTTATCTAAGAATCAACTCAATGGTCCTAATTAGAATAAAGATCACGTAATTAATTAATTTTAGTAGATTGTCAATATCGTGAATCTTTAAATTCACTAGAATAACAGGAATCGAGGAGCCAATCAAACTATTTTGACAAGAAATTTTCGCTTCAGAATAATCTATACAAGACAATCCGTACCTTAATCAAAAATTTGTTAACTAGTTCATCTGATTTTTCGTAACGTATTGTTACTTTTCTAAACATTCTACATTTTTGGTAGGATATTAAATGAGTTAAGACATCACAAAAGGTAAATGTTCTTCTTTCAATTCGGACTATTCTGTCGAAACAAAACAAAATTATTTGAGGAAAGGCTTTTGTCGCATAGATTGCGGGTCAAATGGGCGGGGCGGGTCGCGGCGGCGGGCGGTGGGCGTGCCGCTCCGCCCGCCGCCCTCCAACTTGCGATCGTTGCACTATCACCACGGTCTCGCACGCGACCGCTATGCTTACCTACTCCGTTACTGACACCTTTGTTACAACGGTTGATTTGCTTGTCCTCTTTAATATTACCAAGATAATTATCCTGTACGTATTGATTATTAATAGTGCTAGTGGTCTCAACTAGAATTTTACAATATGCTTTTATCGGTTACGCAAATTAAGTGTTATTGTACTAAAACAGTTTACTAACAAAATTAATAATTTTATTAATTTTTAGGAAATGTGCAATTGTTAGGTATATTTACCAACATACAAATTATACAATTTATTAAGCGGATATCAGCAAAGTACCCAAAATTATATAAAAAGAGACCAAAAAAATGTACAAAAGTAAACAATTTGAAACTTCTGAATTTAAATGATAATCTGACTTGTTATAGAATCAAATAAATATGCCAATGTATACAGATAAATTGGTCAAAGTATATTCAATAAAAAAAGCCAGAGGAATGTCAAACTAAATAATGGCAACAGCATCTAATTTAAATTCATTGAGCACTTTATTAATTAATACGATTACTTGTAACATTACAATGGAGAAAAAAAATGAAAATATTGCTAACACAATTAGAGAGAGCAAATGAAACAAAGAAATGTTAATGGAACGCGAACATATCCGAGGACATCGGAAACTTAATTAAAATAACTGTCCTGAAAACACAAAATATATTTGTGTCAAAATAAGATTTATCAAATTTATTCTTACCTCCATTTTTATTGAAACATGCTTATTTATTTTGTCATAGGATGAAAAAACGACGATTGTGCTAGCGTCAATCTGATGTAGATACCAGAAATATTTAAAATTTCTGTAATAAGACATCTGCGGTGTGTCATGAACTTAATAATCACAATACGGATGCTTACGTAGATGACATTATGACATTGGAAGTGTCGTAAAAGAAACATAAGTATTGTGTTTATTGAGGTGCGTGTGATTATGTGTACTTGTCATTTTCTTTATCTCACTAAAAGCCGCAGACTTAACTACAGTCAATCAAAATGTGAAAGCAGCGAAAGAAAGTTAATCTTGTGGTTGAACGCTTTCAATTTGCTTCAACGGTTTGAAAATGCCTGATGGTATTTTAAAAACCATATGAAATACCGTGATTCTACGAACATTACAAAACTGTGTAATGTTATACCTGCCGTTGAATTAGATAAGAACGCAACATGAATGAATAATTAATTAGCCGGAGAGTTCCTCTATATTATATTTATTATTACAGTATAATTTTTAGACAATCCCAACTAATATTATAAATGCGAAAATGTGTTTGTTTGTTTGTTTGTTTATTTGTTTGTTTGTTTGTTTGTTTGTTTGTTTGTTTGTTACCTCTTCACGCTTAAACTACTGGACCGATTTCAAAAATTCTTTCACCTTTGGAAAGCTACATTCTCCCCGAGTAACATAGGCTACTTTTTATCCCGGAAAAATCGACAGATCCCACGGGATGCGCAATAAAGGCTTCGCTCAAAAACTACTGCACAGATTTTTATGCGGTTTTCATCAATAGATAGAGTGATTCTTGAGGAGTTTTGCGGCATTTTTTATCTCGGAAAAACGGATAGTCCCACGGGAAGCGCGATAAAATCTTCGCACCATAAACCGACTTCCGCGTATATGTAGCCGTGGGCAAAAGCTATGACCCTTAACCCTCTATACACCCAATCCCGAAATCCACGCGGGCGAAGCCGCGGGCAGAAAGCTAGTAACTAAAATAAAATTTTGTGTAAATTATTATAGTTGCTATAGAGGACATATATGTCTTAACTGATGTTTAGTGAAACGAACGCAATCAAATATTATGCTTTTGAAATACACCTAAAAAGTATAGGTATAGTATACTGACAAAACTGCCTAAAATATTTAATTAAAATTGTTTTTATGTACCCTATGTGACCTTTTTAACCTGAAATCGGTACCTAGCTAATTTTTGAAAGAAGAATGGCGTAACAATTTTTAAAAATAAAATTAATTACAACCATAATACCATTTAAAGTATGTAATTATTTTACGAAGAACTTTCCTTCATTGTTTACATCTTTATTATTACATTGTATAAAATCTTATTGTCATTATCACTTACAGTCGATTTCAGTTTGATTTGTGTTTTGTTATTCAGTTTCATCCATAGAATTTCGTTTCCACTGAGACCACCTGAGCACGTCAAATGTATGGGAACGGTTATGACATAGCCGTTAAATACTTAGATTTGGTTCCCACCGGACGATAAGTTTTTCAGCACTTTAATAAGACGTTCCAGAGAAGCTTTAGCGGACTGTTTCATGACCATTAGATAATCTCGGCTTCGCATACCAAACTCTAAAGACTTGGCATTTTCCCTCACACTCGTCCTCTAGCAGCATGGACGCACATTATTCAACCCAAACTCCAACGCGACGCGCTACTTTTTAACAATTTATTTGTGACTAATTATTTATTTTTTATCAATTCTTATGATTGTTCGTGTCAATAACAAACTGCCACCGACTAAACTATACTAAATAGAAGTATAAATATATGGAGTATCATTTTTTATTTATATAATTATGACAAGACAAGCTTCAAGTATTACTTTGTAACTCTGTGACAATATTCATAGAGCCATGTTTGGTAACAACATTATTTATAATATTGTATTATTTTTATTTGTTTATGTAAATATACATACGACTGTAATCGTATTAGGTATGATTGTATCTTATACTATATTGTATTTTTATATTATATTATTATAATTATTAACATTGAAAAGAGGAGATAAAAAATAGACCTTCAGAGTTTCTTGCCTGTTCTTCTCGAGAAGGCTCTCCCAATTTCCGAACAGGTGACGAGTCAATATTTTTTTTCCTTACTCGTACGTACGGACAAGGTTTTTGTTTTTTTTTAGCTTTTTTTTTTGTTTTGTTTGTTGACGTCAATAAGTGCCTGTAAAGGTCTATGTTGAATAAAGATTATTTTGATTTGATTTGATTTGTCTAACTGTTAGTTTAAAGATAAATTGTTCCATTCGTACAATTACCAGAATTATTTAACCAGTTTATTAGATAGTGGTTTGGATTTTACACTAATTCAGTTGGTAACACCGACTTTATAGTCAAGGAAAAATCGAGGTGTGTACAGGATTTTGAGATACCACACAATCAAGGGTTCTTTCGCCGTAATGTCTATAGCCAATGTACGTGCTGTTGCAGTGCGCGGCGGGGGCGGGCGTATTCGAGCTGCAAGTCCTCGAGTTCTCAAACTACCGACTGGAACTGGCGTCGGGCGCGTGTTGCGGCGGGGACGTGTCCGGGCCCGCCGGCGCCTCAGCGCCGTGCGCGCGCCCCTGTCGCACCAGATTCACGCTGTGTCTAAAGGTAGCCTCCCTCCTATATTCCAAATCAAACTTTTACTTAGAAAAACCAACAGTTTATACAAAACTGTACAAAATTGTACTTTTATTGTAATTGTTTAGGACTTATGAGTTTCGGACCGCGGAAAAGGAAATTTAAAAAAGTAATAAAAAAAAAGATTTTGACATTATGGTTTTCGGTACTTGACTGTCACTTCGGATTTTTTCACGGCATTTTTATTGAGTTTATTTACGGCGGATTAATATTTGCATATTACGGTTTCGACGGATTAAAAAGAAAAGTGGTCGGCCACGCGTTCTCCTATTTATACACTACAAGTATTGTAGTATATGATATATATTTATAACCACATACGGTAGGGCACATTAGTACACACAAAACACACTTTCAAGCCAAGCCAGAACTACGGACCGGTAAGCAATATTATTATATAATTAAATAATATAAGCAAATAACGGGCGTTCGGGAAAACGCAACATTTTTTGGTAGCAGAGCGTGGTTTTCTTTTCGGTTACGGACCTGTTATTTTGTAAATTCTTTGATATGTCGGACGGTTACAACGAAATTCGTCGCATATTGCAATGGTTGGTAAGCGCATTTTCTCTGGTGAGTAGACCAGACAGGGTTGAGGCCTTGAAAGAGCGGGCTTCAAATGCGAGCAGATACATGGCGGACCTGGATCAAGCTTTACAAATGTGTTATGATAGGGCTGACATGAATCCAGACAATGAAACTTTGCAGGCAAGGTTGATTCAAGCTCAGGCAGACTACAAGCAATGCTTAGAATATTATGACAGCATTATTCAGGCGGTAAGGACACTGGATCTGGCCAGTAGTCCCACGGTTAAGGGTCAGTCAAGTAGTAATGCCTCAATTTATACTAGATTGCCGGATTTAAATTTGCCCAAGTATTCTGGTGGGTATGAAACTTGGATGTCATTTATTAACATTTTTGATTCCTTGGTACATTGTCGGATGGATATATCACACTCACAAAAATTAAGTTATCTGTTGAGTTGTCTATCGGGAGACGCTCACCAGGTTATTTCACATTTAACCATAACAGATAACAATTATGAGACTGCAAGGGCGCTATTGATGGGCAGATATCAAAATATTAGGTTAATTGCGGATGCCCATGTGGCAAAGATATTAAATTTGCCTTATTTAAGGAATATCATGTTTATAAGGGATGATTTTTTAAATCCATTTTAAATCCAAAGGTGGCCTATAATTGTTTGGAGAAATTAAATTTACCAGTAACGGAGTGGTCATTCTTGTTGCTCCATATTGTATTGAATAAGTTACCCTCTGATTTAAAATTAAGATTTGAACAAAAATATGGAAGCGGAGATGAGGCATGCCCGTTGCCTAAATTTATTGACCTTTTGACCTTTTTGGAGGAAGAAGCACGGATTGTTGACAATGTAGGCTCACCTCCTGCAACGGCTACCTCAGGGCCATCTGGGAGGCCTGTGTCCAGTCAGGGAAGACCTGTATTCAGTCAGGGTAGGATTAGGCCACCCACTCGGGGGACTAGGGTAGGTATGGCTACATCGGACCATACTATTAATAATAGGTTGCAATCCAAGCGGGTTGGTTGCACCTTTTGTGGCATCATAGGCCATTTCATATCTAAATGCCAACATTTTATAAATTGTTCCCCTCAACAGCGGAGGTGTTTTGTGCAAAATCACAAGTTGTGTTATTTTTGTTTAGGGGATCATCTTGCTAATAGTTGTGCAGTGGCACGGCCATGTATTCATTGTAACGGCAAACATCACGGGATGTTATGCCTGAATAGGAATGGTGGAGTTAGGCCTGCAGCGGCACGGATTGATTCTCCTTCAGGAGGGGGTCAAAGCGGACAAGTACGGACTTCACCTCCTCATTCTGGACGAGCGTCGCCTCGACGGGTGGACGTGCGCGCGACACCTCCATATACGGGTGGGGGTGGCTTTAGGCCTACTTCACAGGCATCTCCACATACGGGTGGGGGAGGCACCGGGCCTATGGTACAAGCACCCTATGCAGCGGGCATAGGGCATATTCAAGCGGACGAATCTCGTGACGTCACTGCGGAACAGTATGCGTCTGCGGCCTCGTATGCAGCGAGAGCGAGGGGTTTCTCACCACCACTCGCGGAACGGCCGCGATTGAGGAACACGCCGCCATCTTTCGGTCATCCGGTTGGTTACCGGACACCGGATGCCAGTTGGCACCTGACTCGGACACCATTGGGGCGCTCGAGACCCCCTACATATAACCCTCTGGCGCTGTCGGCAGCCCAGGTTTTTAATCGGGTGAATGCTTCATTTCGTGACGTTCAAGAATAGGTAGTCGCCGCCGCCTCGCCAAATGCAACCTTTTTAAATACTATTTTATTGCCTACCGTTGCGGTAAGGATTTGTGATATTAACGGTTTTTATGTTAGAGCACGGGCTCTAGCGGACACGGGTTCGCAAGGTTGCATGATAACAGTTAATTTGGCGAGACGGTTAGGCCTATACATATTTAATAATAATATTTCGGTTCGTAGCATAGGTGATGTGCTCGTGTCACATGTTTATGGTCAATGTACCTTTAACATTGTTGGAGAATCGGTCTCTCAACCTGTTATTACAGTTACAGCACTAGTGTTGCATGATATTTTAGGAGAACATCCACAGGTGGAATTACCTTCGGAAATTTTGAACTCGGCTTCTCACCTGTCTTTGGCTGACAGAAAATTTTTAAATATTGGAAAAATTGATTTGTTGCTTGGTACTGATGTGCTTGGTCAATTATTGTGCACCGGACGCACTATAAATTTAAATAATAATGGCTTGGTTGCTATACCATCGCATTACGGATATATGATTATGGGCCCAGCATATGATACGGTTTTTACGGGCGTTTCTCTTTCGGATTTAGTACAGCGTTTTTGGGAGACAGAAGAGGTACCCACGGTTTCACGGAAGGACCCGCTCGACGAAGAATGCGAGCGCCATTTTATCGAAAATGTTTATCGGTTACCGAACGGTCGTTTCGTTACTCGGTTGCCCTTTCTGAGCATTCGCAAACCGCTGGGGCAGTCCTACCTCACTGCTGAGAAACGCCTGCTTTCTATGGAACGTCGCATGAAGCGAGATACAGAGTTTCGCGACAAATACATTGAGTTCATGCGGGAATATGAACATTTAGGTCACATGTCCCTGGCACGGAGGGACTACTCATCGGAAGAACACTATTTCATACCACATCACGCGGTTTTTAAATCGGATAGCGGTAAGATACGGGTCGTGTTTGACGGGTCGGCCCCTTCCTCTAACGGTGTTTCATTGAACCAAATCCTGCACTCGGGTGCTAAACTACATAAAGATATTTCGGATCTTATTTCGGCCTTTCGTAGACACCAGGTGGTCTTCGCGACGGATATACGCATGATGTTCCGGCAAACGGTGATTGATGAGGCTGATAGACGGTATCAGCTGATTCTTTGGCGCGAGGACCCGTCTCACCCATTACGCGTCTACGAACTGAACACAAACACGTACGGTTTGAAATCTAGCCCCTGGATGGATATGCGGTGCTTGTTGGAACTCGCTCAACGGGAACGCGTTCGATTCCCTCGTGCGGCGGACGTCTTAGAGTCGGAAATTTTTGTCGATGACGTTATTACGGGATGGATGCGTCGGTTTATAACGAATACTCGCAAACCGGTTGTAAGAAATACATCTTTGTTTCTGACGGCAGGCGAACGGCGTGCTGCTCTCATGTTTTGGGTACGACGGGTACAATCGGAACGGTTTTCTGACGAGCTTAAATCGTTACGGACGACGGGTCGGTTAAAGGGTGCCGTACAGAAACTTAACTTATTCATTGATGGCGAGGGATTACTTCGTGTTGGCGGACGGCTGCGCAACTCGAAGCTGCCGTATTCGGCTAGGCATCCCCTTTTGCTGCCCAAGGACGGACCCTTGACGCAGTTGATAGTAAGTGATCGGCACATTACTAACTCGCATGCAGGTTGTACGGCACTGCTTGCTATTCTTCAGCGGGAATTTTGGATACTATCGGCGCGACGGTGCGTCCGATCGGTTATATTTAAGTGTATACCTTGCTATCGGTTAAAGGCTAACACCATGCAGCCTATGATGGGTGACCTACCTAGCGATCGGGTTAGTGTCACCAGACCTTTTCACGGTGTCGGTACGGATTTCGCTGGTCCTTTTATTGTCAGGGCTTCTCACTTGCGGACCTCTAAGACTTACAAAGTTTATTTATGTGTATTTGTTTGTCTGTCAACGAAGGCAGTACATTTAGAAATAGTATCTTCGCTTAGTACGGAAGCGTTTATCGCGGCGTTCGGACGTTTTGTTTCACGGAGGGGGTTACCGAGTTTGGTACGGTCGGACTGCGGCACAAATTATCAGGGTGCTGACAGGTATCTTAAGGAGGTCCATGATTTTTTAACGAAACATAGTACGGACTTGGGACAAGCAATGGCTACTCAGGGCATTACGTGGAAGTTTGATCCTCCTGGATGTCCTCATTGGGGAGGCATCTTTGAGGCTGTCGTGAAGGTGGCTAAGACACATTTGAGACGTGTTATTGGGGAAACGGTTCTTACATTCGAGGAACTTACTACGGTCTTTTACAGAGTGGAAGCAACTTTAAATTCACGGCCTTTATGCCCACTCTCTTCGGATCCCAACGATATGGAGGTTTTGACACCGGGTCATTTCCTCATCGGCCAGCCCCTTGCAGCTCTCCCTGAGTATCCCTTTGGGAATGTACCACTGAGTCGACTTTCTCGCTTTCAAATGCTGCAACAGATGTCACAAAATTTTAATAAACGGTTTTATTCGGAGTATTTGCACATGTTGCAGCAGCGGCTGAAATGGACAGATAAAACGGCTCCTGCACGGGTAGGGGATCTTGTCCTGATTAAGGATTCAAATCTTTCTCCTCTACGTTGGCGTAGAGGACGCATTTTGAAGCTTTATCCAGGCTCTGACGGTGTACCTCGGTTCGCAGAGGTCTCGATCGGCGACTCTGTGATGCGCCGTGCGGTGGCAACCCTGTCCCGTCTACCGGTAGACTAGCGAGATGAGGGTTGCTCATCTCGGGGTGGGGGATTGTTTAGGACTTATGAGTTTCGGACCGCGGAAAAGGAAATTTAAAAAAGTAATAAAAAAAAAGATTTTGACATTATGGTTTTCGGTACTTGACTGTCACTTCGGATTTTTTCACGGCATTTTTATTGAGTTTATTTACGGCGGATTAATATTTGCATATTACGGTTTCGACGGGATTAAAAAGAAAAGTGGTCGGCCACGCGTTCTCCTATTTATACACTACAAGTATTGTAGTATATGATATATATTTATAACCACATACGGTAGGGCACATTAGTACACACAAAACACACTTTCAAGCCAAGCCAGAACTACGGACCGGTAAGCAATATTATTATATAATTAAATAATATAAGCAAATAACGGGCGTTCGGGAAAACGCAACAGTAATTGTACTTTAAAACTACTTTTACAAACCTATCGATTTGTCCTTGTCGTACAGTGCACAACTAGCGCACGACTGCAGTGTCTTCAGTGACGGTGATGATTGCCTATTCGTTCGAGCGCTCTGTACGCTCGGTCAGCGCAAACGCTTGTGAATATCGTTGATTTGTATGTTCCCACAGGAGTACCAGTCCGCGGCCGCACCAGGCGCATGCTCGTTTGGGCGCGCGGCTTCGCCGGTACTGGGCACCGACTCCTTCACGCTTGCCGAGCCTCTCTACACGCTCGCGCTCAACTTTTCCTTCCGCTGGACGCGTTCCTTCACACTTATTCTGCAGGCCTACGATGACTCAGACTATGCTGATCCAGGTTAGAGACGGAGACGAATCCAACATATTGCTGATCATTCAAATTAGCTTTAGCTGTTCTCGAATTACTTATGATTAAAGACAACAAAATATAATCTAACAATGACGATAAAATGTCAATAACAGGATCTGACGAAAATGAAAAAAAAAATAACATAACACTAATCTCTACTAACATTCGCAGTGTTTGTCAGTAGCCGCAGTAGTTAAATAAGTCGACTGAATATTTCGATCAAATCTTTAATTTATAATTTATCTTTGTGTTATGTATCATATAAAATTATAACAGCTTGTCGGTGGTCCATTCAAGGTCTCTCAGATGGCAACCCAACAAAAAAACAAATACATTTATTTTGCATTCTAAAGTAAATATTTGTTTTCCCATATAAATTGTAAACACATATGTTCGTTGTATGGTAAAGATATAATTTATTGTAAATGTTGTTATTACATTTCATAAAGTTTCTTGCGCCCATTCTTCTTATCAGCTAATAAATACGTCCTGAATGGATGGTAGGAAGAAAAATTTTGACGATTCAAAAGAGCTTTCTATAAATTCATATTTGAATAAAATTACGTTAGATTTGATTTGATTTAATTTGTTGTACAGAAACCTGACGTGGTTTTTTATTACACTCTACTGATGTAAGCAAGGCTATCGCGCCAAGCAGCGCCAGCGTAGCGAAGTGAGAGTAACTCGCGGTGACCGTGCGCAGAGGGCGGGCTGGTGGAGGCGGCGTGGTGGTCGGGCATCGTGGAGCCGGGCGCGGAGTGGCACGCGCTGCGGCACGCGGGCGCGGCGGCCGCGGTGGCGTACCGCGTGCGCGTGCTGTGCGCGCCCAACTACTTCAACGCCACGTGCACCACCTTCTGCCGGCCGCGCGACGACAAGTTCGGCCACTACCGCTGCGACCGCGCCGGCGGCAAGCGCTGCCTGCCCGGCTGGCAGGGCGACAACTGCGAGAAGCGTACGTGCCAACCCAACCGAGTCGGGCTCATTCTGCTACCACACAGTAGTGCTATTACTATATAAATACCTGTTACTTCCCTTGGAAAATGTGACCAGGTTGAATGAAACCTATTGTTTAGTTGCGACTGCGCTTCTAGTTATTGTATGAACATTAGTAGTCGTCTAGGGTCACAACGCCACTATTGTCAGAACTTTTTTTTTGTTCCCCTGAGGAAAATGCATTAAGTTGCATACCCCGGCTGTGGCGAGCCGGCGGTTATGTGGGACTCTTCTCCCCAGAAGGGGGAGGCCTACCCACTAAAAACCTCAGGAATGGCCTTCCTCAGGCATGTAGGGAGCCCCTGCGAACACCAAGCTACTTCCGGGAACCCCCAACCTCCGCTCCCCCGTCGATACAGAGGAGCCCTCCTCGGGGGAGGCTACCTCCCCCGAGGAGGGCTACCTGCCCCGGTCTCCTCCACCGACGACGCCCCTGACCACGGAAGGGGCGTGGTCCATCCCGGGTCACCGTAGCGGTCGCGACTTCCTCGCGCCCGCCGGCGACCCGCGGCGGCGCCGCAGCTGTGCTACCGAGCCCGGCGCCGCCTTCTTCGAGCGGGATCGGCCATCTCCCGACCCCGCTCGGCGGTCTTCTTTCTGAGCATCAATGCTTCATGAAGGAGGCCACAGCCCTCCAGCTATTGTCAGAGCTAGTAGCTAACTTTTAAACTTTTATTAGAGTCTCAACCAATATACGAGTGGGATGGTTTAGGGGCCACAATCTATTACGTCGAGGATTAGAAACACAAAAAAATAAACCGCTAGGAAATGTAAATCTTTTTTAATTCATTCAGAAGAGTTATTAATTCCAACTTCTAGAAAAGAATAATAATAATCAATGTTTTTGTTACAGCCGTATGCAAGGAGGGCTGCCACCCAATCCACGGTCACTGCGAGCAGCCTGGAGAATGTCTGTAAGTACCGACAGCGACGTTCGAGTTGGCGTAAATAGGTGTTCGAATGACATGTTTATTAGATTGTTTGATAGATGTTGGTGCTTTCTATGTTAATTTGTTTAGTCAATTTGTAGATAACGATAATTTCGAACAACGAATTAGGCGTAACTTTAACAATGATTGTCTGAAGCGTTCAGTCACAAATGTAACAAATGACAAGTTACAAACCACTCCCGCAGATGCCGGCCGGGCTGGCGCGGCGAGCTGTGCGCGCAGTGCACGCCGTACCCGGGCTGCAAGCACGGCTACTGCAACGGCTCCTCCTGGGACTGCACCTGCGACACCAACTGGGGCGGCATCCTCTGCGATCAAGGTGCCTAATATTTTCACACGTATTTCTCTGTAAAATAATATTTTTCTAATAAAATATAAGTCTAATTAATATCTGTATTTTAACACAACAACTCTGTAGAACTAGTTTTTATTAATTTATAACAACACAAGATAATACAAAAAAAAAAGAAGAGGACCGGAATGTGATCCTTGAGGAATGCGTAGGTAATATAAAATTAACTAGTTGGTAATTTTAAAACTTCTTGGAAGAATCTACTAGGGTGCTAATGAAATACTAATTCATCAGAGATATTCAAGTAATGCAAATTAAAGTAATTTATTTTATGACAGACTTCTGTAAATTATTAGTACTTAAATAAACGCTCAGTTTTCAATGTATTCAATGGAATATTCGCAGACGCCACCATATATAATTGAGGTGGTTCTATCAAGTAAACGCTGTCAGTTCCAATAATAATCACGATCGGGGATTCCTAAATGTGAATATAATAAAATAAATACCGTGTCGCGTAGACCTGAACTACTGCGGCACCCACGAGCCGTGCCAGCACGGTGGCACGTGCGAGAACACAGCGCCGGACCAGTACCTGTGCACGTGCGCCGAGGGCTTCTCGGGCGTGGAGTGCGAGCGCGTGGACAACCCGTGCGCGCCCGCGCCCTGCGCGCACGGCGCCTGCGCGCTGGCCGCCGCCGAGCCGCGCGGCTTCCGCTGCGAGTGCGAGCGCGGCTGGGCCGGCGCGCTGTGCGACCGCGACGAGGACGACTGCGCGCCCGCGCCCTGCGCGCACGGCGCCTGCCGCGACCGCCTCGCCGGCTTCTCCTGCGACTGCCGCGCCGGCTGGACCGGCGCCACCTGCGACACAGGTCTTTGTCTAATAATAATGTCCAAAAGATTATCTGTTGTATGGGAACGTATCTCGTCGCTTTCCTTTATGCAAATAAATAAAGCGGAAGCGACGACGGCTGTGCGCAGATATCGACGAGTGTTCGGAGCGCGGAGGCGGCGAGGGCTCGCTGGGCCCGTGCGTGAACGCGGCGGCGTGCAACAACACGGCGGGCGGGTACGCGTGCACGTGCCTGGCGGGCTGGGCCGGCGCGGACTGCGACCGCAACGTGGACGACTGCGCGGGCCAGTGCCTCAACGGCGCTACCTGCATCGACCTCGTGGACGACTTCCACTGCGCGTGCGCCGCGGGTTTCGAGGGCCGCACGTGCGCGCGCGACACGGACGACTGCGCGCCCGCGCCCTGCCGCCACGGCGGCGAGTGCGTGGACCTGCTCGACGCCTACCGCTGCATCTGCCCCGTCGGCTTCTCCGGCCTCAACTGCGAGGTGCGCTCTGCTCTTATCTCGACGTAGTTTCGTGACGTCTAGTCACCAGTATCGCATTTGCATTCTATTTAACTAATTTACTAATTTACTCTTGATATCTGTTTATTGCGACGCGTGCAGGTACCGAGAAATGGGCGCAAAAGTACTAACTATCACTAACTCGACTTCTGCTTTCTAGCTGACTTCCTGCTATGGACGTTACTGTTGGGTGAGTTACCTTTTCTATAACAAAATTTGTAATAAATTACCGAGTGACTCCTTAGTCTAACCAAAAAAACTTACTAACAAAGCACCTCAGTAGTGTAATGCCTAAAACCCGATTCTGATTTGGAGGTCGATTCCCTGTGGTGGTAGGACAACTGAGTCTATTTGGGTAGTTGTTACGGTGGCATCTATGTAGGCTACTAATCTGACAGTTATATGTGCTGAATGTGATCGCTAACCGAGCGGTAGAGTAAATTTTGTCTTTTCAGACTAAGAATTCCGGAATATGGTAAAAAGTATAGTAGCCAAGGAAGATATCTTTAAAATTATAATATTGTAGTTCCTTAATCTATGAAGAATCCTGATGAAGGTTACTACCCTGGTCGGTCCTATTAGCACTACCATTTCGTCAATATTACTATTTCGTTTTGCAATATCCCAACGATTGTGACGTGTCGCGGTGCTGCAGGACGACCGCGACCACTGCGCGGAGTCGCCGTGCGCCAACGGCGCGGCGTGCTACACGGCGCAGAGCGACTACTACTGCCACTGCGCGCCCGGCTGGGCCGGCAAGAACTGCTCGCAGCGCGCCGCGCGCGACCGTGAGTTGGCATCCCTTGTACTTCCTGCGAGCAACGTCGCAGTGCTATTCACCGATGTACCTAAATAAAATTTATTGACGGGATGTGACGATATGGGTTTGATAAAATTCTTGTTTGTCACGCAGGAGTAGATGAATGTGAAGACAGCGGGTGTGGGGCGGGCGGCGCGTGCGTGGGCGGGCGCTGCGCCTGCGCCGCCGGCTGGACCGGCGCGCGCTGCGATATCGGTAATCATTTTTATTAAGAGATACTGTCTTGTTTGTGTAATTATGTTTTGAACTTTTGTGTAATTATTATTACGCACCTACAATTTCAATCTTTATTTTTTTCAGAAATTAATGAGTGTGCAGTAAATCCTTGTTATAACAATGCAACGTGCATCGACGGTCCGGCGGACTTCGCTTGCGTGTGCCCGCCCGGCTGGACAGGTAAGAACTCGACCGAGCTTTATTTTGTTACTACATTAGTAGCATCATTTAAATAAAGGAAATACAATGTTTTTATTATTCTTAATATTATATATATATATATATATATATATTGTATTATTCTAAATAGGCTATTTGACAATGCGAAAAATAAAGTGTCAATTACTGTTAACAGTATAAATTAAGAGTTAAAAAATGATTATTTATTAACGTAAGTTGAAAATAATGATTAATTTATTTTAAAATCCGTAAATAAAAATTGAATTTTTTAAACGTTTGTCACGTGACACAAAACGCTCCTGATTGGTCGAATTTATCATGACGTCACTTGCTTGTAAACTTCGTTTGCCTACTTGTGTTGCGCCTAGTTGTGGTAGATTATCTCCGTTACATTAAGATTTTCTTTATTATGCATTGTTTTTTTTTTTGTTTATTTGCACTATTTTACAAGTACTTTCAACCATGGACAACGATTTTGTAAAAGCAGACAGCAGAAACCTGCCGCAAGTCGACGCAATCATGGTCGGATTATTTTTCAAAAATAATTCTGACTTTTATGCTTCGGAGCTAAAAAATGTAAAAACAGCAAAGTACTCGTAAGTATAATTACACTTTACTGGTAACTTAAATTATATCATAAGAAAGTGAAATAATATGAACTTCCACAAGAACTACACGTTATAAATAATTAAGTTTGTTTGGCGCAATTTCGAGAACATAAACGATAATTTGTTCACGTTACGTCGGTTATTGAATGTCTTCACATTGTTTAACAAGTTCCAATCGGGAAGTACCAGCATCACACATTCTTTTTATGCGATCTGGCTGGCAATGAAATTTAGAAGGCAGAACTTTATCTTTCAAAATTATTTTGACTGAAACCCATTTTGTACTGATAGTAAGTTTCCATGTGATTTTCCATCTGTAACGAACAAACAAGTTTTAATCGGGATCTTTTAGTGTACTGCATATTGAAATCATAGGACTCTGTAGCTACAAAATTTAACAAATATTATGGAAAACAGCGGAAATATTCGAAGTGAGTTGCAAGAGACATTCTGTTAACAACATTAGAGGTATTATCACCTCAAATCAATAACGAAAATATTAACATTTTGAATGTAATTAATTATTACAAAATATAAATATTATGTTTACTTACATCGAAATGATCTTCAGAAAAGAAAATATTTGTACTATTCGCTATGTCATTATGATCCCTCTGAGAAAGTTGCAACCACTTTCGGCGCACTTCGATATTCTTTGGAACACTTACAAATAGTTTTTCCGGAGTTTTTAACGACGTATTTGTACATTTTGGAACTACACACCATTTGTAACTCATTTTGTTACATAAATCACTGATAAAAAGTAAATCCAATCGCACTTTCGTTTTTTGTTTACAACAAACAAATATATATGCCAGCTGTCTCAGATCAGAATACAGGCAAGTGACGTCACCGACCTCATTGCAGCGCCATATTGTCAAAGTAGCGTTTTGGCGGACTATTCAAATATTGAATTTTTAATTCGATGTTTTTCAGCTAATATATACCAGAATTAAAAATAACAACTTTTACTGGTTCCTTAGATTCTACTAAATAATATAAAATGGATTTTAAAAACTTGTCAAATAGCCTATTAGGAGAAATATTCATAGCAACGAAAAGTACATATCAATATGTATGACAGAAATGCTAGTGAACCTTTTACTTCATCTGATTGTAAGGAGGTGGTCATCTGATCTCTGAACAACTAGGTAATTATCTAGGTGCAAGCTACAAGCTTAATAGGAATAACATTTTGCACACTAGGAAAAACGTGTGGCGTAGTGTCGGAGCAAGAAACGTGTCCGACAGGGCTGTGCGAAAACGGCGGGTCCTGCGTCCGCGCGGCCGGCGGCTGGGCCTGCGCGTGCGGCGAGCGCTGGGCCGGCGCGCGCTGCGAGCGGCCGCGCTGCGGGCCCTGCCGCCACGGCGCCTGCCGGCCCGCCGCCGGCCGCTGGGCCTGCCGCTGCGCCGCGGGCTGGACGGGCGCCGCGTGCGACGTGCCGCTCGCCGCCCCTGCCCCCGCCCTCGCCCCCGCCGCCGCCTGCGCCGCGCCCTGCCCGCCGCCGGCCGCGTGCGTGGCCGCGCGCTGCGTATGCCCCCCGCAGCCTGCGCGTCTCGCCAGGCGCTGTCTGGAAAGTCAGTATCTACACTTTACTAAACGATATTTATCTCTGACAATATACAGAATGAATGTACCTTTCGTGACACCATCATTATATTTTGTCGTTCATGACCATTTCGCCATCGTGGTCGTAATAAATGCGGGATCGTACATTATACGTACCTATATCTATATATTTTTAAATACGTTTAAAAATATACAAACTGATAATCATGTGCTATTAATTTCATTAAAATTTGATAACAATTTCGATGCTCGATAATATCAAAAATGAAATTATTTAAAACAAATTAAAATCATTCTCGCTGAAATCAGACACGTATAATCACTACAAGGAATCCTCATCGGTACTTGTCCACAGTGCTGGCCGGCTTAGCAGTAGACGGAATAGACAGCGTCGACGACGGCTGGAGCGTCGCGGACGGTGGCGAGGCGGAGTGGGGCGCGGCGGAGGAACCGGAGCTGGAGACGTGCAGCGCGGCCAACGGCACGTGGTGGCGCGGCTGCAACGCGTGCCGCTGCGGCGCGGCCCCGGCCGGGGGCGGCCCGCGCTGCACGCGCCTGTGGTGCGGCCTGCGCGACTGCCGCGCGCCCGCCGCGCCGCCCTGCCGCATCGACGAGGTGCCGTGCCGCCTGCCACCCACTCGCTCTTGTGTCACTTCACTCGACCAATTACTTCACTGGACGCGAGTCTATCTATTCTAGTAGCCAAAGCGGACATCAGTCTTAAGAAACGTCTACCGACACTGCTTTCGACGCGACTACCTGCATTTTCATGAGCCACGACTGCAACAAACTGTAGCTATACGGACATACTACATTAGTATATAACTCTAAGTTTTACGTCATTCAATTTGACTATAACAACAACCAACTCTCATTATATCCATTGCTAAACGATTTACGAAATTTGGATGTTAGCCAGGACTACAGGAGAACTGTTAGATTTCCTGTTGCTATGTTTTTCGTTGCTATATATAACTTACTCATTAACGAAATACACACAAAGGGAATATTTGTGTCCTAGTCTTATTTTCAATAATAATTCACATAAAACAAAATAATAATAATAAGAATTTATTTCCGAGACATCTACATATATGCAAGCTCCACATTAATGTTAGTAACAATGAAAACTTAATAAATATTAGTAATTATGAACTAATATAAAACTTAATGTATGGCATGTACGGTGTGTAAAATAGTCGCAGGTGTCGTTATTTCACGTAGAGTCGCCGGCCGGCAATTGCAAATAGGCGCGGTTACAGGTGTGCGTGCCGACGGCGCCGTCGCTGTGCCTGGTGCCGCCGTGCGCGCCGCTGGGCGAGTGCCGGCGCATGACGGGCCGCCGCGTGGAACCGCCGCAGTCGCCCGCGCCGGCCTCGTGCTGGCCGGGGGCGGTCGCGGGCGCTGCGGGCGCTGCGGGCGCTGCCGGCGCGGCGCCCGCTCGCTGCGGCCGCGCCGCGCTGCAGCTGGCGCGCGGGCGGCTGGCGCGCGGCGCGCACGTGGAGCGCGCTTGCGCGGCGCTGCGGCGCGCGCTGGCTGCCGCGCTGCTGGCCTCCGGCTCCAGCCCCGCCGCCGCCGCGCCGCTCGTGCTGCTCTGCGACCTGCCCGCCGACGGCGGCGACGCGCTCGACCTCGCATTGGTTACTATCCGCACTTTGTTTATACTAACGTTAAACTTTTAACTCCACGTATATTACATCCAAGGTGATCAACATTCTGTTTTTGTGTCACGTCTATATACGTTTTGCGGAGTAGGACGGAGAATCGTTAAAATATACTATTCCAAGGACAGTAATATTTTGAATCACGAAAATAATTCAGATGTATAATGTAATCCTGGTTATAATAACGAATTCTAAATAGTCCACTCGAGGGAAACTTAACTTTGTAAATAAAATGCAATAAGCAGCTTGTATGAAGCTTCTATAGAAACAAGTTATTGACAACTTTTATAATAATAATAATAATGATCATTTTATTCTAACTCAAACAAAAACACACACAATAGGAAACTTACAATTACTGAACAATATAAAAAAAAATTAACAAAATAAAGAATTAACAAATTAAATTATTAAAAAAACAGCACAATTACAAATTTTCCTATAAATTTAAGGTTGGTCGTGTTAGAATGGGAGGCTAGTTCAGCATAAGCCAGATCATAAGATAGATCTGGCACTGGTTTTCAACTGCCACCACAGATAGTAATGACGTAAGATGTCATGCAAGTAATAATAACCAACTAACCAAGTCTTAGCTGTAAAATAGATCGAATAAATAAATATAAGAATTTTATAAAGAAATAAAATAAATAAATATACCAATATATATTTATGAACTTGTATACTTCTGATACAAGAGAAATTCTGAACTTGTAATATTTTTCGTACACCGAATAATTTAAAAATGCCCAAATACTGATTCCTTTAAACATCTTTGCTCTGAAATAGGAATTGTAATCGCTTTTGTAATCCATTTGAAAAGTAAACTATCGGAGGATATTGCCACGTATGCAACTATAAGCTGCTACAGCAGCAAGAAGAATTTCATAGTTTACCTTTTCAAATGTTTTCTTAATATGAATAATAAGCATTAAGCATGTAATGTGAACGTTGTCGTGCAGTGGGTGGGTGACGCGGATGAGGATGAGGAGGAGGAGGAGGCAGTACCGCCGGCGGCGGCGCTGGCGGCGGCGTGGCGCGCGCTGGCCGAGGCGGTGGCGCGGCGACGCCTGGCGCGCCACCCGCTGCTGGCCGCGGCCGCGCGGCTGCGCCTGCACCCGGCCCCAGAGCCAGCGCCAGCGCCAGCGCCGCCGACGTCGGGCCCGGCCCCGTCCGCCGGCGCGCCCGCCGAACCCGTCGTCTCGGGAGGTTTGTCGTCTCAAACTTGTAAACGTAACCGCCCTCCCAAATGAACATCTCTCTCAAGGTCGACGGCTAAAATCTAACGCGTTGCTAATTTACAAATATGTTGTTGAAACGTTACAAGTTAATCATTATATTAATATGAATTCCCGAATGTTCGAATGATCATCACCGTTTCAGTAGACAGACTTCTTGCTTCCGTCGACCTCCCCCGAAAATTTTCCTATGACGTTCATGTGGGAGGCTCACAAACGCTACGTTTCCCCACACATGCCTGACACTGGAGGAACCTTCCCACCCCGCCGGACGACAGTCCTGCGAACAATGTACCCTATCTAGTTTCAATTAAGAATAGCCATTTCCTGAACTATGCCGATGACAGTGATTCTTCAACGGATTCGATTTGATTACTCAAGAAAACATCCTAACCTTCCTTATTGTAAATGAACTGGTTTCGGTACCACATCCGTCGTCACTAGTGACGAGCAAGAATCAGACTCGTCTTAAAGCGATACTATGACAGTGCGAAAATATGCGCAGTTCTCTTTTAAATTGTATGTAATCTTATTTTGAATTTAATTCAAAATAAGATTACGTTTAACTATAATTTAAGCATTTATGAATGGATGGTGAAATGCAACTATGTGCACCGCCAGGTCCAGCGGCCGGCGCGCTGGCGGCCGCGGCGTTGGTGCCGCTGGCGCTGGCGCTGGCGGGCGCTGCCGGTGGCGCCGCCCTGCTGCTGCGCCGGCGCCGCGCCGCCAGCGAGCGCGCGCGCCGGGACGAGGAGAAGTCGAACAATCTACAGAACGAAGAGAACCTGAGGCGCTACGCCAACCCGCTGCGGGCGGGAGCGGGCGCGGGCGCGGCCGGCGCGGGCTCCGGCGTGGCCGGCGTGGCCGGCGTGCCCGCGGCCGCGGCCTCGGCCGCCGAGCTGCCGCGAGCGCACGAGCTGTACAAGGCTCGACTGGCGGACGCGCGCAACGATACGCCGCCGCGCGACAAGGAGCTGACCAAGCGCGCGCTGCCGCCGCCGCCGCGCCTCGCGCCGCCCGAGCGGCTCACCGTCGTCGTGTGAGCCTCGCCCCGCCGCTGCGAATGTTCGATGCTATTTATTGCCGCGGATGCCCTCCGCCTTGTAAATATTGTATTTTATTGTAAATA